>JANVCC010000040.1:12466101-12712132 GCA_025345505.1 Todiramphus chloris collaris
AGGGACCGCGCGCGGGGCCGGGGGCGAGGCCGGCAGCCCCCCGCCGCCTCCTGCCGCGCGCGAGGCGCTGCCCGGGTGCCCTTGTTCCCTTGACCGCTACTGCGCATAGCGGGAGCAGCGCTCCGCGCCGCGCCCGGCCCCGGCCGAGCGCCCGGGCTGCCCCAGCCGGCGGCTGCCGCAAAGGTGCGGGAGCGGGAGAGGCCGATCGCCCGCGGGGAGGGCCGCCGGCGGGCCGAGCCGGCCTCGGGATGCCCGTCCCGCCACCCTGGCGAGGGCACGGGAACCGGGAGGGGACGGGCCGAGGCCGCCCCCGCGGAGCCGTCAGGAGGCGGCGGCGCTGAGGTGCCGGCGGGCGCGGCCGAGCCGGGCCCCTCCGCCGCCCCCCGCTCCTCCAGCCGGGCCGCCTCCTCCGCCCGGGGCTGCCGCTGCGGGCAGGGCGAGCCGTGAGGAGCCAGCGGAGCGCGGGCACGGGGAACCACAACAGCAGCCACCACCAAACCCTCACCACGGCGGTGGGGGGAAAAAAAAAAGAAATAAAAAGACGTTTTCAAATTGCTTCCATCTTTTTGCCACAAGTTAGAAACGTTTCAACAAACTGTTCGTCACTTTTTCAGAAAGGAATTACTTCCGCTATAATCTTGCCCTTCTCAATGAACTGGCTATGGGCGAGCCTCGGGCATCATGTTCTACACGATGTTACTTGCAAATAACACGCAGAATACTTATCTTTTCTGCAAAGTAGAATTCAACGTTGGCTTATTTAACAAATCTTCCCCTCCCCCTTTGCTACACATCTGTGAAAGCAGCAATGGCACCAAAAAAAGCAGCACTAAAGCAAAGTAGATCGGGAAAGGAGAGAATGGCAAACTGCTAGACACAAGCTGATGGCAACCTATAAAACTGTACAGATTCTTGGCAAGGCCTGGAGGAAAGCAGCAACTTAAATTAACCGGGTTATACAGAAAGAGCAGTGAAAAGGAACTTTGGGCATGACTAATGCACAACAGCAGGGCTAACGGTGCTGCTAAAACGTAACAACCATCATGTCCGTATTACATAAAATAGAAAATCTGTTTGGAGAAATGAAGTAAACTAAAGCCCACTGGATTACCTGTAGCTGGGAGAAGCATACTGTAAATGTCTGATTAAAGACAAACTACAGCAGAGTTAATTTTCCAGCTGCAACTGTAGTTTTGTAACTGTCAACAATGAGCAGGAGTTTTAAGGGACAATCCAGAAATCAGCAGGGAAGTATCTCTCAGCTTTTCAAGGTTAATTGAGAAAAGAGGAGAGCTGAGCATAGTAGTAGAGCTGGGTAAATTAAGTGCAATGCAGTAGTTTGAGGACCGCATCTATTCGCAGGGGTGAAGAAGATCCACCTAGCCACAACTTCTCCCTGGCCTCATGTTTTTCTATTGCATTTCACAGATTTCAAGATGTGTCCTTGTCTCAAACGCTGTGGTCTAAATTTTAATGTAATATTCATGGTGATGTCTTGATTCTGTAGAGACTTCTGTATAGACATACTGCAATAGTCATTTTACTGGAATTAATAATCTCTCTGCTTGAAAATAAACTAGATTGCAAAAATGAATGTTCGAGATGCATTAAAACGATTGTTGCAGTTAAGTAATGAGTTGTCCCTATCAGGAAGAAAGACTGAGAATTACATTCAGATGGGAAACCAATCTTGTCAAACTACATTTTGATGCAACACAAGTTTGAGTGAGAAAGGTAATGGAATGTCTGTAATAGCAGAACATAAAGCACATGACTCAAAGCTTATGATGATTAAACAGAAATTAGCAAAAACCAAAATACATTTAGCTCATACAATCTAAGGATATTTGTAAATCTTCATCTCACTGGAGTATTTCTAGTAGTGAAACAGACTATTTCAAAGCTACTTAACATACCTGTGATCTGAGAGAAAACAAACAAATGGCTGATTAAATGCCATGCAACAAAGATTTGTTGATGGTCAATTATGATGGATATGGGTTAATGGCCCAGACCAACCCAGATGCCTTGGTAAGGCGGCCTCATTTGTTCAACAGAATGGTTGAAGTCAAGGTCAGGTGTCTAGTCGCTGGTTATGTTTCAGGTTGGGGCTGTTTTCTGGAAGACAGGTTACAGTCAATAGCATCAGTGTGTCCTGGTGAGTAACTGAATATAAGCTCCAGCTGTTAGGGGCAAGTAGAGATGACAGCTGTGAGTGGATGGGTGTCAGGAAGAGTAGCAACAGGAAAAATAACCCAAAGATAGATGTCTAGGAATTATTAGTAGGACCAATGTAGGAATAGTGGCCTTGTGTCCACACTTAGAATTAAAAATCACTATATAAAAATTAGAGTATCTGAGACAATAAATGTATGTTTTAGGAGAATAAACATGTCTTCTCCCTAAACTAGGAGTCCTAACAGAAGACAGGGAACCACACACTTTCTTCCTCCTATTCTCTATTTAAACTGATCTTGGATTTTTTTTTGATGCAGTGATACAGCTTCGATGGAAGAGAGGGTTGCTCCCATCCCTCTAACCTGGTGGTAAGGGTATTCCCCTGGGAAGGGGGGACACAAGACTGAACGTGCATAAGGCTGTGGAGAACAAACCAGACACCTCATTTCTTGGGTTAAACTGAAACTACTGGATTGGTAAGTACATGGTGACCACAGGCTACTCCTCCTCTAGCACCTTTCAAATCCTTTACCTCTGTTTAGTTCTTTAGACGAAAGAATTAAGTGCCTGCCTTCAGGAATAAGTTCCTTGCGGTGAATCCTAAGTAAATAAACGTGTATTTCTTCACATTTTAGTAAAGCACCTGAGGGATGAAACTGCAGGTGTACCACCATCAGTTGGTACATCAAATCATCCTGTTTCCTCTTGGCTATATGAATACCTGCCCCATGCTTGAGATGCGTAAAAGGTGTAGGGCTCTGATACGCAGCCCAGAACCTGCATGCTTTGTTAGCTTCAGTCCCTAATGTCTTTGGAGTCCCTCTATCACCTTGTCACTTACAGAACCTGCTGACACAGGAACATCTTGTCCATTTTCAGAAGGGCCATGGTTCTCTTTCATACACTTCTTTGAAAAATTGACCTTCAGTGTGATTGGAAAGGAAAGGAAAGAGGAGACAGCAAAAAAGATTTGCAGTTTACTGGAGATAAATGTTGGATGCTTGTCCTCTTGCCTTTTAAGCACGTGTTTGAATTTTCTAACCTGGAACTGCTGATTTTTCAATGTGTCCCTCTATATCATTATTCTTCTATTAGTATATAGCTGCTCCACCACACACATTGCTATAGCTTGGGCAAAACAGGCATAATTAAAGACAATTTCTGGAAGTTGATGCTATGTAAATGCATTGTACAATGAGGATGAAATTTTAATGCAGCAGCTCATTAATGATTGGAACATTTTACCCATGGAACCTGAATTCTGTTTTGCTTGGAGTCTTTAAATAGAACTGAAAATCTTTCTGAAAGATACATTGCATCTCTAACAAAGTTACGGGATTGATGGAGGGGTTACTTGGGTGAAGTTCAGGTGACGTTCCCTGGCTGGCATGACACAAGGGATCACGCCAGACGTAGTTTTTTCCAACCCTGTAAGCTATAAATCGTGATATGCAGTGACCCACCATAGCAACATAGGACTCAATTCTTCCAAATAAAGAGAGAGCTTATCTTACTGAACAATGCCTCTCAAATGCTTGAGCACATCGTAAAGAGGATTATTTTAATTAATTGGTACAATTTCCCACATTGATTATATATACTGGAATATCACGTGTTGCACCTGATTTAGATGCCCTATATTCATTCTTAATCCTATGCCTGCAATTGCATAGTAACAAATACATGCTCCAAACAATAGTCTGGATTATAAAAAAAAAAAATTAGAAAAATAAAAAACCAACAATACACGTGAGTAGCTTTTCCAAGGAAGTGGCCACACAGTGGGCAAGGGGAGAAATACCTGAGTATCATGCAGTGAGCTACCAACAAACGAAGTGTGGCAAGATACAGAACTTTAACACACTGGAACTACCATCTTTGGTAATTCAGTAAAAGTGGTGCATGTCTGACACTGAAATAAGGGAGTTTCTGTCACCTTTTAAATATTGTTAGAAGTTGTCTGATTTGTCAAACAAAAGCAAGAGAAAAGTGTGGAAATTGTACCAGTATTTTCAGGTAATTTCCAGTCCCTTTAGCTTTTTTTTTCTTTTTCTTTTTCTTTTTCTTTTTTTTTTTTTTAAACCATTAAATTTTTTATTTATTTCCCTTCTCCAGCCAGCCCATCTACCTTCTAGGAATTATAGCCTGTCTTTGAAATAGCTCAAATGGAAGTACCGAGCAGGTAGAAAGCTACTTGCTATATGCTTGAACAGCTCAGAACAATTCAAAGTCATCAACAAGTTTTCAGTTCTGGAGGAAGAAGAGAAAAAAAGATGGAAAGTCTCTGTAGGTAATACCTGCTCAGTGGAAAGTAAAGAAAATGCAAAGGCTTTTATACGTACAAAACACTGCTGTACTGAAAAAGGGATCATTTTTCTGTCTGCCAGTGAGCACGTCTGCTATGCACAGCCATGCCTACTGAAACCCCCAGCCACCGTGCACAACTCCTGTCTCTCATGGTGCGTGTCTACCGTGTGTTCTCCATACAGGAAACTCTGGACTTACATCCCTAAGCCCCTTTTCTGCTAAATTATCTTCACTGACCACAAATATGTCAAAGGAATTCGGAAGAATCTGGCTAGCAACTTATTGCTAAAGTGGACCAGTGCCATCTCTAAGGAAATGATGAACTTTTCCCCATCTAGCAGATGAAGAGGAGAATTCACTAGGTTCTGAGAAGAATATTTGTGTTCAAATTTTTTTTGCCCATGTCTCAGAAAACAACACATGTGGGTTTGAAATATGTGTTGATGAGTTGGTGGGATGCACTGTATCCCCTGTAGTTACTGTGCTAAGAGCACTTACATGATAATCCCAAACTGCTAATACAAATGTTAAACTGAATAAATACAGGAATATCAGGGCAATTCTTACTCATATGAATCGGGACACAGGGCTCTTCCCTTATTCTGGACCATCCAGTTACTGGAGTCATACTGGTTTCTAATACACATTTTAGATTCCAGTTCCCGAATACTGAAATCTGTATTCTCATTACTGTTGTATCATAAATGGAAGATACGGTTGTTAACTAGTCCTTACTTTGGTTTTGCAAGTTACTGATTGCTACTGAGTGTAATTGCAAACTATTGCAGTGTTAATTCTCTTAGCCATGTTAATGACTCTGACGCCACAGAGGATGAACAGTCTCACTTGTCTGCCTGCAGCAATTACTGAGAGGTTGCAATCATTACATCAAATAAAAACTATATGCTCTACGTATACATATTTGGTCAGGGAGAAAATACTACAAGGTGATACTGAACAACACCATAGAGGTCAGGGAGCATTCCAGTTAGTAACAACGAGTTCGCTGACAAAGGGAACTAAGGATAAAATCAACATTTATTTCTGCTATCAGAAGGATTTTGTCTCAGCACTGCATGAAGTGTCACTGGTGTGGATGAGGTACACCACCAATGCACACTCTGCACCGGGGCAAATGAGACTCAGTTTAGGTAAATGGCAACACCCACAGTCAGTTCTAGTTTCTAGTCTGGGTGAAAGGTCAGTTAAATTGTTTTAGCAACAAAAAGTGGTAGAATAATGAATCTGGAATGAAACATAGAGATAAAGGAGGCGAAAAAGAAACTAGCAATGTGTAAAGGATACAGCAGTGATTTTGCATAACACTGAAATTAATTTGTAAGTACAAGATTTCAAGTCCAACTCCAAAGCAGTATTAGATTAGCTCTCTGCTTCAGCAGTAAGCTTCTAAAAAGGTGCAGGCAAATCATCTGCTGGAAGGTGCATGTGAAAATGCAGAGAATGACTGGGGAAAGAATGCTGAGAAACAAAACAAAAGTAAAAGTAGAAGTGTATAATATATAAAATAGGACAGGCACTATATGACAGTTTACCTTCTAAGCCACGCACTTCTATCCCTACATAAAATGCCAATGCAAACTTCACTTAGGGCATTTGTTCCTTTTAAATAAGACCACTCCGGGAACTGAGGGAGGAATTAGAGTGGGGAAAAGCTGAATCTGTGAACTAAAAATACTAACAAATATCAGTGAATCTTTTAACTTTCATAGGCTCACTTGGCATGAGAAAATATAACAGAATTAATTTTTGTTTTCATTTTCTTCTTATGAAAGAATCAGAAAAACAATGAGAAATATTTAAGAAATATTAAAGAATAATTAACCAAGATAAAATTCTCAGGATTGGAGTAACTTTCTTTCCCAAGAGATAAATTCTGTGTTATTGCATAGTATTTGAAATTAATAAAATAGTGAAATGATAGAGGCTAAGTAACCTATGTTTATTTTAAGTAAGCCATTAGTTACACAATTTTACTTTTTATTTCCTTAACCTTAATTAGCCCCATCTTTCATGAGTAATTTTTACACTCTGTGCCTTCTACCCTCTCTTCTTTCCATACAAAATCTCTTCCTTGAAAAGAAGTCCCATGCAGGCACACAAAACTATTCACTTGCTTTACTTCTCACAAAATCCAGTAACTCCACCCGGGATCAGGGACGCATTTTTGGTACTGACTAAATAGGATGGCACAGTCCTTTCTCTGTGAAGGTCATGGTTTAAGTGCCCAATTTCCTGAATATTGTATGAAAGAAGAATGATGAACTTCACTGTTATCAGTTACTTTGTGTGATGAAATGTGCAAGATAAAGAGGAAGTTTTCATGCCTGATCTCCTTTCATTATCTGTTGTGTTAAACTGCTGTGAGCAGTCCATGAGAAGCCCAATATTTAACGCATTGGCTAGAACAGCACTGGGCAATACATCTACCAAGTGATATGGCATACATGGTTTATTTGCTGTAAATATGTATAATGCAAAGAAACACATTCATTTATCACTCCTACCAGTAAGAACTCCCACTGTGCAAAAAAAAAATAAATTAAGGCAGCCATAGAAGAAGGGTAAGTTAGAGCAGGAATTGTATTTGCAGGGATGTATAATTTAGAATGTCTGTATTCACGTTACAAAAATAATGTATTATAGCAATTCTTAACACAATATAGAGATTGCAAAATATGTTCTGTTAAACTGTAGATGAACAGGAAAGACGACAACAAAACATAGTAAGGTTTACTATGTCTAGATGTTTTATGAAGTTGAAATTTACGTGCTAAGAAAGGTAAGAGAAGAGAAGGCAAGTAACCCAAGGAACAATAAGAATATATACCCAACTAGAGGAGTTTAATGGATGTTTTATTTTCTGTTGTTTTCTTGCTTTAATTTATATATCTCATTTTAAAACTGAAGTCACAGTTGCTATATAAAATCTGCCAAATTAGTGAAGTACAATTTCCTTCTAGTTTTAAAATCACTTCATTGTAATCTTTCTGCATTTTCAAACAAGTGTTTAGTCTGCCATGCTCGTTAAAGGCATCGTTTCTTTATACCCAAAGGAACTTGTAATTGCTGGTTAACACATGACTACACCAGGATTTAGGAAGGAAATTATTCTATTATTTCCATTCTCTTCCAAAGACATATAGGTATACTTCAGTTATTTAAAATAATTGTCTCTCTGTTCTCACATTATTGAGTGTAAGATAGAAGAATGGCAGAACTTTCACACTGGTAGATGTTTAAAGAATTGGCATTTGGGAAACTGTATTTATACGTTCTCTGCCTTCTCCTATCAGTGGTAGAATGGGGGATCCTTTGTAATTCTCACATGATAAGCTATTCCCAGGCAGTGCCAGGGTATAAAGGTACCTCAAAAAGAGAACTTAAAATTCTTCCACTGTTTCTTTAGAAATGTTGAAACTTAGCTTACTAATATCAAGATGACTTTTTTCATTTAATTACTGCTATTGAAATAGTAAAATGAAATAGTAGCACTGAAATATAAATGTATTAAAGATAAAAACAGGTACAAAATTAAAATATATACCATAGATAACATTATATAATTTATATCATAATATGCATGATATGATATATAACTATGGAACTTATCTATATTTCTGTATTTATAATTATTTAGATATTAATATATTATATATTATTATGTAATTATATTATTTTTTTACATTGCTAGTAAGATTCTGCAAATGGACTTCACTCATCACTGAGTTCATCATACACAATTCACCACAAGCATTCTACAATCTCCCATGTCTGATGATCTGCTTCACTTACAGAAAGAGTAAAAACTGAATTTTCCAGCATTCCAGATAAATACCACTCTAAATATCATTAAGAATATATGCCTGTTATGTGAGAAGGCACAATTTGTACTAATTCATTAATGTGTTCATATTCAAACTTCACCACGTTTCTAACAATGGGCCATAAAAAACTTGGTGTCTGCCCATGACAGCAGCATAATCAAGCTTGCCTCTCGCAATTAATCACCCTGACTGCCAACAAATAGTATATTTATCTTCATTATCTTCCTACATGTAAGTCTTTCCTTTATGCTCTAGAGCAGAGGCTGATACCACCTCTGGCTACAGAATGGACAGAAAAGGAGTGGTAGCATAAAGAGGGGCACAAGCTGCCCATCACACTGCTCACACAGAAACTCGGCTCAAAGAGCAGACCGTAGTTAAGCAACAGTGATTTGTCATTTACTGGATCTACACAACAAAATCAGCCAACATGAACGTTATGAACTAAGGTAGAGAACACCCATTAGGGCAAGGAACTCTACACCACAGCCGTATGAAACCTGAGTGTCTTCTAAGAATATGATTTTGTTTTTTCAGCCTCCTCATATATTTTAATTAAAGACAAACAGAATTATGGACACTACAAATTATTTTTCTCAAATGAGAAACAAAAAAGAGAATGCCAAGCTAATTTATTTGCTTTTGTTTGCATCTCTTTTTCCATGATTATTTTAACAAATGAGTTTACTAGCAGGACTGTTTGGTAAAATAATGAAGCAAATATTGTTAAATATTGTGATTATTCATAGCAGAACCTATAAGTTATGTTTCTCCAACTGGAAAAGAGAAATGTGTTGTACGACCTACATACTCATTCAAAAAAAGCTTGAATATTCAAAAAGCTCTGCTTATGAATGAATTACAGACAAAAAATTATGCACAGATATTATTCAGCAAACAGTTTGAACATATACATCAGAAAAACTAGTTTGTTTAGAAAACTTGCAAACACAAAATGGAGCAAAGAAATTATTCATTATGAATTATTTGCACAGCATCTGTCTTACTTTCTCATGTTAATTGCCTCTGCTAAACCACATTTTCTCCCCCTCAGTATGTAAATTTAAATGATTTTTGCATATTCTCTGAATACCCAGTAAATGCAAGTTTCATTACCTTACCACTTATATCTTTTTTGTCAGCCTAATTATACTAGAGTTTATATCATTTTAAATTTCAACCTACCATCATTCCGTAGACTGCAACCTCTTCCTCTAGATTTTGAGTATAGAGTTAAAAAAAACAAAAAAAGATTGAAAACACACACATTAAATGCATTTGTAAGGTATGTGTTTTTATCCACTGTATTGAAAAAATGGCATTTGTTTTTAATCACAGTGCTTTTAATGTAATTATTGTAAACCCAGAACATAACCCACAATCAATTTGAATTAATGCAGAGAATTTTACTGACTTGTGAAAACCTGCACCAGACCTTCCCCTACAGTAACCCCTACTGGTTACCATATCACTGTATCCTTTCCTGCTTTCTAGGAGGTACCACTCTAGTTGTATATAATTATTCTTTCTACAAATACAAGCTTAATCATCATGCAGTTTGATTTCCTCTTAAAACATATATATTTTAATATTTTTCACTGAATTTTCTACTTTCTGATTCTTTGCCCACTAACTCATGTTGTCTCTCCAAGATACACCACATGAAGAAAATGAGCACATTCTATCATGCCTTTTCTTTGCCGTATCTTCATGCCACCAACAGAAATAAGTGTCTTGTCAAAAACTGTGCTGGTCTTAGAAACTAAATGCAAGTTTAATCCTTCAGGGCTCTTAACAGAAATGCTCCCACCAGGCAAATGTGTCCCACTGGGTCACTGAGAATGTCACCTAAGTAAAGCCTCAGGATCGGTTCAACGTTATCAGCATATATACTTCGTTAAAAAGACAGATCTGCAGAAAGCACTCTTGTTATAGTGCTATATTTAGAAGCCAAGCACTTTCAGTAGTACAAAGACACGCTTTTCTAAAGGGATAAACCCTTCTGTTTAGGATTCCATCTTCAATGTACCACAAAATACAAAACCCCTGAAATGATTTGGTTTTTTCTATTTTATATCGAGGTTATGAAACAATGTATTAACATGGGTAGCATAACTGGGTAAAAAGCATATTTATTCATCTATTTCTGCTGTGCGCAGGAACCTGGCCGAATGCTTACAGTGAGTGGTTTGCAATAGCCATTAGTACATTGCCAAGGCACAGTAAGGAGATGTTAGTGCCTGCACATCTCAATTGAAACCTCAAATTTTCTACCACCTAAATGGATTTCAACATGGGGAAAGGAAACATGATACAGTTTTATGATACAGTAGTTTCTGCATCAATACAAAATTTCATTGACTCATGCTCTGCAGGTATGTGTGGGCAGGATTTCTGTCTTAAGAAGTTCCCCAGTGTGTCATGGAAACCTCAGTACTATTTTTTGCTCCTGAGCCATCTACTCTTCTGTTCTGTAATGTACCAGGCCTGTGCTGTCAGATGACTTCCGAAATGAATGGCACCAATAAAATTTTGGGCCTTATCATCAACAACTCATTTTTAAATTATTTTCTCTAATATACCTTTAGGCTACAAAACACATCTATAGGTTTCTCCTCTCTAAAGGATGTGTTGTCCTGTATGCTTTAGCAGTTCAGTGAGCTGAACTGATTCAAATGAGCCTTGAAATGGTAAATACAACTTGTAATATCAAAGGTTCTCATATCAAATAATTTTCTTCTTGTGGATCCTAGGGAGATCAAGGGCTCGTGCAGGGACTGAAATGTCCACTACTCCACATCAAACATGTTGGCGGTGGCTGTATCGCTATCTGTTCGTTGAAGGAATAGCTGCAGCATTTCTTACTTTATTTGTAAACCAGGAGCGAGAGGCATAGGATTAGGTCCATATGGCAATGAGTGAGTGCTAAATATTGGGTAATTGTGTGACACTGTGACAGAAGCCTTCACGTACAACCCTGAGGTGATGTTTTCTTTGTGGAAATTAATTTTGGAGCCAGACAGTACGCTAAATGCAGTATGGCTGCACTTCAGTGTTCACTCCAGTCTGGTTATCTCAAAGCCCAGAGAAAGAACTTGTCTATTTTTTGTTGTTGTTCTGGTCTTGTTTTCGTATCTTGCCGCAGTGTCCGTCTACAGCTTGCTTCCCCTCCTTCTGAGCTGAATTAAAAAGAAGGATGTTTTGACTAGTCCAAAATACCAGCCCCCAAAACACTCCTGTATTTCCTCAATTGAATGGGCACTGTCAAGAAATTACCTGCTTCTTTCCCACCTTTTCCTTTGCAGATGCAGAAGAGAGACAGACAAGAGTCCTGCTAAAGTTGCACATCTTGGATCTGGTCTGTTGATCAGTACAGCCCTGTGCTCGTGCCACTGTGTGCAGGACTACCATACCAGTGCCGAGACGCTGATCTGGATCTACAGTCCTAATTCTGGCACATTTTTACTGACACACATTTTTGTACTATAATTAACTTTCAGTCTCATATCATAAAGCAGGAATACAATTTCTATCTATGTGCTTCATAATAGTCTTTAAAAATATATACATAGTGAAAGGTAATTAGTAAGTAACTCGGTGTGGAAGAAAAGGGAGACTGTGTTTTCCTGGATGGGCATTCTAACTGTAAATGCAGTCACACATGGAATCCAATGTTTCTAAAGATTCTATTTGAGTAACTCTGAGAATGACAACAGAGTTTAAGTAGCCATTACTCAATATTGCCAACAATTAAAAGAATTCTATTAGGGTATAGAAAATATTCCCACATTTATTTCAGGATCCTTGTTTAAGGAGAAAATGTGGAGTCTTTACACTACTGCAGAAAAACTGTTAACTGCATAATGACAATCACAGTATAGAGAAATGAGTAGGGAGTATTTTAATGGAAAGCATATTGCCATGTCAAAAGCAATTAAAACATAATTTAATTAGTGAGTATCTTATCAGCTGTAAAAAGTAAAATTGATTGATATGCAGTGTAGGGATAACTTGGCTGCTCCGACTTGTAAAGGGAAGCTGACAAATTAGTCGCTTGGGTTTTTTATTTGATAATTTCATTTATTTCTATATTTTCTTTCACCACTGAAGGCATTTTAATTAGCTAATGTTTGATTGTTCGTTGTTTGGAAATGGAAAATGTTTTAAATGTATTGTGATCTGAAGACTTGTTGGAATTCAGTTTAAGCATCTAGCATGACTATATCCTGCTCTGTCATTACAAAAAATATTTATCTGACAATAGAATTGTTCTTATGATCCTTTCTGTATGTATTACTGTTCAATAAAATGTTATAGTCTCCAGCTTAAATCACCACATGTAGCTGGAAACAGGTCAGTGCAGCTCACAGCAGCTACAAATCAGTGAGTAATCTCCTCATTTGGAAGAATCCATATTGCTGACCCAAGGGCTGAATTTGGCCATGCAAGGAACAGCCAATCAGAAGTGATGAACGCTGACAAAACAGCAAACCTATTTCTATTTTTAAAAAATCCACAACAGAAAAAAAAAAAAAAAAGCCAAAAACCATTTTAAACCTCCCTCTTACATTGCTTAAAACAGAAAGATGTGTTCAATCAGTAAGAACTTGAAAGGTAGCTTGAGTCCTTATTAAATATTAACAAAATATCTAAGCATCTATTCTTTCCTGTTCATTTTATTCTTTACAAGAGTTGATGACATGGTTTCACCATTTTAGTTCATTCTTTTAGTTTTGCACTCATTTCTCTTCTAATAAGAGAGTATTAGCAGACCAATATCTACTTGGATTACAAATTAATGCATTACTTCCCTCAGAATGATCATTTATACAGAAAAATCCTCGGATGCTCTCAAAGGACTGGTAAATTAATTAATTAATTAATAATTTAAATTAAATTGGTCTGCAACACTTGAATGCAAACCAGATGCCAGATGCCACCTGAACTTTGTTTATAATCCGTCTGTCCACAGACTTCTACAGCACTTGTATAGCCAGACTGGATAAATAGAGAAAAATCTTTTGCTTGACTAAAATAATATCTTCTCTTTTTTTTATTTTATTATTATTATTAATTATTTTATTATTATTACTTTTAAGGTTTCTGGTCCATATGTACAGATAAAAATCCATTCTTCTTTGGTCTATCAAAATCTTTTCTGACTGCATCAGCTGTAGTTTGTCAGAAAAATCTGTACAGAGGCACTCCTATGGAACCTAGTTTTTTATACAGGCAAACTTCTTTCAAAGTGGAAAATCATAATAATTGAATAGGATTTATAAGATAATTTCTGTTTTGGTGAAAGAAAAGAGATCAGTGTACATGTACATCTTTTTACATTAGCACGAATTTAGGAGGACAGTTTTTAATGCTAAATAAGTTAGGAATAACAACAGTCTCATTTAAAAGCAAGAAAGTGTATAAAATTCTGTTTAAATATTGGAACAGTGAAGAGGGGGGAAATAATTAAAGAAGTAACTCAGTAGGTCTGACTTCACTGTGATATGTTTAATTTCTTAAAAACAAACAAAAAAAAAAGGTAAAGAATATCAACTGACTTTCTCAGACTGTTGGAGATGACTCACTCCACTCCCTCAGGGATACCAGATTTTATATACGTATATATATTTATATGCCCTCCAATTATATAGCAAGAGACAATGAATGTTAAACCCTGCATTCTAGGTGGGGTGTGTAACATGAAGCAAGAAATCCAGATTAAAAAAATCACTGAGTGGTAAACTGATCGCAGAACAAGCAGTATTAATACACTGAGACCAAGTCCAGAGATTATTTATTGGTTTTACTGAATTGTTTGTTTGCACTTGGCAAAGACTGGACTGCAAGGAGGGAAAGGAAGGGGAGGGGACAGGCAGCACCAGTGCTGCTCTGCAATTCGTAACACCCCAGGTGTTTCTGTGTGAGGTGGTACTGAGGAGCTGGTTGAAAAAGATTATTTAATTTGAGAAGTCACCAAAAAAAACTTGTAAAAACCAGCAGCATGTTACTAGATACTCATAAGCACACTGTTAGAAAAGTAATTAATTAATAACTAGTCTTGAAATATCTTCCTGCCCATTGCAAGGAGGGGTGTGTGGACTAGATGACCTTTAAAGGTCCGTTCCAACCCAAAACTTTCTGTGATTTTATGAACTAATACAATGAATACCAGAGAGTAATTTGTAAGTTTGTGAACAAAACCACCAAAAAAGCCTCTAGCTACATCCAATGGAGATGTTTCATGAATAACAGTGTAGTTATTAAGTCAAAAGCTTAAAGAGATAAACCAGCAATTTGTTATTTCACCAATTAAAAGTAATGGGCAAATGGCAGTTATACAGCCTAATAAAGTATCTCTCATTTTTGCTGCTCATTATAAAATCTCTGTCTTCAGATACTTTGCACTGTGAATTTATTAAAAATATCTGAAAGCACTAGGTTTGCCAAAGAGGTACCAACACCTTGAAAGAAGAAGGAAACCAAAGTTTTAGAGGTAATGGCAGGCATGAGAACTCTTCAGGAACTGTCAGCTCCCCTCCAATTCATTTTACAAGGTGCTTAAGCCTTATATGCTTATCTATGAAGATAAAACCTCCCACAGTCTGTGCGTGAAGTTACCACCGTGTTTCTCATTGCTGTTGAAAATATCATATGGCTACCGAATCAAGGGATAACAAATGTAGCAGAAGTGCTATTCCATGGACTTTGTGTTGTGCTTTCCGTGTATTTCGTACACCTGGGTCAGAGTATGGTCAGAATGCACTCAGACGAGTGTTCACAGCATCAGACTTGCACTGAAGTATCTATAGAAACATAAATTGTACTGTAAGAAAGATAGGGCTCCTAGTTTAAATGACCTAACTGTATTTTTGAGTCTTCACCACCTTTACAGGGAGTCCTCTCAGAGCTCTGAGCAAGCCAGCAAGATGAAAGCCTCCTCTTTTCAGTTGCAAGAGGATTATCTGTTCTTTATTTTTTTGTTCCGAGGGAGGTTTTTTTGTTTATTTGTTCGGAGTGTTGTTTATTTGCTTTTTTACACGGAAGATAAGGAGTACCTTTAGGAATATATTACAGGAATCAAAGTTGCGGAAATACTTTCAGTTAGTTTTATATAATGATAATCGAAAGTAATTTTTGTTTAGCCTAAAAATTCCCCTGAAAAAGTGAAGAATAATCCATGACACGGATTTAAATACCTATTAAAAAAGTAGTTGACTACACACCAATAATAGATTCTGGGAAGGCAAACCTCTAACAGCCTAGAGGAGATGGATGATTTAAATACAATACTGTTATTCCAACATGCCAATTTATATGTGGGAGTCTGAAAAACACTGGCAATGTCCACCTGGAGAGAAACAGCCATGAAGTTCAAATGTTTGTTTTCCTGAATCTTCCTTTCCTGTTTAAAAATTGTTCCCTAATAATCTATGCTACAATGGCAGGAGGAACATATCAGATGCTGTTATGAATTCTATAGGATAAAAAAAGATTGAGAAGAAGAGTCTGGATGGTGTGAGAACACATTGTTAGTAGATAATGTTTCCTTTCAAAGTGAAAAAAACATTGCTTTTTTAACATAGTCAGTTTAATATTATTTTTTTAACTTCCTAACAAAACACTATAAATAAGAAAAAGGGAGGCAGTAGTATATTTTTGATGCATAAATCACTCAAAAGAATCCTAAAGCCCAACACAAATACTACTGATCATGGAAAACTGTAGATTCTAGCATAATCACTGACATTTAAAGGAACTTGGCACCATGTTCCAAATGACAGGTTTCTAATATAGTAAAAGAAATCCTCAGAAGTTCTTTTAGGTGATGGTAGACCTGACAAAAATGGTAATGGATTTTTGGCCAAGAAACTCAATATAAAGGCAAATACAGAAGAGATGTGTTAGTCAAACATAAGTTATTGGACTCAGTACAGAGGAAATGGATGAAATTATATGATATGCTATAGAGAAGGTCAGGTTACACAATCTAATGATCCCCTTTGGCCTTAAAGCCTGTGATTCTATTCAGCTCTGCTCCTGCTGGAAGTCTGTAGTTCATGTACTACTATTTATTTTTAAGAGACCACACAGAGTAATAATACCTGTGCATGATTATTCACGTTATTTGTCCATGAATTACATCAGCAAAAATGTGTTTAAGTGGAACTTTTCAGTTTCATAGTGAGTTCAAGGCCTAAGGAGGAGAACACACATAAGAATTTCCTAAAGAAAAAACATAAAGTGATATCTTTTGTTCAATGTTTCCCACTGTTGTTATTACCAGAACAGCTTCTCTGTAGCAACAGAGAGCTGCAACAGATAAGTCCCAGGTGCTGTCACATCCAAAAAAGTGGTGTTCTTTTTCCCAAAAACTGGCTCTTTCTGTGTTAAAATTCACATCATAGCTCTCACTAGAGATGGATTGGTGATATCCCTGGGCATTCTGGTAAGAAAAAGTCCATTAAAGTGTTGACTCGTAATGATTTACAGATGATCTCCATGCAAATCAAATAAATTTTGACTAAGAAATCAAGCAGTGTAATACAGTGGGACCATGATTCAGGAGCTCGCACATTTCTGATTCTGACTCTTGATTCTATAAAATGGCCATTCATTTTGCACCTCATAAGGTGATGCAGCTAGCTTTTTGTCTTCAAGCATCATTAAGAAAACAAGGGAAGTAGTAAATTACCATATAAATAATGTAGAGCAGTAAACATAAAGAATTATAGCTTAGTAGAGCCTAGTGTTCTATGTTTGTGCATGTCATTTGACATGTACATACATAAAACTGGTGTCTAAAGAAATCCTGGTGTCGCACATTTGCCATATCAAATATTAATTTTGGGTAAGAACAAAATGCAATTAAAAATACATCAGAATATATAGAAGGGAAAATCTTACATTTATGCTACATATATCCTTCTGCTCCAACCAATATTTTGGTGCTGAGTTTTAAAAGCTTTTTTCTTATTATCAACTTCTCAAAATAAAGTCCTGAAAGATGCCTGAAGCTGTCCACCAGTACACAACTGTCATTTGTACAACATCTCCTACCTTTTTTACTATAGATAATCCCAGTATAGTGATATTGGGGTGGGGAACAAACTTCAGATATTTATCAGAAAACATACCCACTTTCTAAAATAAAATGAAGAAAATGCAGTTTACTTTGTAGATATTTTATCTCCTATAACAAATTTCCACGATCAATGTTATTAATATCATTATTTGAGATGTAAATATTATTTTAGCAGACTATCTGTCTAATAACTTTTGTTTCCTCCTATTTGCAAGAGAAAGTGTTTGCTATATACATACATTACTACAACTCTATCAGCTTATTATTATTAAAACGGTGTTTGCTTTGCTTACTTCTTGCCTATTTGCTATTAATTTCTTAAAGCACAGAAACAATTGGACTCATGTGACAATGGCAGAGCTGGCTGACATGATAAGTAATATTATATAAGTGGCTACTAAAAAATGAATTGTAAATAACTATTGAACATAAATACACAGCGTATGAATATATGAGGTTTAAAATGTTTACCAGCATGTTACCCCAACAAAAAGTTTTATTTTAAAACTAGTTATTTTCTGTTGTGTATTCTGAGTAATGCCATGTTACGGTAAAAGCAATTGATTTAAAAAAAATATTTAACATTTAGTAAAGAGATTAAACAGCAATTTTCAAATGACTCATCAATAGCTTGTTATCCTGTTTAACTGGCATTTCTAAGGGATTGCTCAGATATTTCATTCATTTGTCAAGTGTTGCAACAGGTAACCGCTTCATTAGATAAATTCCTACAGATAAAAAACCAAATAGACTATTTACATGTTTAGCTTCACAATTTAGTATCTCTTTAGAATTATACTCGTGATATAAAGAGGCCTGTTCTCTGAAACAGTATTTTCAAGTAGACCAGCAAACATTTGAGAAAGTTAACAAGCGTGTGGACTTATGTCTTGCTTTCAGATCCTGAAACCCCGCAAAGCTGACAGTGCTGGTTGGCCTAATAAAAGGTATTATCCCTTCTTTCACACCATGACAGTCTACAGGTCACTGAGTATGCCTGACAAATATTTCCAAAGGAATTTATAAGCAGATCTTCCTTAAAAATATTTTTTAAATGCAGACCTGAGTAGAGATGTGCGATAAACCTGCAGTCATGTTGGAGATTGCCTGAAGCAAAAACTGAGCAACCCAAACTGTAACCGCAATCAGCAGGAAACTACTTCAGCATCTCTCTGCAGTGGAGGGGCTGCAGTCAGGAAGATTCTAGGGAGCAGTGACTGTAAATTCCAAGTTTCTTAGAACTTCCTGCACTCCTGTTACTATCAAAAGCAAAGGCTGTTGAAATAATCCGAGCTAGAATACAGGCACACACTAAAAATGTATGTGCAAGTGCTTCCTGAAAGTGGCTTTATGTTCTATTTTTCAAGGAGAGGTTATGTCTGTGAAATCACATAGACCTATGTATCCTGCCACTGTTTCACCTGAAAAACAAACAGTAACAAGGATATTGCTACTGAACTTGATTAGGCGATAGTTTCTGTTCACTTCTGGAATCTTACCAGGTATTTCTGTTTCTCAGAGATAATTTGTCTAGGTAAACAAAAGGACAGGAAATAGTGCTCACCAGCATACCAGCTCTAGGAGCGAAGAAAGATGAGGTATTTACCTCATACTGAATCGGACGCAGTATGCAGACCCTATCCTGCTCTCTCATGTACATGTGCATAGTTCAGAGGATACTCACAAAATACCACTGAGTTCTGCCCTTGCACCATCTCTGCTCTAGGTTTCTAAAGGGGCTAGCAAGAACCTTGCTCTTGGTTTGGATTAGTACTGTCTTCCATCACTTTTAGCTGAGGCTCTATACTTAGCAGCTTGAACATCTGAAAGCACAGAAGAATAACTCGAGGGAAGAATGTCTCATACCCTGAGGCATTCTTCTCGAATGGACTGCTAGCCTACATTGACCCTTGGTGGTTTATATATGCTGTTTCTTGGTGAAGCTTAGTGCCAAGGGGACTGTCATTCCAAATCTTTCTGGGAATGTTATTCCAGATGCAGTATACTTCACTGAATCTCATATTCATAAGCTATGATGTTAAATAAAGCGCTGAAAATCTTAATCAAAGTTATGAGTATCAACAAGAAGCAAAGAAGTAGCTAATGGAAGATTAGCTGCTGAACAAAAGTTTTCAATGATTAATTATATTATAGCACAGTAATTTAGTTTCTCTCGATCTGTAACTTCAAATATCTATACTAATTAGTTGCAAACCTACAACATAATAAATGAGATAATGAAATAAATAAGTTTTAAATATCCCTTTCTATTTCATGTACATTTTGCAGCATGTTAACAGACAAGATGGATTCTGGGGTTTTTTTTTGGGGATCTATCAGCACACCATTACTTACATGAATGCCGTTTAATAGATTTCTCACAAGAATACTGTTCAACTACTAAATCCACAGGAATTAGGAAATAAAACAGAATGTTATATATCAGATGAAGGCTGGCATGGGTTAAGCTTATAGCAATCACAGAGGCATGACACCTTTTTCCATCACATTTTCACCTGCTCATATGGCACACATTGATGCTTTGATGGAAAATTCCTTTGGGTTTTCTTAGTGTAAAACTGTTGGTGCTTGCAGCAAAATTTGCAGAGCTAGTAGTGAATAGAGAATATTTCCATACAGTTGTTAAGGCAGAAAAATATCTACAGCATTTTTCACAGTTCATGAAAAGGACCATCACTTTCCTGTTATCTTTGTTCAATCTGGGAACAAGTGAAACAAGACTTTTTTCTTTTATGAATTTGCTTTGGAAAAAAAAAAAACCAAACACTTTTTCTGAATTTGTTTTAGAAATTTTTAAATTCCAAATTAATACAAAAGAAATTTGCAGTATTCCCCGTGTAAGCATTCAGGAGCATTGCACAGACCGAGACTGTGTTATTTATTTTCCTGAAAACAGTGATGAGAGTCAAAGCACGAGCAGCATAGCTTGTTGTATACATCAACCTCGCATGTTTTCCTGTCAGCTTTGCGGTTTGTCATCCACAGCTTAGCCTCCAAATGGCATGAACTTTGAGGACAGCATGCTGAAATGAAAGACTTGCTGCCTCCTATAGAGAAGAAACAAGGCCACCAAGGAATAGCAGGGGATCTGTTTATTTCACTTTACGTAGCCTCAACTGGGGACAAATATTCCAGTATTAGTAGAAACATAATACAATTCCGTTCATGGTAGTGTAATTTGTTGTTACTATTCGGAGTGAATCTGCAAGGAATCTAAGTAGTGTAACACACAAAACCATAAAAGAAAATACTAAATGCAAAATCTGATATACAAAAGCAAAGAATGAGTTGGAGCAGCTGCAATAGCTTATTATAAATACTTATCAGAATTGTTCAGCTAGGGCAGGGTTTGCCAGCTGGAGTGTGGCTGTTTGAGAGGGAGGTGAGATATCCCTCCTCTTTATGTGCAGAAACAACGCAGCTAAGTGAGCATAAATGCACACAACGGTTTGCTATTTTATTCCTGAAATGATTCTCAGAGACAGAAGCGTGTGAAACCACTTCTCTGGCAGCGTTGGAGCCAGTCTGGAGCACACTGATAAAGTTTGGTCTTCTATCACTGCAATCTTTTCATAAACATTATCAGTTGTTGGGTGTGGGGTTTTTCCCCCTCTCTCATGGGTGTCAGTTCCAGATGTATGTTCAGTGTGCTATCTGGGCATAACCTGCAGAATTTTCTCCTAGTTCTGACAGGGGATTGAATTGTTGGTAATTGCACGTGTCCCGAGCAGCGACATTTATGACAAGAAACTTCCCATTACATCACAATTTATCTTGACAGGTTATCATGGAGAACATTAGTTTGCAAGGTGATAAAAATTCATGTTGCATGAATTAAAGAAGGAGATCCCCAAACTTCCATCGATATTTAAAATAAGTGCAGGAGGGCTTTTCCATTAATTAAAACTGGCATACACTGAGGTTTTTTTAACTGAAGACATTATGTTATACTCAGTTTAAAAAGGCTAAAAACACAGCATGAGACCAAGCTCACACAGACTTGCTGTTACACTGGTCAAACAGCACTACTCAAACTGTTCTATTTGAGGTTTGATCTAAAGCCCGTGAGAGTCTGGCTATTGCATTCAGCGGGCATGGAGTTTACCTCTCGATGAAACAGAGCACTTTATCATTGTACAGTTCAATTACTTATGTCACTTGCTGAATATATTATTTCTTAGATAATCCTTTACATGTAACCACCAATACGGACACATCCAAAAACCTCAGACCAGCTACTTTTCTTGCTTGCCTTTTTGGCTCCTTGAAATCCTATTTATTACTGCCTCATGCTTCTGCTATCACTAGTATCAGCAAAAAAGAGTATTTTTCCTGTAACAAGAATATTTCTGATATCATTGTGAAAGGCTTTCACATGCTTTTAGTTACAATACACCACATGTCTTATATTCATTTTAGAAAATGATATTTTAGCAAGCGGTGTTCTATTAACTCTTTCAGTGTGGCCATATCTTACTGTGAAATGCAGGTACGAGATATAGTCATGCTCCACGTAAAGGTGGCATCAACTTTTTTAATGATCACATTAGTCCACCTCTGGCTGAGGTTGGCAGGGACCTCTGGAAGTCCTTTTGTCCAAGCCTCCTGCTCAGCCAAGGCCAACTAGAGCCACTTGCCCAGGACCCTGCCCACACAGCTTCTGAGTATCTCCATGGATGAATACTCCACAATCTCTCTGGGCAACCTGCTCCAGTGCTCAGTCACCTCACAGTGAAGCATTTCGTGATGTTCTGACAGAGCCTCCTGTGTTTCAGTTTGTGCCCATTGCCTCTGGTCCTGGCACTGGACAGCACAGCGTCAGGTATTTGTACACACTGGTGAGACTCCCCCTGAGCGTTCCCTTCTCCAGGCTGAACAGGCTAAAAGTCCCAGCTCTCTCAGACTTTCCTCACATGTAAGATGCTGAAGCCCCTTCATCATCTTCATCATCCAGCCCCTTGCTGGACTCTCTCCAGTAGCTCCAGACCTCTTTTGTGCTAGGGAGCCCAGAATTGGACACAGTGCTCCAGATACTTCAAGGATCCAGCCTGGGAAACAATTATTCACAAAAAGTGAAGCATTGTGGAAAATAATTATGAGATTTTTCTTTTTTTTTTTTTTATTAGGAAAAGCAGAGTCAGAAGTTTCTTCATAGAACATCACTAAAGTAAGGGAATGAGATTTCAGGTTCATAACCGACTAGGTGAATACAGAGAACTTTTTGGACTCTCTAAATAACAGAACAGTAAGCATGTCTGCTATGGAGAGGATGAAACATGGCAAATCATCCATTAATAAGCAGCTATTTTCCTTGACAAATGCCTAATTATTCAGCAGAGTAATTTGATGTTCTGTATTAAGCTAAGAGGCACACGGATTAAAATACCCATATCAATGGGCTCTGTTCAGTATTCCCTACTCACTTCCACCAAAACATTCACAAATCTCAGCAGGGAATTTTCCTGAGACAATCAGCTAATAATGTACTGTACCCTGCAAATGAGGCCTTAAATCTCTACAGTTGATTTTGGTCTACCAAACCACAGAACTGGCTTCCTCCTCCTCTGTTAGGAATGTCCTCTGCCCATGTACTGTACCTCTCTGTATATGCCAAGACATAAATCCAGTTATTAAATCTAAAGAATGAAAAAATCATCATTTAAGGCAAAACAAAAATTTAGTCTTTAACAGAAGCTCAAATAAAGGCAATGAGAACTGCTTCTCTTTCAGGTGAAATAGAAGACTGAAATTTAGAGGCCTGTGGAAACACCTGAAAAGCAACTCGTGACATGTTTCCAGACTACCAAGCAGCAAGCCTGTAAGAGAGACAGGACCAACAGGAACTGAAAGGAATCACTCTGTATAAAAGCAGCATTACAGAGTATCTAAATCACAAAATCAGTGAGGTCTGCCACAAGTATGTTGGAAAAAAATACCTATCTTGAGAGATAGGTATTTTGCTTGATGCCAATAGTATGAATCAGGATGAAATCAACTAAAGGAAAGAACTTGCAGTGTTATGAAACCAGGGTCAATGACAAATTACTGTAGAGTATTATTTCATAAAAATAAAGATGAGGAAAATTTAGCCATACTAGAAAATACTGTACTGATTAACATGTGATTGGCAACTGCATAGCTCAGAAGCTACCAGCACTGAATAACAGTGAACTTACAAAGTAAGAAGATGAACGTCTCCCAAGGTATGTCATTTACTACCAAAAATGAGGAAGAAAAGGGGGGTAAAACTGTAGCTCTCTTTAAAAGTAAGACAAGCAAAGCCTGCATCATAACAGCTAACTAACATTGCAATCGAAGGAGAGTATATTCATCAAACACCAAAACAAATACAGTACGATAGGTAAACACCTTTAATCTCCAATTTAGTGTATGAAATGAAGAAGCACTCAGTCGGAACATGCAGAGATGAAATTCCACATAATCTAGCACATTAAATGTCAGTGGGAATTACCTATGAATCTGATCTAGAGAAAAAATAATATGTGCCTAAAATTACAGAATATAAACATTTACATCCTAATCCTTTGGGTTTGGTGGGTTTTTATTTTTTATTATTTATTTTCACCTAATGTCAAATTCTACTGGATCTTAATGACTATATGATTTTTGACCACAACTGGAACTACTATGCAGTGTAACCCCCAGCATGGTGCAAGGAGAAGGAAGGGCTATTATAAGCAACACTTTCCTCTTAAGCTGTTTTCTGGTTTCATGAGTGTTTATATCAACGTTCTTATGTGTGTTTATATCAACATTTTTACCTGCTTACACCTATCACAACAATGCAGCAACACCACCTTTCTGCTACACAGTTTCTTTCATCCAGGAATCTGAAAACACTCCACATGCTCAAGTTAGTCTCACATCTACAGACATGTGTGCAATAGTGCTTTCTGCTTTAAGACTAGCTTCATTAAAGTACTTAGATGCCTAACGTGTAAGGATTTCACTAGAGAGGAGACTGGAGCTTACACCTGGGCTCCGCAGGGGCACGAGTTCATTTAACATGATCCTCTACATGCCCAAGTCAACCGGCACTGTACCAGACAACTCCTGCACGCAGCTGAGGGGAGAGCATTGGCCAAAGAGCACTCCCACCCAGTTCTACCCAGCTGTATGCATGAGGATGATGTCATGCCAGATTCTGCCCCATTTTCTTTACTATACAGAACTCTATCTTGCATTTTTTTCCAATAAGCATTTAACATACCATACAAAAGCAGCGCAGGGCTATGAAAGCTGCAAGGGAGGGCTTCCTGCACTGGAGTCCATGCCACTTACTTGTCCCTTTTCTCACGAGCAGAAAAAGGCTCCAATTCCCTTCTGCATCACAGCAGAACTTCAACTGGAGAGTGAGAAAAACATGAGGGGAATCCTCCATTAAAAAAGACCATCAACTCAGGCCCTTCATTTCTTGAGAGAGCGAGCCCTCTTCTATAGCAGCTAATCTAAGGGTACAAGCAAAGTTTGAAGGAACAGTTATTACCTTCCCAAGGCTAACTGATGTAGTGAAACAAAAAAAAAAAAACAAAAAAAAAAACCCCAACTTTTTTCAGGTCTGGAGATTTGGTGGTAGGCAGGATGAGCACTGGTACAGCTACTGCTGCCTTCCAGTGGGCTATGAATGAATACAGAAGGCTGTCTGAGCACCCTTCAAGAACAGGGCGAGAAAGCGGGACAGATCCACCCCAAATCATCATTCCTCTTCTCCTTCCAAATGATTACACATCATCATCTCTAATCACCTCCAGGCCAGTGACGAACTTGCATTAAGCCCACTTATGAAGACTTAATTATTAAGTATGATTACTCATTACACTGCAAGGTTATATGAAATATAAGGATTGATGTACAGCAAGGCTCCAAATCAAGGATCAAACATTCTTATGACAGTTGCAAGGATTTTTTACTTTTTAAATCTTTGACGTAAGAGTAATTTAAATGTAATTGCTTAACATCATGGCTTGCAAACCAACAAAAGTGGTGGTCTCAAACCTGAGGAAACATAGTGCTCTCCACAGCATTCTCTCCAGCCTATCTAAACGGGAATGCAACAGACTTTAGCTAAAACTTGTCCTTCTGGGAGCTGGGATGATGAGTCTGCAGGGATGGAGGGTCTCCCACTGCTCAGTGTTGCCCAGGAAACCTCCATATTTGGCAGCAGGACTGTGGGGAATCCACCTGACCTCAGAGGCTCTGGGCTGTGTAGTACAAGGTCACATACATCCTATGCAGAGTCTGTTCTGGTCACTCAGACACGAGTGGGTATCCAGAGACAGAACCAACCCAACAGAAAGGAGGAGGGGATAAAAAACAACTGACACAACCTCCAAAGTTTAGCACAACCTGAGCATAGGTTTTCAGGAAAGTGTTTATCTATTTATCTTCCTATACTTCCTCATAACTGGATTTAGGGCTTAGACTCTGTTATAATCCATCCTCTTTTGCAATCCATAGCTATTGTCTCTTCTTTGCAAACTGCAATCCCCCTCATTGACAGTGATGCATGTTTTGGGGGCAGTGATTTAAATAACAAAATGCCTACTTGTAACAAAAGAAACAGTACAGTATAAGTGAAGTTTTAGTAACTGAAAAGATGTTTAATTAAAACTGCTTTCCATTTAGGGGCCAGAGTTTTATTTAACCAGCTGCCCTATGAAAGTTATTACCTAGAGTTTTCATTTTCCCAGTACGCAGCTGCAGAAAAGATTTTATTCCAGTGAATGAAGGGCTATACAACAGCAAGGACAAAGCTCACTTCAACTAACAACGGAGCTACGGTAGAAGTCATAACCTTCTGCTGTCTTAGGGGAGGCACAGCTTTCTGTGTATCATCTCTCTGATTATGCCTAGTACGCAAAATGCAGTTCTGAATCTGCAGCTCAAATAGATTTCAGTATTACCAGTGAATACTAATCACTGATGCAAAAAACGTACAGCTCCCTCAAGGCATTTCAAAAATCTTGATTATTTAATCAGTCCTCTTGATTTATAAGGCGAACTGGTTGATGACTACCAAAATGTGACACATTGGACACTATCCAGATGGAATGCCAGTTTTCATTTGAGGTTAAAGAGGTAAAACTCTACAAGAGAGGTTTTCCAGTATCCTGGACTAGAGCTAGAGTTATTCAGATGATAAATAAAACCTGACAGTTCGGCTTGCACATAATATTAAAACAGAAACTTCACTGAACTGTCAGTTGTAAAATGAAGTAATCAACTTTCTTTCTGATTACTCTCTGTTTCCACTATGGACTTTTTATTTATTTCATGTCTTTCATCTTATATCCTTTTATCTTTTTAAATAGCACTACTTTTTTATAAAAATGTAAGCGGTGTTTGCTGCCTTTTCATAACCACTACTTTGTCAAACTGCTGGATGCAAATTTTGTAGAGTTCAGTTTCTTTCCCCCGTAACTACAGATACATACATGTATTTGAAAAGAATTTTGCATCTACATCTCTGTATATCAACATGTGCTTAGGTATATATGCCAATAAGTGTAATTCCTGCTTTAAAATGCAGTATTTTCACTTCTGAACAGGTTTTACTATCCAAGTTGCTTGGCTTTGACAGTTCCATCTTTAATTATCAGCAATGACATTCTGTTAATTGTTTCTGTATCAGATTTCCAACTGTTTTTCTATTAAGACTTTAAGGGGCAGAATGACTTCAAATTGAGCTAGCAAAGAATTAAACTCTTATTAAGACACCTAATTCTAGGCCTGCCTCCTGGAAGTTAGCAAGCTGTTTGCCATAGAGTCCAAACATTTCAAACTACCTTTGAAGGTACTTTCCTTACTAGAGGCAGCGACTGGCACTTCATGAGCAGAGTTACAGACAGAGAATTATCTTACCAAGCCAGTCCTTTGTCCACATTTACGCTGCAAGTGGGTGGCACAGGCCAAGCACCCAGAGCTGATGGCACTCCCTGTACCTTGCTGCATACTGATGGAGCCAGCTTGTGCTGCTGTGTCTTCACCACTACCTATAGCTCAGCTATCAGTAATAAAGCTAAACCATCAATGCAGACAATCAGAGCTCTGTGGCAAGCGGTCAGCCTCTCATTTCAGAGGAACTGAACACGTACCAACCCTGAAGGACAATCCCTGGGAACACAGAAGCAACCTGAATGTTAAGAGGCACCCTAGAAGCTGCCTTGGAGGTTAAAAGCATTCTCATATCCCAGTGAAATCCTCTCAAACCTTCTAAAACCAAAATGACTAAAGTTATCACCAAAACAAATGAACTTGATGGAAAGTTTACTTATAAATAAGCAAGAAAAATATAAAAAGCTGTCATATCGACATGCTGTGAAGTGACATCTACACCAGAAACAGACTGAAGTAAGACTTGCCATTAACCATCCTGTGCACTGGGTAAGAGGCTCTCCTGGGAGCCAGTGCTCACTTGAGGGGCCCATTACCATGGAAGTGGAAACAGCCCCTCATGGGATTGAAGGCAAGGGCTGAGGAGCAGGCGTGTGGCTCCCGGCCATTCCCACCTCACGTTTGAAAAGCTGGGGCTCGGCTGCCGGCAGCGCGGCCACACAGGCTGGTGTCCACACGCGCTCAGCCTGGTGCCACTCACTGCAGTGGGGTCCATGCGGTCCCCGTGCCCTCGCCCCATCACCTCTCCACTACAGACACTTGCACGGCATCTTGTCCCAAACCTGTGCAGCCACTGCCCACTTGAACCAAAGAAAAGAAGGCTGAGGGGAGACCTTATTGCCCTCTACAGCTACCTGAAGGGAAGGTGTAGTGAGGCAGGAGTTGGTCTGTTCTCCCTGGTGACCAGTGACAGAACAAGAGGAAATGCCCTGAAGTTGAACCAGGGGAGGTTCAGGCTGGATCTCAGGAAGCATTTCTTTCCAGAAAGGGTCATCAGGCAGTGGAATGGGCTGCCCAGGGAATGGGTGGAGTCTCCATCTCTGGAGGTGCTTACGAGCAGGGTAAATGTTGTGCTTAGGGATATGGTTTAGTGGTTTTGATAGGGCTGGGAATAAGTTTGGGCTTGATGATCTTGAAGGTCTCTTCCAGCCAAAACTACTCTACGATTCTGTGAAGTCTGTGGGACTCGGCTGAGGCTCTCGGGGTGCATCAAAGAGTAGGTGGTGGTGTCACACAGAGATGTGAAGCTAAAATAGAAACTAGCTGGCTCGGGTATGAGCAGCAGCACCAGCCAGAGCAGCACCAAGAGCAGCATGTGCTGATTTACTACACGTGGCAGCCTTGCTGATTGCAGCATCGCTGGATGTTTTCAAACCGCCCCCTGTCTGACTCCTTTGTGTGTTCTTTCTTCAGTACCTGCGTGACTAATACTCATAAAACACTGTTTACATTCCTCGTTTAAAAAAGTTTGCTAGAAATTTCAGTATTCTGTACTGATAAGCCAGAACAAAAGGAAACCCAGAGGAGCGCATGCGGTGAGCGGAGGCCGCAGGTTCCCTTCCCCTCTGTACCCTGCCACTGCCAACGGACCGTGCGCCGGCGGCCATGGCCACGTCATCTGAGGTGCTCCCAAAGTTCTAACGTGTGACAGTGAGCCTCCACAGAGACCCAGAATCCACATCTTGGCAAAACTGCACTCTGTTACGAAGCCAAAACATTTTAATAACTACAAAAGTTCACTTAGAAAATCTGTGTTGTTTGGGCTTGTGCCCCTTATAATTACATCCCTGTATCTTTATCCATGGAGATTTGTATCATCTGAAGCTTTTGAAAGACTTTCTTACTTGACTGGACTTGTGCGTAAGCGAACCACAG
Source organism: Todiramphus chloris collaris (assembly GCA_025345505.1). Lineage (NCBI taxonomy): Eukaryota > Metazoa > Chordata > Aves > Coraciiformes > Alcedinidae > Todiramphus > Todiramphus chloris. The sequence continues at coordinate 12,495,325 of JANVCC010000040.1, forward strand.
GGCAGTTCCAATAGCTGCATTATTCCATTTTCTGTCAGGAAGCCCAAAATCTGCTTGAAACACAGATGGCTATTTCCCTGTCATCATCTAGCTCCTCAGCTGGTCTCCTCAACAGTTCAACTTCATTCCCTGTAAAGGTTCTGCCTGAGTAGAGAAGCTTTTACACCTTCCTCTTTAAGAGAACAGAGCTACAAACTGCAAAGTGACAATGTTGTGATTGTATATGAGTGTCAGTTTACCGACAACTGCACCGCTGGAGAACACGCTGGGCAACCGCCTCAGGCTCTGGTAGCAATGTCACAGACATCACAGGCACCACCAGGCCTTCTGCCATCAGTACAGCATGACAAAAATAGCTCGTAGGGATAATGTCCCCACGTTCCAGTCTTGCCAGGTAGTACAGGAAAAACGCCAAAGCCAGAACTTGCCTCTGCAGGAAAAGATGGATCTGCTGCCCTGCAGGTTAGAGACTGTGCTGCAGGGGGGACTGCTGAGGAAATCACAACCCTGGAAGAGGGGGGAACCAGAACTTTTGTTTACACATAGTAAATGACACCACTGCCTACCGTGCCTTATACTTTCCCAAGTCCCACTTTGCCTTACAAGTTACAAGTGATACTTGTGACAAGTGACAACATCACAGAGATCAAAAAGCCACAAGACTTCATCAAAGGCTCGATAACTTTTGAACTTAGGAAAGGGAGTTGAGAGCACTCTTCTGCAGCCCTGTCCTGTTTCTGCTATTTAAACTGGGGTGCAGTTTCAATTCTCCTTCACTGGACTTAGCTAAGCAAAGCTAAAGCCAGTACTCTGGATGCATCTGAACCATAAAGGCCTTCCTGAATGGAAACACTCTGGTATAAAGCGACTGGGTACATTGACTCCTGTCACCTTCTCCACGTCCAGGCAAACATACATGTTGCATCACTGATATATTTAACCTCTCAAACTTTTTTTTTTTTTTTTAAATAAAAGTAAACCGAAATAGTCTTGGCAAAGTATCTCATAAGAATCATCTTGCAGATGGGGCTTCAGGTTAACAGAACATTGCGCAACAGGGATGAGAAAATCATCTGAATAATTTCATGTACCTGACACCAGCAGCAGAATATAGATGTGCTGGGTCAGGACAGAGAGCTAACAAATTTCAGGAAAGCATTAGGACTACTATGTTTAATGTGTGGGTAAGTGTACATGAAAGCTGAATATGTCATTATTCTTAACTGACATTAAACCAGTGACTAAGCAAAAATCTCTCTATGTTCAAAGAAGAACTTTTCTGTTTCTTTCCTGCAACTCTATACTGCTGTATCAGAAATATAATAGATGCAGGGAGCTTTTCTTTTTTTTTTTTTTTTTGGCTTTTGTTGATGCAATTATTCTCATCAAGATCATACAGACTTCACATTCTTCAGAGAAGCTGGCTTTCAATCAGTCTTCAGCATTTCCGACTCTTTGACCAAAGGACTAGTTACAGAAGTAGAAAGCAATATTCTAATATTCCTCTGCAAAATTCTGCTTCTCAAAAATTACCAACAGTAACATCAATACAGATTAGAACTGTACCCGAAATGTTACACGCATGTAGAATTATTAGTGAAAACAATAACAAATTCCTGTTTTTAACAGTAATGTTAATTCCAATCTGTATCCTACACACGTGGACTGTGCTATTTGAATACATCTAGTAGGAAAAGACTGCTCCTTTCCAGAAGCTCTATATTCACCATATGTCATTAAAAATAAAAGACAGCAATAAATTTACTTTATTAGTGGGAAATCTGCAATTTTGCAGGATTACTAAAGGGCAGTAACACCTCAGTCACTGGGAGATATGAACGTTTCTGCAAGTATCATGCAATAAGTATATTAAATGTAGGGAGAGATTATCTATCTGCTTCCAGACAGATCATTCTGATTTGCACAGAGAACCGAGAGACTTTATTCTTTCAATTTACACACACATTGTCAGGACTAATAACCTAAGTCAAAGGCAAAAAGTTTCATAGCACTTAACTGTCTGGCCTCTAACATGTCATGCCGATTGAATTTGTATGATCTTATGTACTTGAGCATCAACGGGACGTTATTTTTCTTAATTGGAAACACAGATTCCACGCAACTTGCCTAGAAAATAAATTAAATTCATATACATTACCTCTGAGCAATGAGAACTAGCACTGATTGAACAGGGCTATTTAAATCTCTGCGGTTGGCAGTGTTCATCAGAGAATTTGTTTACAAAGTGGAAAGAATGAGATGCTGTCAAAGAATGAAAAATAAAAGCAGATTTCTTGGGAAGGAGACATCCGTCTTTTTCTATTTGTAAATGCTGACGAGCAGGGTTTAAGGAGGGCTAATGTCATCCATTCATCTTAATTAAAGAGTTAATTGCTCGTGTATCCTGATTTGGTTAGCTGATCTTAGTAGCATGAAAAGCGTTTGCTTCTATGTATTTTATTGACCACTATAATGACATCATCAGTAAGACTCAGGATTTATTCATGCCTCAGCCCAAACTCATAACTTTAATAGCCTCCTACATGATAAAACTTTCAAGAGGGAAGGAGTTCTTTAGCATGGTGCCGAATACCGAGAGGTCTTTTCAGATCCTGTTCAGAAACTGTTAAAATGTCTCAGTTTGGCTGTCATTGAAGTATTACTTGAAAGTCTAGAGTCATGAAGATAAGTAAAAAGTAATTTTAAAGACTAGTTCTCAGCAAATGTATATATGGAAATAGCACGAAACATCTAAAACTCGCATATCAAATATAACCAAGAGACTTATTACTATTCAATTTTTCACATCTGTAGTCATAGTCAAGTAAGCAGTGGCACAAAAACAGAAAGGCAAGGTTGACAGGATGTTCTGTGGATAAAAGACCAAAACGGATTACTCATATGTCTTACGACACAGAGAGGGGAAGCTCAGGTCTAAAGAAAGACCAGTTAACTAACTAGGAAGTCGGTGAGGTTTTTCTGCACGATGTCTTTTAACATTTACTGCAAATCCTGATGTTATTTCTTAAAGATTTTTCACAAGAATGAAATTAAATTGTACGCAAGAGGAAAGCGACAGCACTCCTGCTTTTTGATTCATCAGCTACGCCGTACTTAAAAATTAAATAAAAGAATACATTATAAAACATAATACATGATATTCGCTTATCCCGGTAATGAGTCTTCAGAACTGATCTATTTATGTTACTCTACTTTCATGGGATCAATTTCTACTGCTAATAATGCCCATAACTTACACAAAGGGTCGAACCAGCCTTTAAGAAGCACCACGCTCCAAAGGTAACTCATCCTAACAGTCTCCATGCTGTGAGCACTCCCTTGGTTTGGTAACAGTCACAGGGTAGCTCCTGAGCACCCTCCTGAAGTACCTAGAAGGCGGTAAGAATAACATGATAGAGAGCTACAGCTCATCTAGCTTTACAAACTTCATGGCAGACTTCACTTTGTGTTTTCTTTGTGCAGTATAAGCTGCTCAGCTGTCTGGTTCAGAGGACAGTACTGGCTCGTGTGCTTTCTGTGAGAGACAGATTTTCTTTTCAGTACTGACCAGGTTTCATGTTTTCTCAGAAAACCTTCTGTAAAATATAATTTAAAAAATTCTAATAACCTCTGTACTACATGAATACAAAACCACCATGACCCCTCTCATGAAAAAGCAGAAGGCAAGCCCAGGACATACAATACCTTGTCCTTGGTGTGTGGATTTTATGCCAGGAGATGGCTATGGCTATGGCGAAGACCATGACAGCAGAATTTCTCAGCAGGGTGATGCTGAGAAGACCATCTCAGAAGATGATGCTACCCATCACCTTCTTTTACAGCTCACCTCCGGTTAAAAAAATCTTTTAAAATTAAAGATTGTTCCAGTGTTATGTGCACTCCAGGCAAACTACTGACTCAAGGTTCCTGTCATATACTTGTCAGACTCTTTAGTGCAGAATGTTTACAAAGGCTGAGAACAACAAAGCTAGTAGACCACTCTGCCACTGGGGCCTCTCTGCAACAGTGTTAGCTCACGGAGTCTGTGGGCACAGTGGCACTCATACCTCTGTACCTAGGCAGCTGTAGCCCTGCCAGGAATCCCACCCTGTCTCCTGTGCTCACCTGCTCAGTGAGCTCAGCCATCTCTGCACTGCACTCCGACCGACCACATCAGCAGTGTGCCAGAGTAACCAGGGCGCTGTTCAGCCCACGTCTGAGCCTTCAAACCATGCCAATGTTTGCTCTTTCAAGATCTTAAATGTACAGGTCTATGACCTTGGAAATAGTATTAAGCAACCGCAAGGGTTTTTTTCATCTTAAATCTCCTCTGTTATCTCCAGTTTCTTTGTTTTCTCATGCCTATACTTAAAGTTCAAAGTTATTTCCTAAACACTTGAGGGGAAAACTAAAAACGTTCTTGGATACAGGCTGTGGACTAGGAGGAGTGACTGTCACTTTTGAAAGCTACTTTACATAACATTAAAATAGAATGTGAGTAAAGAGAAAGGCGTATCATTTTGTTGTTCAATGGAAACACTTTGGAAAACGCTGAAATAAAATCTCTAGTGGCTTCTGAAGTATTTAGTTCAGTTTTTTTAGCAACAACACCTTTTGATTTGTAAAGCTTCTGCGATATCTTAAAATAACCTAAAAAATAATGTTTTTAAAGTTTTCTTTAACTCTCTAAAACCACCCGCTGTAGCTTGAATAGAGAGTAAAAGTTCATAAGCACAACCTTCTTTTGAGATAACACATTTTTGAATTACTGTACTGTAATTCTTGTACACTACATCAGGCAATGGCTAGTGCAACTTCTTACAACATTACTAGCTTACTAATAAACATGTGCATGAAGTGGAACGGTGCATACAAGTTATAATTCCCTGGCTGTGCCAAGTAACATAAACAGGTCTGATACTGTCAGTTGAAGAACTGAGGAATTAAACTACCCGAAAGACTGATGTAAAGGATTGGACATGCTAAAAGAGATGGGGAAAAGAGGCTGCCAGGAAATGGAATGACAGTCAGAAATGAAGCAAAAGACCCACAAAGTTTTGTGAACGGAAATAAACATAACCATGAGAAAACATGTCATTAACATAAAAGCCATAACAAAGCTGTGAGTATCATGATAAACCTAAATTGTTTTTGAAGAAAAATCCACCATGCTAGGTAGGACTTCAAAGACTAGAAAAGACCTAACAGAAATGAATAATATAAAAAATACAAAAGAAGAGAGATCAAAAAATTCATTTGAAGCCCAAGATCTACTTGCTCTGTGCCCCTGGTATTACTCCCTTAACCCTTTGGTGCTGACACTGTGGAACCAGTTTAGCGATTAAAGGGAGTGATATTTCAACACCAAAGCAGTCAGCTGTCTTCAGTCAGCTCCACAGGTCCTCTGCTGAGCCTGCCTCTTCAACCCTGCACCCTGTGTTTCACCCACTGTCTATCTCCAGCAGCATACCTGCACTTCACTTCTCGGCTGGAAGGCACAACAGCTACCTTGCCCAGCTCTTTATCACGCTGCTCCCATGCCTGCCCGTGGAATGCACAATTGCCTTTTCAGAAAGAAGCCACACAAATCACGGTGCCCTGGATAGCAAGCCCACTCAACATTGTATTTCTAATCACAGAGAATAGGAGACGATGCATTCAAAAGCAGGACACAGAATAGGTAATTAAATGACCTACCCGTTCTAGGGTAGAAGATTCTGCTATGACAAGAAATACTTGCTTTCTAAATTCAAACACATCCACCAAAATAACTTTTAACTGTATTAAAGGAAACCACGCAGGCAAAGCTATGGCTGTATGCAAAATACAGTGCAGTATTTTTCACTGTTGTCTCTGGCTCATTGACATGGGGATTTTTGACACTGGCTTCAGCAGAACAGAACTAGCTATTAATGGACTATAAAATTAGCTATTGTCTTCCCAGAAATTTCAAAATAATTTTGAATCCAGAGAAGATATATAACACAGTAAGGTAGGATGGTAGGCAGAAATGAAGTTTAAATGGTGCTGGGGAAGCTGAAAACTAAGCGACTACCATACAGAAAACCATGCATAGAAAAAGAGATTTAAGCAAAAAGTCGAAGTCTAACACATGTTCAATACTAGATGAAAACAGAAATTAAATTCTCGTGGAGTTTACTTTCTAATGTATTTGCACGTGGGTTTCTTTTTTTTCAAAAAATTCATCCTGACGGCTTACTCCACATCTAAGGAGACCTAAGGACAGCAGACTCTGGAAACTTTTTACCGAGAAAATCTTGATCATGACTCATGTACTTCTAAGCACCTATTTCAATCAGGTGATTTTGGTAGCCACTGCAGAAGTGTGTACTGTTTTGGTTCAGCATGTAGTATGCCATGAAAACTATATTCTGTTTACAGTAGGGCCAGATTTTCTATGACTTGATTTATTCAGTCATTTCCCCAGAAAAGATCCTTTTTGTGTCATTACTAATGACATTACAACCTTCTCTAGCTGCCCTCAAGACCCAGCTGTTCTGTAGCAGACAATATTTGACATCTTAGTTTGCAGTCTCAGAAAAAACAAGAGAACTCTCCTATCAGAAAAGGCTTCAGAATCTGTTATTTCTATGGTGACGTGATAAAATTTGGTATGTTTGAATCAAGAGTGTGCCTGCTTTGTGATTAATCATAGATGTCAATACCTAGAGGTACCTGTGAGGCAATTAGCACTCTACTTGCCTAAATGTCACCCCATTATAAATACAGAAAGGAAATAAATAGACAGATTGGCCTAGTGCATGTTGTTTGGATTTGGAACATGAATCTCAAAAATGTGAATCCTAACCAAGCCAATTTTTTATTATGTGCTGCTGATAAGCTACAAAAGATTTCTCTCTCTCTTCTCTTCTGGCATGCTGTGAAGCTAGTGCCACCCATCTCTCAAAAATGACATGTGGAGATCCTCACTAATCGAAGCCATCATCATATTGATGAATCCTAACAAAACCAAATTTCTGTATTTCAGGCTGTAAATGCTGAAACCAATTTGGGTAGAATTTTCTTTGTCACAGGAGCCCAGATTGCTACATTTTATGATACACTTTACAGTGGTCATTTAATTTGAAAATCCTTTTCTGTCCTGTCTTCCTGAACAGCTGAGAACAAAACCACAACTGTAGGCTGAGAGTTAAGGAGCTGACAAATAGAGGCTGATGTCACTACTGTACTAGAGTGACTATACATTGCTAGAATATCTATCAGAACTGACATTTAATAGATTAACTTCTATAGAAGGTAAACAATAAAGTTGACCACCCATCCCCACTCCCCTTTTGAGCAGTCAATCATGCTTTTACAGTGGTTCAAAATTTCAGGAAAATAACTGTATCTAGAGATGGAGGGGAGTGGGGAGGGAAGGGGTGGGAGGGCAGGAGGCTTTTCTCCTTCATCACATAGCCAAGATATATTTTTTTTCAGTATTTTTGTCCTTTTAACTATACCATGCTAGCTGCTGGTGGCCTTTGGAAAGCTAGCAGATCATATGACGCTGGCTCTCCTTCTTTCCATCTGCTAGCCTGCACCATAAAAAAATTAAAATATATATTAGATACTACTTCTTCTTATGAAACTAATTAGTACAGATGCTGCAAGAATCTCACATGATCATAAAAGGTTTTGTGGTAGAACTACTCTGTTAAAGTAAAGCTCTTCTAGAAATTTGGAAATCCTTGTCTTTAAGGGTCTTTCATTAGCAACACACACTAAACAATGATCACTGCTGTACGATGAGAGACAAATTAATGAATCAAACATTACAGATTTCATCACATTGGCTCATTTGCATTTAAGCTGGTTTCCAGCTCTGTCATGCATTTGCTTTTAAACGAGCCCCTGTGGATAGTGCTGCAATGTTTGATTCATTAATTTGTTTCTCAGTGTATAGCGGTGCTCACTGTTCAGTATATGGTGAAATACTTTGAAAATATTTGTTTTAACAACCTGTCTTTTATTTTAACAAAGAAATAATAACCCTGGAGAAGGAAATGCTGGCCACTTTGTGACATAGCCCCTGCCAAATCTCCCAGTTGCTGCCCCAGCCCGTCGTTACACCACTGTGATATTATCTGGATTAAGTCTTCACAGCTTGCTTTCACATATTCTACAATTTCATAAAGCTTTGAGCCAGCTCTTTGGGTTACTGTTATGATGCCCAATTCAGCTCCTGGGAAGTTAGAGGTGGCTTTAAGCCTTTACTCTCTGATCCTTGGCCCAGTCCCAAAGAGTGGCTTAGATCAGCCTCCCGGATGCTCGGTGACATTCTGCCACTACTACTGTGCCTAGTACACCGGTTCCTCCACAATACAACAGAGTGGGCTGCTTGGCAAAGCCATCTCTGGGAGAGCTGCAAAACTTTGGAATTGGTTTTTGGTTTGTAACAGCTTGAATTTGGTGACCTTAGAGTAGACTGAAAGCACCATCTGTTTTAGAAGAAAAAAGAGGCATGTTCCCTAGCTGGTCAGTGCATGGAGATGAGTGTTTTGGTAATTATCTGGGTAGTTGAGTTCTCAAGTTCCTAGCTGAACCTCAATTTTTTAAGTTTATGTACTCAAATAATGACTAATTATATATATACAGGGATCACTGCTGATGCTTAATACTAAAGAAATAAATACATGTAGCAAATGAAGAAGACAAGCTGTTTTCATAGACACCAGGAACTGGAGAAAAAAATGGTTCTCTAGGTAGAACTTCCTTTCCTCTGACATGGCCACGATGGACTGCAAGGTTATAAAGGCAAGCCCATTGAACAAGAGGATACATTTGGACTATGGGACTCATGCAAAATGAGAGCTGTGTTGTGTTCTTCATGAAGCAGGCAGCTTTTCATATGTTGAGAAACGGAGTTAAGCAACAGCATCGTATAAAATTGCACAGACATTTTCCTCCCCCCCTTTTTTTGTAAAGAATCCCTCTGGGCAGCGTTATACATGTTGACAAAATAAATGTCATTGATACCAAGCAAAAGAAAGCAATCAAAACAGAAAAGCAACACCCTAAATCTACATGCCAGAGGTCTGAAATGGAAATTAACATAATTCTCACCTTTGCTTACTCCAAGTAACCCACAGATACACCCATACACTAAAAAACACAACTAGAAGAGACAAAAAACCTGCCTCACTGTCAAACACAACCAGGGAAGCTACAGTATGCCAAGTGCAACCAACACAAAGGGTACCCTACAGCCAGACACTATGATGCCAGGAGTCTAAGTGGGCAAGATATGAGATGTTGCCCTCTCCTGATTAACACACCCAGAGGAAAGCTGTCTCCTCTTTCAATCCCATCAGGTATCCCCCAGGAAAGACTCTTCATTTCCCTTGCCTGTGTAGAAAGGGGGGATGAACTCGGTGAGGGACACCTGAATCTTTGGAAAGACAGCTTGGCATTTTATCTCAACTGGACACCCGGTCTTTTGTGCAGTAGAAAAACTGCTTGGTCTTTCCTTACAAATACAATAAATACATTAAACCTCATCCTGACTTTTACCTGCAAGGAATTACAAAATAGTCACAAGGTGGGAAATTTTAAAAATTATTTGAAAGGCTAGATTCATTTTAATGTTTATTATGAAAAATGTGCCTCATTGAAAGCCACTTAAAATAAAAAAACACAACAATAATCTACACATTTTTCTTTCTTGAAAGATCGTATTTCACAAAGACAGATCAAATAGTCTCAGAGAAAAAGCAGGCTGTCTTCATGTGAACACAAGCATTTATAAATATTCTTCTAGGAGCTTTCACAATCCAATTACAAGACAATTTTATATTAAAAGCCTAATTAGGTCACTCTTGCTCAAGTTAGAAATCACTCATTTAGCAGTACACTTCTATATAGTATACTTACCTAAACATGTCAGTATACTGAGGCAGTATGCTTACAGAAACATAAACATGTATGCATATCGAGTCAAAACAATATGGTCAATATTAAAAAGAGTGGTGGTGAGAAGAAAATAGGGAACTTGGTGTCAAGAGCATGTTAACTACACTGTACTACTTTCTCCCCAACCCTCCTGCCAGGCTCCTATGGAGCCAGAGTAGTGATGATGGAGGAGGAAAAAAATGTGTACGTGAACAAAGTCGTGTGCTCTCCTCATACTACCTTAATCACAAGAAGCTCTTTGGCTGGTTGCTTCTCTAACTCAGTGCACAGCATGGCTTAGTCTCTTAAAATCGCTGACTTCAGAACAAAGACTTCATTATCAGATTTCACAATTTTTTCAGAAATCAACCATTTAAAAACCCTCAAAAAATCCAAACCACACTTCAATTTCCATGTGCCCTGTAAGCAAAAAAAAAAAAAGCAAACTGAGATCTTCAAACAGCCAAACAGTCTGAAATTGCAACGAGGAGCATTCACGTTAAACACCTGGTAATTAATTTCTGTTGTACAAATTAAGGCATTTTGAAGCCAGGCTTTTAGCAGCCTACAGATGGTGACTCTTCTCATTTCAAGGTGGGTTCAAACACTTCTGGCTCTCAACTCACTACAACACAAGTCCAGCTGATACTTGTATTTTAGATGGCAAAGTTACATGAAACTAATCCCAACCTCATGAAATCACATAAAGTTCATTTAAGCACAACATGCTTATGGTGCCTATGAATTCCATCACTCTTGTTTTTTAATACAGACAGCAGGCTAATCCCTATCAGGTGTAGCTGAGGTAGCGTTTCAAGTGAGAAGGTGCCACAAAAGTTACTCTTCCTCAGTTCTTTCGAATAATTTTATTTTCTGTTTTATTTATTCATTCACTAAAGAAAATGGATTCGACAAAAACATCAACATGCAAATAAACTAACGGTCTTAAACTGTGAGTACGAAAGAGTTGTCCCATACTTCTCCCTCATATCCTTTCCATTTACAGAAAACTCACATATCAATTAAACTCACCTATTAATTAAAAGCGTGTCTGAAAAATTCTTTGCTAATTAGAAGCTAAAGAAAGTGTAAAAAGTATCCGAATGCTGAAGCTTTGAATTTTAATTACTTACTCCCAGGTTTGTTTGTGATCCCTCAGGTGTTGGCTGGGCAACAGCAAAGAACCACAAAAAAGAAACAAAATTATTTTGTAATTCCTGCTGTGGGGAATAAAATGTATTGAGAAGGCTTCCAATTTTCTGTTCTTATCTTGTTTAGATTTATTCTTTATTAATGTACTTATGAGAGGGTACCTACACACAAAGAAAAAAAAGATTCTGAAAGATTACAGGCAACTACAGTGAATAATTGCTCTATAAATGTGATAGTTTGGGTTTTTTTTAAATAATATAAGAGTTCCTATTGTGTTTCTCTCACAATGGAGAATATCAGTGTAATTATAAAGGGGAAATAATGTATACAAATTTGGCAGAAGGGCTACAGTTTTTGTCAGATGACCTATTACACACACACACATATATATATAAAATCTGACGTGTTTACTTTATATGCATCTAAATAGAGAAGACATGAACAGATTTAATAAAAATTCAGGAACTTGTAGGAATTTAATCCCTTTTCTCTAGCTACACATATAATACTAGCCACGGTTCTTGACTGTTTTCTTTCTTTCCTACATGTTTTTGAACATAATCTTTTTTCTTATCAGAGAAGGATACTTAAGAAACTGTCCGTAAACTAATTATGGAGGCAATGGAGAGCTCTTCTGCTTTTTCTCATAAAGATATCCGGTGCCCACCAAAGTCACAATGTTTTGATAATTTGAATTTTTTAGTGTCCTTTTTATTAGGGATAAATAACTATTTGAGATTCTGATTTGGATCAATAACTTTTACAATAAGAAAATATATTTGTGACAATTTACAGAGGAGCTTAAGGATATCATAAGGCTTCTGATGAAACTGCCTGTGAAAATTGAGCCATTTGAATCAGACAGCAGATTTATACATTCAGTTCTCACAGAACTGGAAGGAGGACTTCCACTTTTTATGATGTACACACAGCATATGTACATCTGTTCAGGAAAGCTCAAAAATCAAACTCTCTGGCAAATGAACCTGCATGCAGGTGTGTGACAACAGCACATAAAATTGAAGTAACTATATTCATATGATGTAAGTTTTCTTCCTGCACATACTTAAGTTTCAAATAGGGAAAAAAAAATAACAAAAACCAAACACCTTTAAAAGAAACATAAATGATAAACAGTTTCTTTACTCTGTATATAAACCACATTCAAACATAATGAGTGAAAATATTAAGCAGAAACTGAACATATGTGAGTGTGGCTACTCAATTCTGATACAGGCTATAAGACAGTTAAAGAAGTAGATGATTCTTTAAAGTGCATTTAAGGGACTAGGTATGTTAAATAGCTTCAATTCCACTTGTATTAAGTTCCTGATGAAGGTTTCCTCATCAGATGACCAAGACTTTATGAACTGTGAAGTAATTTTTGGCTATTACACTCATGTGAGTGCTACTGTTTTAGCAGTTACATTCAACTCTATATTCAAGTAGAGACTTCTGTGCATTGTATTCAGCTAAAAATTCTCAATATTATGCATTTCAGTATTTTTAGGAGGGTGAAATACATTAAAATATTGAAGTGCATTAGGAGGGGATGAAGAATAAACTATTCTGCCGCAGTTACAAAAAAACCCCAAAAAGTAAAAAACAAACAAACAAAAAAAAACCCACAAAAAACCAGAAAAAGGAGGAAGAAAAAAAAAAAAGGAAAAGCAAGCAGGCCTCTGTCATCCATTTTGCTTTGAAGCTGAATGTCTTTCACATGGAGACAGTCTCTTCTCACTGCAGTTTACTGGGGACAGGCCTTGCAAGCAGAATCTCATTTATAACAGAAAAAGCATCGCACCAGGAGTAACCACGATACATTCAAACACCCAAGCTACAATTACCGAGACATTTTAAGAATCTGTAATTCATAAAAGAATGCCCTATGAAAATTCAAGACATCAGCAGGACTTATGTAGGTTACTTATAAATATGTCTTAAAAAATTAATACATATTCTTTCTGGAAGAATGAGAATCTTCTCTGAAAAAATGACAAAGCTATATGCAGCTGAACTTCAGCATGAAGAGCTGAAGATGGATTCTGTAGCTAACACAAAGTGAAATTTCAGATGTTTTTATAAAAGGATTTATGCAAATGACAGATACACCTTCCACTGCCATTTGTAACAAAGCCTTCATTCCCCAACACCGGACAGACCCACCACTTCCCCTCTGAGGCGATGAAAACACACAAAACAACTATTCCAAGGGCAGCAGAATGGACTGCAGACACAACAGTGTTGCAACTAAACCACGAGTGCCTAAGACAGGAAAGGTGCTAGGATAACATGGATTATCCAAAGGGACAGATAACATCTGTCAGTCATGTGAAATCCATCCATCCACTGCATCCACGACATGTATAAAGACATGAGATGAAAATGTAAGAGAGGAAAAGTTTGTGATATTACTGAATGCAGAGAGCTGGTGTCCCTGAGCGTGCCCCAGATGAAGGTGCACCAGGAGAAGCTCAGCCTGGATGTGATTTGTTAAGATCTAATGGCAGTTGTTGAGCCAGGTTAGGAATGTCTATTTTCCTGATCTGCAAACTCTATAATCCTTCCCCAAACACCACCTGCTGACTGTGGATATATTGCTCTGAAAGAGAGAAATTGTTATTCACCTGAGACTTGACAGTCACTGATGCAATGAATAAGTCACCAAGAGTCACGGAAGTCTTTCTATTCCCAATTACAGTAACCACTGGACTCTTTTATTTCCTTAGTTTTGCTGATCCTCTGCAAATGAGGGTGGAGGATAGAAATTGCATGAGAATTTTCCTGATCATCAATTTTTGCTTGTAGCTCAAGTATGAGGAAATGTTATGCATCCTTTTCTGTTTATGACAGAACAATTAAATTAGGAGGAACAAACAGTGAGAAAATAGACTGCAAGTTTTCCCAGTGTTTTGCATTGTGAAAAGCCTTGAATAAAAACACCAGCTGGAAATAATGATAAGTTCCTAGGAGAAATGGTAAATGCTAAAGATCATTTTCAATCTAAATCTCATGAGTTCTGATCTTTTTAGCATTAGTTTACTAGTTTGGGTTTTTTTCTTTTTTTTTCTGTACATGAATTATTGAATTATTCTTCTCTTCATATATACATTTTATCCTTAAAATTCAGACAAGTTTAAACATTGACACAAAAACCTTATCAATTTTGACTATTTCCAGGAAGCATTTGTCAGTACACTAACTCTGTTCCAAATTGCTCTAAAAGTATCATTTAAAGAGCAATAATAACCTGTTATTCATACAGTCATGCTCTTTTTTTATTCTTTCTTTTTGGCATCCACCATGAACTGCAGTATTTTCTGCGTATTAGTGTTAATCTGTGCTTCATGGGCAGTGGCTGTTCTTTTCCTTTATGGCAGGAATCACTGACTGCTTCTCAATAGCTATGAGACAGAACCCTATGTAACAATGGCTTGTATTAAGCTTCTATATGATCCTTGATCTTTTGCCAGCATGTCTGATCTATTTTCAGAGTACACGAGTCAGGCTATGTGCCTTGGTTAATAAGTAAATAAGTTCCTGTAAAACTTCTGTTTTCTCCTACTGTCTTAAGTCTCTATGTTTTTTGAAGAAATCCATGTTGTATTTCAAACAAGATCTCTTTTCTTAAGAGAACATTAGTAGTGTCTTAGGTCTGAGACTTTATAAATGAAGCAAATCTCTTTTTGCTAGGGAAGCTTTTGGCAAAATATTTTTTCTGTGTATTGCACAGAATGTTATCAGCATGATCAGCACAGATTTTTTTAAGTCCCAACAGCCTGGTCTCTTTTGAGTGAGAAATTTCACTTCTCCAAATGAAGTGGAGGGATAATGTATGTGAGTTAGAGTGGAAATTGTTCTCTCACTGTTGAGTGCTTTTCTGGTTCTATTCTTGTCAAACATGGGAAAAAAAAAAATTATTATGATTAGTAATACAGACCTGTATCAACTGAGACATGGACTACAGTTCACAAAATCTCAAATTGCTACCAGACATTTCAAGTGCTCAAAGTAGAAAATTTTAGCCATTGCCAACTTGGTCTGCATTTGTCACAACTTCTGCAGGCAATTATTAATAAATTCTTTTATCAGTTAAAAAGTTATTTTGGATTGACTGTTACATTTAACAGTGTAAGTATTTCAAGTATACAAACTGCTGCTTTAAATTCTACATGTTCTGCTTTTCTACATTTCTGTCCAGTGCAAAAAGAAGAGGGAAAGTACAGGGACTGTTCCTCAGGACAGACCTATGCGTGCCAGGCTTAGTGGTGGGACAGCACAGGGCATTCTATCGTCTGAACACAGCTACTGTGGGACAGCAGCAGCCTCCCGCATTTCACACCCAGAAGTGTGTGGGATGGAATCAAAAGCTGCAAGGCACCCGTTTCCAAAATCTAGCTACTTTTCCAAGCCTGCTAATGAAAGGGGAAAACAAAAAATCCAAATGTGAGCCCACACTGTAAGCTTGTGCTGAGGTTGATGGTTGGGTCACATATTTTTCCTACCGGCATCATGACATTTCAGCAATTTGTGAATGTCCAATTTATATTAAAATATTATAGTGATGACTTTTACTAATTTCAAGGACTTATAAATGAGTATGGAATACTTTGTCAGTAGAAAAGAAAGTGCAGATCAATAGATGAGAGAAGGATCTGAGCAGAGCAACAATCATGCTATAAATGTCAGAACTGAGCAATTTCCACACAAATAAAACAAAGCTGCCATCGGCAAGCAGTTTCAGCCTTGAAGTGTCAGACTACTGTTGTCACACTACTGCTGTGTGACTGTGTTACAATCCCAAGGTCACTTACATAGAGAGCGGGTGGCTCGACACTCGGCGAGCCAATATCACAGCTCTGCCTTTACACATAGCTACTCCCCAGGAAGACAAAGCTTAGCACTTCAAAGTGACTTCCACACCCACACACCCCTTTCACAAACTATGGAGTTCATGCCAGGAACTTTTACTTCGCAAGAAAATGAAGCAGCTCTCTTTTTTTCCCTTTAGTTTGTAACTTTGTCTTTCAAGTAGAGTAAGAGGAAACAGGGAAGATGCAACATCCGTACCTTGTTATTTGATACAGCCTATGGCTTCATGTCCTCTCACCAGAACATCACAGACATCTGACAACTGACCATGGTTTGCCTTCTGACACTGACAACTGATACCTGAGGCTGAACACATCGGGTTGGGTCATGCCTTAGAGTCTGAAGAGCAAATGTGACTCTCAATCTTACAGTTTGAGTGCTGTGCCATAAGATGAAAGTAAATTTTCTTAATGTAGGAAAGGCAACTGTTCTAACAATGCTGGCTTCCAATATTTCACCCCAAAGCTGCTGCTTTTTCATGAAAGCAACTCTTCAGTAATAGGCTTCTGCATCTCATCTACAACCTGAGACTGACATATTCAAGTCCTGCTCACCTCAGATATGTTTGTATTTTCCTTATCATTTACCTGGAGGCTGACCAGTCTACCCTTGTGTTCTACTCTTCAGACCACCCACATATGTCAAATTGAACATGCCATTTTCATGGGCTCCCAACACTCAATTACAGTATCAGTCTCTAGAATCTAAAGTACTATTCAGCATTTTTAAAATAGCTAAAATATGTTCATTTAAAAATCAATGAACCAGCTAAATAATGCATATCAGTAACAAATTTATATATTGGGGAATTTTTCAAGTTTTGTAAGAGAGCAAATGGGAGATTTTCAGAATAATTTAACACTCAAGATTTCCCTTCCTGCCATTTCTATCCAGACATTCAAAGGTGGTCAACCTCCCACATAATGAGAATATTTGAAAGTGTGGTCATTTCTTTCAGTATCTAAATGATGCCAAACTTTCTGAAACCATTACCCCGTTGTCTCTAACCACGATGTCTGCCGTCTCAGGTTAACAATAATGAGGTACGAAACTTCAGATGTGATAGCTGAACACCTTTCATGAGCCTTAAATTCATAAAGACAATAACCTCTCCTCCTCAATGTATTGAGTATTTTCTATGTGAAGTATTAGCATCATTTCAGCTGCTCTGTAATCTCTTTCGGAACCACGATGCACACACAAGTGTTGCAATCTTCTGCTCTCGTACAGGGTAACTAGAGTTTTTTGACATTTAAAATATCTAGCGGCATGACAAGAATTTGTATTTGCATATACATAAATTGTGCCAGGGAAACTCGATGAGTGACAAACCATCAACAACCAGCTACAGCATTGCCTGTGGCTTTCACATCAAGCATGGCTGCATATGAAAATGTTACACTGGGGAGAAAATGGAGCTTGACCACCACAGCCTCTGTTTTACACATGCTCTTCCGAAAAAGAAAACGTTTTGTTTAAAAAATTACCATAAAGAAGGAAACTACACTATGTATTTGAAACCTTTTTGTATTGGCAATCCATGGAGGGGAAAAAAGTTTCCTTTCTGATGTGATATCTGACATAAACATCTACAGGAGGATTTTCTTTCCCATCCATCCCTGACTATCAGCAATGCTGTCTCCTGAGGTTAAACCAGGCTGTATGATGCCTGTGAAGGGTTTGTTATAGCTTAATATTGCATCCCACCGGCACATCTTTCTTCCCTCACCTGAAGAAGCAGCTGCACTGTACAACTGAACTTATGGCTAGTGAGAATTAATGTCACAGAAAAGTAAAACATGATTTTGTTTTCATGTGACTGATAGTGCATATATTCCTCAGAATCACAGCAGAGTCCAGCGGGACATTTCATGCAGCTGAAACAAGCAACTCATGCAAACCATCTGCAGCTTAACCACATGACAGACCCAGTGGTGATTTCATAGTTGCCAGTGAAACAAACTCCGATTCCTCCCAGAGAGACAAATGCTGCTGCAAAACAACCCAGAGCGTTTCACACCTTGGTGTACGCTTCTTCTAAGAGCTGACCAAGAGGAAATGGGAATAAAGCAACAAAGAAACTAGAGCTATAAAGGAAACCAAACTAAACTTAAAAAAACCCCGTAACACTAGAAACAAATGCAGAACATAAAAACACTTCCGGTGCATAACATCCCACTTTGTCTCCAGCAAGTGAGGTTACAGATTGAACGAGACAGCGCAGTAAAGGCACAAGTGCTAAACTGTACTTTCACCTCAGACGTTTGTACAACCCAAGATAAAAATGGAATAGGCAAATAGGTGTGAAATTCCTTCACTGAAGGTTTTTTTATTTTTCTAATGAGTTTATTATTGCTGATGGATCCAAACTGGTATCACGGAGAATAATGAACCTCTAAGGGGCAGAACTGTGCAAGGCTCTCAAGTTTTCCTGTTTCCTGGTGAGGAGGGTGTAAGTACAGTCCAGAACCTGTTTTAATTGTGCTTCATGGCTAACCTGCAACAAGAGGAAGGATGAGTATTTACACTACCTGGTCTTATATCCAATAGAAATACCAATTAACCATCGTGTCCCCTGTACAGCAATAAAAAAGCGTAAGAGATTCTTAACTTAGAAATGACTTAGAATTCACTAAATTGCTTCCAAAATCATCTTCCTCTCCTGCCCCTTGAGTATACAGAGAGCCAACAACACAAGCTGCCTATCTTGGAAACATCAGTTGAATTCCTAAAATTAGACTTTACAACTACCTGCAGAACTCCCATCATATTAGCCTTCCTCCGTTTTCACAGTAACTAGAAAAAGAGCTTAAGACAGTACTGCACTCGTGCAAATGGTATCAGCCACGGAAAGGGCATTTTAATAGCAAACACCACACCCAAATGCCTTCAGTTTGTCAAGCTCATTTTAAGCAAAGCGGTACAATCTATTTCCTTCCTTCTCGGAAGTCTGTTCTGAGTTGCTACTTCAAATTAACCTAGATATGGAGATTAAACAACCATTTGTGGAAAAGTGCTAATCAGAGGGAAATAACATTGTCTAGTGTTTCTCAGCCAGAGTGGCTTTGGTATGGATTAAGTCTATAGCACAGAAATCAGAAACTACTCCAGAAATAAGAAATGAAACCATCTATTTTCTGTGACCTCCTGCAGTAAACAAGGCTTGAGCACAGCAGCTGTGAGAATCCCCTGCATATGCCGGCAGTTGCCGATCCAGGGCTGCTTTGATTTCAGGCCGCATCCCTTGTGAATGACTGAAAAGCTGGCTTATGAATTTTGTGGCCTTATTCCAGTTGTGAAGGTTTATCTCCCCGGTCTTGCAATCCTTTTGTGCACACAGCTCTCTGTAGGAAGTCCCAAATCAAATTCCCTTCATCACCACAAAGCCACAAAGAGGGTTGACTTGTGCGAGCTGCACCTTTTCTCCCCAGTTTTGGGTTCCCTGGACACAGCGTACACTGGATGTCAAGGTGGCTCACGGCAGGGGTACCTTAACATGTGGCACTGAGGTGGAGACTCTAAGTGGGCCAAGGAATTAAAAGTGACTGAGCAGTCATGAAGACAGCTGAATCAGCTTAAAAAGGTCTGCACTGTTAAAGCGGCCTTCACAACCAAAGGAAATTGATGGTACAGTCAAATAGAGATAGGTGAGGAAAAACAAACAGAGAAGTCATCCGAGGCTCTCGAAGTTACCACAGTTCCTGGGAAACAACGGCGATCACAAAGGTCAGAAAGTTGTATGAATCTTGTCACCTCACAGGACCAGAGACAGCAGAGGGCCAGGTAACACCTCCAAATCTCAGCCACCAGCAACCACCGCAGAGAGGCCTCTCAGCCTCCCTGGAAGGGCTGACGGCGGGGTCCATCTCAGGGGAAGACACCTGCTTCGCTCAGCTGCTCTGGGGACTCCTCAAGCACCTCATGCACACTTAGAGTAATGCCACTGTACACACAAATCTCAGCTTACTTCAAAAATAACAACCCTCCTATTTACTAACTCAGGTACCTCCTTCCATGGCTACCATGATTCCCGCATTACTTACAAGAAATGTTCACAATAATATTTTCAGTCAATTTATAGAGCTTTTTAACTTTTTTTTTTTAAACTCTGTCTTTCTGAAGAGCGCATGAATAATCAAAGCAGAAATAATGAGTCAAATCAGCAAACGCAGTAATTTCTATGTGTAAACTAGTTTCAAAATCAGAAATTGAAGTTATATTTATACTAATGACAACCTTAACACCCTAACAGGCTCCAATTTTTGCATAAAAATGATACATTTTAAACATCCAAAAGCTTGATGGGACTTTTATACTCTGTTTATGTTAAAGCAAAAAAAGTGAACTTAAAGTAATCATGTAAATTGAATGATAATAAGAGTTCTTTTTATATTTTTAGACTACTTCAAATGAATAATTTAAAAGGCATCAAGCAAAATATTTTATTAACATAAAGTTAATGGTATATTTTTATAGTATCTGATTTTCAAAAATTTGTACCAAGGCATTATCATAATCAGCTCATGTCAGTAGTGTGCCATTTCACAGGCTTTTATTTTTGACTAGTTAATGTACTCCCTGGCACAGACATTAAGCCTAAACCTTTTTCATGAGCTATCACTGCTGCCTTTATTAAAATACTTGTAATTTGTTGACTTTAACACAAATGTAAAATAAAGAGGACCTTGCTCTGTGAATAGAGATTTCTGGTAGGATGTATTGCAATGACAAAATCAAAGGCTCAAGAGTAGGAAATTCCATCAGTCTCAGACAAGGAGAAAGAAAATAAAAATGATCATCCAGCGCATGTGTCACAGATACTACATTGTGAAACCCAGACAATTATAGAATATTAAGAGATTTCCTCTTCAGTCCCTGTCTAGAAAGAAGAAGAAAACCACCTTACTCAGTGCCAGCTTGAAAACAGGGAAAATAATCCTACTAACATAACATTTGGGTTCTAATCAAATTACATCTTTTTCCACAATAGACATACACCCTTATTACTCATGATGAAGAATACTTGAAAACTGAATACTTGAAAACTCAAATGTTCATACAGGGTGCAGAAGCTGTCTGCAGGATGGCCACAGCTTCCAGTGGAGACTGTACAAAAGCAAGTACTTCTTTGGATTGGCATTTTCAGACTCTGTTTGGAGATGAAGGTCATGACGCTACGTGGCAGTCATGGGTTTGAAAAAAACCCAAAACCTACATTTATACTACATTAAAATCCACAAAGTCTATACCACATTTGATTTGAATAAAATGTATTATTTCATACAGCCCACTCAAATATATTTTTTTTCCCTGAGAAATTGAGCTGCCTTTTTAATTTCTTTTCCTGTCTTCCCAAACAAAAGGCACATATAAAACTCTTGTTCTGTCCAGACAACTCTCGTCAATAAACAATGTAAAACTGACTTTTATTTCTGTGTGACTGTACTTTCCAATGTCCATTGTTCGATTATCTATTCCAGAATAATACGTTATCATTAACACTGATGATAAAAATACCACCATTTAGTAGTGGATGAAGCATTGCCACTGGCTTTGCTGTGAATAAACAGAGTGAGCTGAAGTAAGTCATGTAACATAATGAAAGACTAAGCAATTGCAGACTTAGGGCTATGGAAACAAACTTGGCATGTTTAATTACCCTTATCAAAGGACTTGATACTTTGATAATATACTGTGTAAAAATGCTGTAACATTTGAGAATAGTTTGAATTTAAAATTCCAATTGATGGTTTGTCAGAATAAAATAAAAAAAGGCTATGAGGGTGAATATGTAGCCTCATGAGTCTTCTTCAGTACTTCACTGTCTTAATAATCACCCAGTAAACATATGAAGCCCCCCAAAATGTTCAAATGATTAATTTAAAAAAGAAACAAAGCAGGAAGGTTTTTGAATGTGGAATCCTATGACAGACTTCAAAGTTCCCTTGAAAAGAGAACACTTTGTGATGGAAATAGTTTTCCTCGGGGGTTTTCTAACACCATTTGAAATTTTATATGCTTTCCCCATAATATTTTGCCCATTATATTACCATCTTCTCTACAACAGCAGGCAAATTATTAAAAGATGATAAGATGAAGAAAATCAACAAAATTGCTTGGTCTCAAGTTCTGAATTGGGGGAATACATGATATTTTTTTCATTTTAAGTGAAAAAATTAACAGTCTGTAAGGAATGCATCAAAACATTTAAAGGAATATATTCTTCTGACACTCTGGGGTTTTTTCCAAAATATGAGAGGCAAAACAAAGGTTTTTTACTTTATGAAACACTCCTAGACATACAGTGGAGTTCCACCTGAAGTTCAACATTTCTGGCAGTGAAATTTATCTTGTGCATAGGCTTAGTCTAACACCTAACCATTATCTGAAACACCCTCTTCAGATTTTTCAATTTCAGAGGACTCTGCCCTGCAGAAAGTGCCTTTTCCTAAATATAGAATTTTGTTGGGGTGTACATGCATCCTTGCATTGAAAATACAAACACACCCCAGATATCACTTAGTTCTATCTCTCCTATTACAGAGAACAAAAATAAAATAAAAAAAAAACCCAAAATAAAATTAAACAAAGAAAAAAACCCAGAAACAAACAAAAAACCCCACCACAGACACCTTGTTCTAATGTCAGATAGTAAACAAAACAGTTAACAGACAATTATTCTTTCAATACTTGAGCTATTAGAAACTATTCCTTTTCAGTTTATCAGCACGTTTCCAGTAACTTATAAATGAAAGGAAAATTAAACATAATCAAATATCTATAATTTCTAAATGTGAGAATTTTTCTCTTATAGTCATTACAGAATCTTTCTTACTTTTTCTAATCTAACGACATGTTACATTAACATCATTTAATCACTGGAAAGAGCTACCAAGTGAATTTGTACATTCTCATTTCCTAAAACCCTTAAAACCAGACTGAATGGATTTCCAGAAGAGGCTACTCATGAAAATAAGTCATTCCGCTTACAGAGGTGTAATTAGATAAAGACCCATCTCTGTGCACAGATCTAGAAAGCAGATTCCATGACCTTTCTGACATAAAATCACATGTGTAACTCCATCGATATGATGAACAAAGCACCCAGAAAAGTCGAGTCCAGAGAAGGGCTCACTCACCAGACCCTCGGCACTGTCATGGCACTTACGTTAATGTGGGAAATGCAGAGCAGGGAATGTGCTGTGAAAGGACTGCAATGGCTGAGGAAGCCTTGCTGAACTGTAGAGCAAAGCTGGTAAGTATATTAACTTTCTGGAAAAGCCATGAAACAGCTGTGGAACAAGGGGAATTCTTTAGCACACTCCAGAGGTGACTGATTGTGAACCTGTCAGAATGATGCAAGTAGGAAAAAACCAAAGGATCTTCCAACAAATTTTGTTTATGTATTAACAGATGCAAATATCATGAATCAAGCTTCCACTGTTAAAACTGGACTGCAATGATACTTAAGATCCATGCTGAGGGAAAACTTTCATCCATTACTAAAAAATTGCTGGAAATTAAAACTCCATAGATAAAAATACCACTTTCATTTACTGCTGCAAAGTGTTGATATTTTTCAAAGTTTAAAAGAGATAGCTTTGCTCTTAGGACTGGTTGAATGGCCACAGGAAAAAAAAAAAAGTATACCCAATTACTATGTCTTCACTGTATAAAAGCATGGCAGCATTACAGGCATGGCAACATTTTCACACAGTATTATTCTCTTTCTGTTTTATTGATAGCACCTTCACAACAAATATTTAATTCCATTCAAGTGTAACCATATTTAAACAATCAAATCACCAACTGGAAATAATTTTCACTAAAACTAGCTACTGACATATCGTCCTGTTGTTAACACGTGTTTTACTTTGGGCTAGTAAGAACCTCTCCCTTGAAGTCAAGGCTACTGATCAAGGAATTTAAACCCAGCACCAAATTTTTATTTTATTTGTTTTTCTTCTAGCAGAACAAGCCCCTCACTGGCAGCAACTGGGCAAGACATTCAGTCAGGTTTTGCCTAAGTAATTAGACAAAATATTGTTTCATAGTCTGGAGATAACCAGCCATTGTAAATGAAGTGGGAAGGATTACTAGAGATAGAAAGCTCAGTATCAGATCCTCAGAGATGATACACACACAGGTGGATGGAAATGCTTTGGTGGCCTTAGTTCTTTACTATTTAATGCAAGTTGGCAGGAAACAAGATCCACAATTTTCTGTGGCCTCCATGCTGTGGTTATTTTCTGTTGAATAGCGCAGAAATAAAAGCTTTCATATGTATTTTTGGAAGTAGGATTCTTACAGTGGTAAAATAACTGTAATTAAGAACAAGCTGAATATGGAGTGTAGGAGGTTAAGAAAGGTTTTCAGGGCTAAAGGGTCCTGCAGAAGACAAGAAAGACTGAAGTAAATATAATATTTTAAATGGAGCTTTACAAGAAACTTACAGATTCAAAAAATTCTCCTTTGGGGTCCATGTGAGAACATTTCTGGATATTTTGTTGGGTATTCTCAGCTGTTAGTGGATTTACACAACCTTATGTTATTGTCTTATTTGTATTAGAAAGACCTAAGTCAGGATAATTCTTCACTGCACTTGCACCTCCACAGAAGAATAATTCTTTATCACTTAATGTCAAGATGGAAAATGTTGGTAGCCCAGGTCACAAATAAGTCGTGTACTTGAGGAAGTAATTAAAACTATAAAAAATAATGGGCAGGCAAGCAGTCAGATAGCTAGGATATATCTGACTGCTAAAATCCACATCTGTTTCCTAGTCTCATCCAAATATGATGATCAGCTTCAGGATGCTGGCTCAGTCTCATAAATAAAATGTAATTAAAGAGTAAAAATGTTGACCAAAATGGTGAGCATATAGATTTACTATCCTATAGTAGGTTTTGTACAACTCCTTTACTCCAGAAAACTGTAAACAGCTCTTCAGAAACATCTTGTCTGCACTGTCAGCATGGATTCTCTTTCAGCTATAAGTACACACAGAAATACTCTTTCTCTGCCGTGTTCTTCCAGCACTGTGGATGCACTGTGCGTGTCAGCTGCGCTCAAGCTACCTTGCTAGGGACTGTGTTCTTTCTGTATACATCGCTCTGTAATGACTCAAACAAATTCCTGCCTCTACACTGTTTCTTTAAACAATGACGTTTCTTTCACAGATTGAAATACAATGCTCCAGCCTTACAATAAGAATTGCTGAGGGAATAGTAGCAATGTACATACAAAAAAGGAGAACGAAGTACTCAGGTACTTCTCTTAGTACGTGTTTTATTTTCCACGCCAACACACAGATGTAGGTACACACCACACTAAAGCTTGTATGAGGACATTAGTATAACATACAAATGCACTCCATTACTGTGTAAGTTTTCATTACAGTGTCAGCTGTACTTTTTTCTGCTTAGTGCTTAATTTGACTTAACTCTTAAAGGCAAGAATTTTCATTGGGTGATATTCATCTTGACACCAACAGTAATTTCTCTTCCTTGCCTTATCATAAGTTTCTTTTCAATTCAACAACTGTAATCTGTAGAGAAATAATGTTTCATCTGTTGATTTTAGTCCCCAGAAGAACAGGAACCAAAAAAACCCAACAACAAGAACAACAAAAAAGGCAATAATTTTAGAAAAAGAAGAAAAGGTGGTATGTTGAAATATTAAGACAGAGACATCCATCTGCTGCAGGTATAAGAATAACTTTCCATACTAACTGCAGCAGGGCGTTCTCAGTAGATGTGAAGTGCATAGCTTGACAGGTAATCCAAAAGAGTTGTTGCCTTGTTTTCTTTCCAATCTTCCCTTAAACCTCTACCCCCTCCCCCTTTTATTATTTTTTTAAAACATTTATTTTCACAAACCAAGCAACAAGTTGCCACTGCTTAGGCTCCTGATTACGTTGAGAAAATACTGACGGACCTTACCTCATTATTTCTCGAACCCTTTACTTCTGTGGCTTGTATACATCTTTATAGTTAACCTACAGGGGACAAAGAGAATCTTTTGTTCTCTGTCTACCGAATAATGTAGGGTCCTGATTTGTAACCGTAGCTCCAAAGTGCTATGATGTAATACAAACAATGAATGACAGCACTTAGTTTTTAATTTAAAATAAAATTGTCAAAAGTGATTACTAATTTTAGACTTATCAACCAGAAACAGCTGGGATCTCATTTTAGGAGATCCCAAGCATCTACACTCTCAGATAATTCAAGTGCAGCTGGAGTGCTCAGATTGAGTACCCAATATCCTCAGTCCTAAAATTAATTGATGATTTTGAAAGTGCTGGCTCAAATATTATCACATTCCGTTGATTATCCTTTTGAGGGGCTTGTTTTTTATGTATTCACCATGCAAGGCAAAGGGACTAACTCTCTTTTCTTCTGCTGAGTTTCATTAATCCCTTTCTTTTTGAAAGGCCAGGTGCAAACTCAGTCTCTACTTGAGGATACACAAAGAATCACTAAGCGACACCTCAAAACCTAAATGCATTTCTACCTCTACCTTATTTCCACCCATGCCGTTCTCTGCCCACATACTGGGCATCTTCCAACAATTTCCTTCAGCAAAGAGAACTGGGACAAAGCTGCCTTGGATGCCGCGGGTGTTCTTGGATGGTCAACAAAGGGTGCTAATGGACATGGCAGCTGGCTTCCCCCCCTTGAGGCTAAACATTTTCCCTGCACTAACTCCACACTTGACTGATCCAAGAGCTGACAGCTGTGAGTTTGTCCTGAAACCATGCTGCAGTAGCTGCTGCCATTTCACAATATAACTCTACTTCCTCATGTGGATTTAGTGCCAAGTACCCAGCAGTTTCTGAGCCACGCACTACAGAAAAACCCGGAGAGAAGCAAACACATTTCATTTCAGCCTACAGTACCAGCACTTTTCCTGCTTCATTCTGAGGCTGTGAGCTAAGGAAGAGTATAAAATGAACTCTAGGCATTTTAAAAGATATGCCACTAAAATCTGCTTTTGCATGAATGACAAATAGATGGAATTACAGAGTCTAATGGAGCTTTAACTGGATTAGCTCTTAACACTATACTGTATTTTATTAACATTCACAAGTGTACTTCTAGTAATTTTCATTAGGACTGAGTTGAGAAAAGTTCAGCAATAAAACCAAGGAGCACGCCTCTGAAATGACGCATGGATACGTGACAGCTAAAAGTAACTCAAAAGTTGGTGCAGCTTATTTGCAACTTATGCTGCTTCTTCCCATGACGTAAAGCTGGCTTCTTAACTTCTGCTTTTCAGACCAATGAACTAAGGAAACCAAAACAACTGAAATGCGTAACCTGAGTTGGGAAAGCCTGGGACGGTGAACTCAACACGTGCAGTACGGTATGGCAAGAGCTCACACCTCACAGCACTCACTATTTCTGTTCCCATTGGATTTCACTCTCACAGCCCAAAGTATAATCAGATGCGTAAGAGAAAGATTAGCAAATCATTAGTGATCATATTCCATTAAGCCTTCAGAAAACTGGACAGCCCAGCTAATTTTTAGGAGGTAACTGTTTCAGAAGGTCAACAGCTACTAGAGACTATTTTCGTTTTCTGAGCATTTCAGAAATGCTTGTATGCCTCGTAATAAAATTCGTTAACGTTTAAAGGAAATCAAACAGCTAAGGTATACATTATTTTCAAGGATGAAACTGAATATAAAATATTTTCAAAAGTGAAAAAAATCAGTTCTAAGGTAATCACCAGAAATCAAATGGGCATAATTATCAGAAATGCTAACAACTCCAGCAATTCCAGCATCTCTGCAAAGCAGACCTCTTCTCATTTCCACGCCTGCACATGACCCCAAAAGCTCAGGGTAACCGCAGGTGCCACGCCTGACATTTCCAGCTCCTGATCTCAGCAGCCAATTCATTTTGAAAGCTAAAATTATTTCCTCTCTCTGAAGTTCTTATAATAGTTTATTTGTGAAAAATACCAGTCTGAAGCGATTCCTTAAAGCCAAAATTGAGGGCTGAAGAAAATACGCATGCATTTATCACAACAATATAGCACTGGAAAAAGCAATATTACTGTAACGAATCTGGAACAAACAGTGAGTACTGGGAGAGGTGGAAAACAGACTGCTCCACCGATGCCAGAAAGATTTCATGCTGTAAGACAGTGCTGTTTCTATTTTCTTTTTCTGCCTTTTATTTTTTAATCTTTAAGAGAATCAAAACTAATTTAAATAAGAACTGTGAATGTACTCATGCTTTTGACACTTAAATGCCACATTTTTCTTCCTCTAATACTTCATTCCACATTAGGGAAAGGGGTTTTTTTAGTCTGCTGAAAGACACCACAGACACAGTCCCCAGTATGCAGAGGACCAGCAGAAGTGCTGAAGCTCAGAGACCGGCAAGGCTGACTTCTCCACACTTGTCTCAGCAAAGTGCCTCAGCCTTGAAGAACTCAGCTGCAATGGAAACAGGATTTTTCATCCTTTTTTTTCTACTCCAGTCTGAGACTGTCAAAGTCTGTTAATTGTATCTGACTGTAGCCTGAGGCTTGGGATGTGAGTGGTTGCCTATTAGGAATGAACTTTCACGGTGCTGCAAACCTGCACCAGCTTTAAAACAATAATGAAGACGTAGAAATCCTTACATTTCTACCTGCCACTTGTCACCAAGGTCTCTAAACATTGCTACTCTTATTTCATTTTATTTTCAGAATAGGATAAGTGTGGGGAACATTACCATCTATATGGAAAAGATGAAATGAAAGACTGGGAGCTGCTCCAGCTGGGAGGGACAGCAGAGGCTCGTGCTGTTTGGCACAGGAACATCTCTACCTTCCCTCATTCTTTTTTCTGATGATATATCCACATCATCATTGTGAAAAACAGAAACAAAAACTGCTCTGAAAATGAACAAAGGGGGATGAAAGGAGCTTAAAATGTTTTAAGTAATTAACATATAATTTGATCACCCCTCTTCAGTGCAAGAGGCTGTATATCAGCCAAGCATGGACCATCTGACTCACCTCTGGAGGAACCTACTTCATTCCACTGATTCTTGAGCAGCTTCTGAGGCCCCACCAGAAAAGATCCTTACTGTTGGGTGCTGTGGTCCACAAAGACCACCCCCGCCTCTCCAAAAAAATCTCCCCATGCCCTGCTACTATGGAAATTAGCACAGGGAAAGAGAAGGGAGATGGCATTCAGGTCATGCTCATTCTTGTACGTGTGGGAGGCCCCTCAAAGGAAAACCTGAGCCCTCAGCTCTCAGCTTTCTGTTCCTTATGTTTCAAATCCCAACTTTCGTCTCTGTAACTTTTCAGTCTTTTGCTCTGTATCTGTTTAGGAAGCTGCTCAAGTTCTGTTCCTTCACAATGTATCTTGTAGAAGTCAGCCATTAAGTAACAGTTCTTTCTTACTTGCACTTCTTGGAAGAAAAAAAAAAAAAGATTTTCATCTATTAAGTTATCAGCATGTACATTCTCTGCTCAGTTTTGAGTATAAAATCACAATTTCAAAATAAAAATGAAAACAAAGCATGATGCAACTGTTCTTCATCATTCATAACTGCAGTACTTTCTTAAAATTGCCGATTCCTTATAACATAAAATTGTATATTTAAAGGACTTGAAAGGGACTAAAGAGAACATTGTGTAGTTTTCTTTTCCTCCCTTCAGTAAGGCAGAGAGAGGGAGCACAATCACAGTTGATATCTAGTCATTCTGATATTATTTCATTTTCATGAAGTACTGTTTTGCTTGTATGCTTAAAAAGTAACCAACAGAGAGATTTGCTGTAAAGCCGAATTAGGAGATGGATGCTTTTTAAATGCTGAATAAAGAAAGAAATTAATTCTGTCATTTAAGATCAAAAGAGGGCACAGCATATGGAGCTGGATTTTGAATTGAAATGAAAAGTTGTGACTAAAGCTGGTAAAATTATTGACAGTACTGTTTGTTGAGGATGTATTCCGTTTTCTGTTCACAACGCATTTGTAAGCAGGCTACTTTATACGAATCAGATCACAATTAGCAGACCCTGGGTGAGAACATATCTCAGCATCAGAGTTGCTGATGAGTTATTCATTTCACTCTGCATTATTCATGATGTGCAATTGGTCAGCTAAAATCACAGTATCACTTTTGTTCCTGGTGTAGAGAAAACAATTTTCAACTGAAGAATAGAAAATATGTCTACTCATGTGTAAATATCTTTGCTTCTAAGTGGTTAGGGCTATTTTGATAAAAAGTACAAGTCATTTCACCAACAAAGCCAGCCTAAAAGAAGCCAGTAAGGCAAAGAACAGAAAAGCCCTCTCAGATTCAAATGATGTTTGTGATTTTTTTTTTTTTTTTCAGTATTTGATGAGCCTTGTTTGTGATATTGTATGTAGTTACAAATAACGAGTCCTAAATACTGGGTAACATTATGTGTGTCATTTAGGGTTTGTTTTAGATGGATAACGTCGCTACTAAGCCTCGAGAGAAAAACCACATACAGCTAACCTTCCTTTTTACATTTGGTTTGTTTCTTTTTTATTGAGTTTGATTTTTTTCAGAAGCCCCCCTTCCACATAAATATCAGCACATGAGTATTAATTATGGCTCCACTAGAATCAGCAGTGACTCTGCAGATACTGATCTAGTGAGGCACTTAAACCAACACATAATCACTTAGCTGAAAAGTTAGTACTGGCTTCAGTAACATCTTGAAGTGACGGTTAGACAGGCTGGAAGAGCATCAATGTTGAAGGACCTGTGTGCTCTGCGGCGGGCCCCTGCTGCAGGGCATGGGGTGGGAGCCCACAGAGCAGAGCAGCTGTGTTTCAGCTGCTGAGCTCCCAGTATTGGCTCACGGCAGATGTCCGAAGTAGGCAAATGTAAAGAAAATACATGCAATCACGGATCAATTTAAATACCTCGTGCGTAACACAGGATACACAACTTCTACCTTAAAACCTAGAAACCTAGGACGTGATGAATCTTCTGGTAGGAAGTAGAAGAAAGTAGATTAAAAAGAAAATGAATTGAGTACAAAGCACATGCTCTAAGTCTTTGTAATCTTCTGTTTCACCCAAGACATGAAAAAACTCATCTATCTCAGACTCTTCCACATGCTAACACTGCCCATTGCACTTACAGAGCGTGCTCCTTAAACACTGTGTGGTATATGGACGGAGGTTATAGAACAGACAAGCAGATGAGACATCAGTGTGTTTCTATTCCACAGGAAAATGCTAGCAGGGAAATCACACATAAAAATCTCCTTTTGAGAACCAAGTGTCAGAAGGAGAGCTACAGATACTTATGTTCTAACAGTATGGGATGATAAAAGTTACACATTAATAAATGTATGTAACTGATACATCATCTTAATGGATCCTTCTTCATATACAGGTAAACATGGATATATACCTCAATGGGCTGCTACTGTAGTTAATCCCTCTTTACTAAGGACTTAAGTGTATATATAGCATCCTTCTACATCTCTGTGGTACTAATTTGCACCATCACAAAACACATCTTTCACTTCACTTTACAAGTAAAAAATGCCAGTTTAATACTGAAAAAATAAACCAACATTTAAGCAGATACATTTCTTCATCAGTTACATAAAAATGGAATTTTATTTTTTTTTTTTTAAACCTCATATTGTTAAAACAGCCTTGGTCAATCAGAGGTTCCTTGTTGCTGAGTCTTGATTGCTTCCAT
Source organism: Todiramphus chloris collaris (assembly GCA_025345505.1). Classification (NCBI taxonomy): domain Eukaryota; kingdom Metazoa; phylum Chordata; class Aves; order Coraciiformes; family Alcedinidae; genus Todiramphus; species Todiramphus chloris. The sequence goes on from JANVCC010000040.1 coordinate 12,526,961, forward strand.
GACAACAATGCTATTTTATAGCAAGAATATCCTCATAAATAATTAACACTCAGGATGCTATATGCCTTTTTTTATTGAATCTAAAAGATAACTTGAAGAACTCATTATGTTTCTTCAGTTGTGGTCTCTGAACAGTACTGCTAAATCATGAATATTAAGAATTAAGGTAACAATGTTCTGTTCTGTAATGGAGCTCTTTGCATAACTGCTGCTAACGCTCTAGACTTTTCCATTTAAACAGCATTGAATCTGACTGACACATTTGGAAACTGCAAGTCATGAAAATCTAATCATCAACAAAAAGAAGTAAAATGCTGGAGAAAAAGAATTAAAAAAAAAAAAAATAGATAAAGTACATGGATACAAAACCTAATCCATACATCAAAATACAAGCTCTTTCAAAACCGCAGTCTCTGCCATGGTATGCATCTGGTATTTTCCTGAAGAATACCTGCAGAATTCCTGAAGAATTCCTGCAGAATACCTTCAAACACACAGATGCAGCACAGTCCCCATGTGCTGCATGCAGAGTCTGCTGCCAGCAAGTACCCGCAGCAAGATGTGGGCTTCTCCTGAGGCTTTCTATTGAAAGCTTCATGGCACTCCTGACTTCTTCGCTTTTTAGAATGTAGTTCATACTCAGAGAAACATATTCATTTTAATTTTTTTTGAACTTCACTAGTGATGCAACGATACCAAGGACTGCGACACAAAAGAATCTGGAGTTCAAAAGTAAAATCATTTAATGAATGCACAGCACAGGCCTTATTCATTATGCTGAATCCAGCCTGGAGTTGGGCAATGCATACACTAATTCTCTATTAGAAATGTGATTCTACATTCCTCATTTAGAAAATAGCATTAAAAAATCAAGATGTTTGGCTAAAAAAGCTTTCATGCCATTTTGAACTTTCTTGGTATGTTTTTAAAAGCACAAGATAATCCTTTTTCTCAGCTATTGTGTTTTATTCTGTTGAGGGTTGCTGGCTGTAAAACATTGTACCTCCCTTTAAACTTTTCCATATAACTTGATTAGACAGCAGTAATCTCTAATGCTTTCATGTGCAAATTTAGGAGTGACCCGGAACAAACGAGTTTCCTTCATCGCCATAGCAACCAGGACGATGGAAGAATGCCACTCACCAGGCAATGCAAGGCAAATTTCATCCCTTTGATGTTAATTAACAAATTGCTTTCAGAAACGACAATGCATTTTTCTTCTTTAAATGTTTGTGATAAATTTTTAATACATCTGAAAATGAAAGAGAAATACAGAGGCATCAGCTAGTGACAGGTGAAGTGTGGACAACCACCTTGGCAGATAACCCTCACACTGGTGCTACAGCGACAATGCACCCAAGGAAGGGTTTGCATCAACTGCCTGCTCAGAAATCACCTTGGGTGGATTTTGGAACTTGCAGTTCAGTACTGATGCTTCCAACTAGTTCAAACCATTTCTAATGCACACTGTGATGTGGGCCCTGCTATAACAACGTGGTCCATCCATTTTGAGTTTCTGACATGAAAAAATAGTAGGATATAACACGAAAAAAAATCTGCAAGGGTGAGGATATAAGCATATCCTAAATAATTTTAAAGTATTTAGCATGAAAATGACTTCTCACATACACATTTTGTTTGCATAGTTCTTAGGCTACATGTTACTCTTCCTCCTCTTTCCCCTACTGTCTTACTGCCTTACAACAGTTATAAGTTCTTAGTACAAATTCCTTTAGGGACTACTGATTTTTTTCTTAATTTTGCTGATAAGCTGTCAGACAGTCAACCCCTACCAAGGAACATCATCAGAGTTCCTGCTATCAAGGGGTATGTCAATTCACTGCTCAAGACACTTAATCACAACTCTTATAACCAGAGAATGTGTTTTCCCCTCTGTCTTTGGCTTTTTAGGTCATCCAGGACTAGTCATTTGGGCTACAACTTCACTGCAGTTATAATTCATAATTATAACACAACTTCACCACAGACGATCTGAATAACTCCAGCTAAGTTCAAGTGAAACAATCGTATTGCAAACTAACACCCTACACAAACTGATTTGATTGCTACATGGTATGTTCTTAGTGGACTCTGTTAATTTATTATTAGCATTACTAATCTACTATTTCCTGATAAAACCACTTTCTTATATAAGCTTTTTACTTGGAGAGATGGTTTCAGTTAGAGGTGACACTGTAACTTGAATCAGCAAAGTCCACATTCTCTTCTATTCCCATATATTCAATAGGGAGAGCAGAACCTTGCAGGGTCACAGGATGTTCAGGCACTGAACAGGTTGCCCAGAGAGGTTGTGCAGCCCCTGTCCTTGGAGATTTTCAAGACCAGACTGGAGGAAGCCCTGAGCAACCTGTGCTGACCTTTGAGCTGCCCCTAGCCTAACCAGGAGGTCTGGACATGCAAGTTCCTGAGGTCCCCTCCAGCCTGAACTGTACTATGATGCCTTTATAGAAAACCTGCAAGATGCCAAATATTATGACAAAATGTAAATGAACAAGAAATTGGTTTAAGAAACCCATGTTATTTACTGACACAAACTGCTCCAAATTACCTTTACCTACAGTTGAACTGAAACCAAGGCTCTACTGAAGACTAAAATGTTAAGTTTCTAATCCCCAAAAATGATGCATTTACACCAGGAAAACCTTCCCTTCCCTGAAACCTGATTCCCCTACTCCAGTGCCATACTGCACTTCCCCATAAGCTAGGAATTGTGTCAGAAACTGCACAATGTTGTTCTGAAGTGCATTCAAGTGAAAAATTCCCCCTATCCATCAACTAAAAAAATTAGAGTAAGTTCCACTTGTCCAGTATTTCTACATGATATTTAACAAGCTTGCTTTTCAGCACTGCAGGAAAAGTCCAGTAGAAGATGAATATGTAGGAATCCCACCAGAGTATAATGGAAGACATCACAGCAGTTAAAAAGTCACCTCCTTACTCTTCAGCTATTGTAAACAACCCCCTAAACAGAAAACTGCGTGGCTGTAATGCCGGAGAAGTAAACCTGGTGTGCTGTCTGGTGCCTGACGTAGATCTCACCCAAATTCAGCCTCACATTGGCTACATTCACCTATACAGAACGGAATTTTACAATCCAAGTCTGTATCCAGTAAAATGCCAGGCATTGGCTCAGAACTCTGCTTCAAGCAGGGCAATGGTAAGAGTGAATGGGGACAAGAGAAGCAGACCACTTTTATAGGAAAATGGACTGATAAAACATGGCTCTTTATAAGATGCCATATAAAATGCATGAGAACCCTTTCTGACAAATTAAATGGAAACAGAAAAGTCCAAATTAAAAAGCTTAACACAAATTCTAAAATAATTTTCTAAATCAGAAATTTTCAGATATGAGAAATGAGTTTTAAAAAATTCAGTGTCACTGTGTCTTGAAAATAATTGAGATTTGAATTCAGTAACTGAACTCCAAATCCTCTTTGTATATGTGATATGAAAAGCTCTTCTTTCAACAAGGCTTACATTATTTCCTAAAGAGAGAACAGGACAGTTTCAGAGACTCTACATTTGCTCAAATTTCTCTCTCTTAATATTTCTTTTTTTTTTTTTTTTTTTTTTCTTTTTTTTTTTATTGACCTTATTTTCCCTTTAATTTTTTTTTTTTTTTTAAAGTACAAACCTCTTACAGAACAACTGTATTTGCCAAGACCTCCTGGTCAAACAGCTTTGTTTTCTACCAGGCAGGTTTTCAGCATTGTCTTTGTGTGCTGGTTTACATGCAGGGACTTGTTTTCTCAAATATACATAATTTCAGAAAAACAAGACTCCACATGTGTAAGTTGGGCATTTTTTAGCCATCTGAGAAGGTATCGCTCCTATCGACCAATTAGAGAGTGGGGAGGGGCAGAAGCAATCATGTTTTCTTGGAAAAACATGAAAATATGCATATGCAATACAGTAAATAAAATTAAAACAAACATGAGGTTTTGAATTCTATTTACTGGAAGTGGCTGACTTAACTCTGCAACTGCTCAGCCTTGTATGTGAGTCATGCTAATGTATGAATTCATTCAATACAGTATGATTATTTTGCCAAGCAATATATTAAAAAACTCTTACCAGAACTTCCCAGAGCAGCCAGTCATAGAAATTCAGATCTCAGAATGAAAAGAGAAATCAGACTGTAGTCTAACACGGAGCTACATTAGGATCCTTCCCAGTATCCTAAATATAAACTAGTATAGATAATCCTTGTATGATTACTTTCTAAATTAGCACACTAAACCAAAATTAGTATCAACATTCATTGGGAAAAAACCTGTAGTTTGAGAAGAATACAGAACACTAGGCCACTCCCTGAGAGTATATATTTCTGATGTATTTCCAAGATACTTTTATCACAGGCATTACAAGAAAGATGTTAAATTTTATATATCCTGTAGGCAATATATCGTGTGTATAGTGTGTATATATATGCACAGAAGTAAATGTACATGAGTACTTTTAGAAGCAATAAGATGTAATACTTTCTAACGGGTCTGCCAGCAATGGGGGTGGTGCCTGACTTGCACACTGAAGCAGATATTTAGCAAAGGACTGGAATACTGTTCGTGAACAGCATGGTTGGAACACTGTCTTATTTTCAACATCTACGATTTGCTATCTGGAAGACATAAATTAACCCCAAAGTACTAGGAAAATATCAAGTGCCTGAAAGGACCATATCATCTTGAGGTGGAGTCAATGGGTCAAGGGGTGGTATAAATGCCAGACAAAGTCTATCTGTGTGCTGCACGCTTCAGTGTATGCGTCAGCAGCTACCACAGGGATGACCGAATGACCACAAAGCCAAAGAGGAAAACTTTTCACAATAATGGGAAGGCTTCACATACATGTTTCAGTTTTCATTCTTCGTGACTGTGAATGAAACAAAATGAAACTAAAAGAAAATCAAGCTGGAATATTAGTATTTCAGTCTATTGGAGGTATTTATTACTGCTGGTTTCTTAAAACTACTGGTATATAAAACTGATTAAGATAGGATCAGTAATTAGTAGTGGTTTAGTGTCATGGAAGGAATTGAGTCAAATTCAGGTTGGCAGACAGAGTAAACTAGTAGACTTAAAGATTAGTAAAGCTATTTCAAGCCTAACGAAGGAGGAGTTTCCATAGCTATTTTGCACAAGGATCTGGATTCTGTCATCTGGGGCTCTTTAGCTTGGAGGACACTGAGGGGTGACCTCATTAATGGTTATAAAATAAGTAGAGGACAAGTGTCAGGAGGATGGAGCCAGGCTCTTCTCTGTTATGTCCAATGATAAGACAAGGGGCAATGGGTGCAAGCTGGAGCATAAGAGGTTCCACAGAAACATAAGGAAAAACTTCTTCAGTGTGAGGGAGACAGACACTGGAACAGGCTGCCCAGAGGGGTTGTGGAGTCTCCTCCTCCTGTGTGATCTGCTCTAGATGGTCCTGCTCTGGCAGGGGGTTGGACTAGATAATCTTTCTATGTCCCTTCCAACCCTTCACATTCTGTGATTCTGTGATCTTCGGCGGGGTGGAAGCTTGGGCAAATTTTCTCTCTCACAGTGAGCAGAAATTTACAGTAATAGTAGTGAGAAGGAAAAGGATGACAGCTCTTGGTGGTGGCACTAAAATTAAGCAAAAGGAACTTTAAAGCAAAGACTTTTGCTTACACACATGCTTTATAAACTGGTTATTTCCAAAGCAGCCCCTCAGCCTACTCTGTATTTGGGAGGTGTTTTTCAGAGCACTGCTCTGTAACATCTGACACAACAGAAGATGTGTCTGTTAGAGCAGAAAAGGAACCTGCTAAGAAGACAAAGGGGGGCCAATCTAGGTTGCACACACACAACTCTCACTAATAACTTACAGTAGAGTGTTTGGAGGAAGCACATGTCTCCCAAACATATCAACAGGCCTCCGAAAATCAGGGCAACAGTTCTGGCTAACAAAGAAATCTAACGTACAGCCAAGGGAAGAGGCGCCTTCGTTTGCCACTGGCAACCGAGCTGCGCAATTTCATATTGTCCCATTATGTTTCCTATTGAGACTCTCTATATGCTCTCTATAGTTTACAGGCTGAGGAGGACTGAGGAAAGGCGACTCTCCGTTGACAAAAGAGCAAAAAGAGAAGAAAAGAAGTTGTAATTTTTCCTGCATGATGGCTGAACAATCACCAGGACACCTTTCCCTTATTAGACAACAAAAGGGAAATGTGAATATGTAATGTTTATTGGTATTTTCTGTGCTTGGCAAGAAGTAGTTTTCTTCTGCAACTGTGATGTGAAAAATCTCTTCATGCTGGATGGCTTTAGTCTATTGGCACCCTGATGAGCACTAAGAAAGAAGCACAGAAAGACCTGACATCAAATTGGCTGCCAACAACCCTCACTTTACTGTAGTACAAAAAAAAAGGAGGAAAACAAGGATATGCACAAACAGTATGGGCTTCTTTTTTCTGTGCTTGGTATCAAGTAGGTTGCTAATATGTTTGTGATATGAAAACATTTTACACATACATCAGTGCTTCCAGGCACCCAGTTGAGACCATAGCAACAATAGGCTTCACTGCATTACTGCAGGACAAGGCTTTCCTCCTTTGCTTGCTTCAAGTCCTTTTTAAAGCCAAATCAGTGACCACTTGTCTAGAGATCAGCGTGCTTGTCTTCCCTCCATGCACACTGTCAGCCCACTGCAGAAATACAGCAGAACTTGCTTCACTCAACCTCAGAGAAAACAGGAGATGTAATATCCTTTGCATTAATCACTATCAGTCCAAGTATTTTGTTGTCTTAATTTCAGACCCTTTTAACGTCTTTCAGTCTGTCCTAATGCACAGTGTTGTGTCTCTTTTACAGCATAGGATAATGCCAAATAAACAACCTGATAAGGAGATGGTGAGATAAAGACGGTTGCTTGTCATAAAAAAATAGAGCATAAATATTATTACTTTCCTGCAATGCCTTACTTTTATAAAGCATTCGCCATCAGTTTAGCCAGGTAAGTCTACTATGAGTTCCTTTCACTGCACTAGTTCTAAATGATTCAATAGATAACTAATTATCATAACAGTACTAGAGAGATGGTCTCATTCAGCCAGAGACAAAGCAGTCCAGAAAAAAAAAAACACCTCAGTTACTCATATAAGGGTTGAGCATTCAGAGCTGACTTAGGCTGGCTATTTACATTCTTATTTAAAGGATTCATAGTTTACTGTGAGTCTTTTGACTTCATACTGAATATACAGCAAACCATATTCTATTTAAAAGAAGCTTCTATTTAATTAAACAAGAAATGTTGAATAAAAAAACATCAGGAACCTCACAGAAATAAAACATAATAATCTTATTATAACACCAGTCATACTCTGCCCAAAGTTCAATAAATGCATTTATGTCCATAAATACATACTTCATTTCAAAGACATACTATTTGTGAGATATATTTTCATTAAATACATTTCTTCAATGTTGAAAAAAGTCAAAGCACTGAAACTACAGTAAGTCTACATTACTTTTGTTTTCCCTCGGGTGGAATTACTTCAGTTTGCTTGTAGCTCTGCTCGCATTCTACCTGGAGTAAGAGCGTGATGCAGATGGCATCAGAAAATACTCTAATATGCTTTTGATCCTCTTTCCTAATATTTTTAGCTATTTTTTTTCTTTTTATTTCTAGATTTTACTCATAATACTTGGACACTCCCAAATTACAGCACATTGACTGTTTGCTTATCAGTGTCACACTGAGAATAAAAAAAACATTCTGCATGCATCTGTTGAATGATCACAACAAAATATATTTAAACACAATAAGTCAAATCATTTAGAATTTAGCCAAGAGCTCTTGTCCTCGGGAAAGTTAACACAAAACTTAACTGGTGATAATCTTCCCGCAGCTGAGAAATTATAAGATGCAGTGTACAAAGCACTAATCTGGTTTACAAGCAGCGTTTTCCTGAGTAAGTGCATGCCTTCCATCAACTGCATTTCAAACACAGCTATTTCCCAGGTTCTAAAGAACACATTTTCTCATAATGACTATGTGATTCTTATAACTATTTCCAACTTATATTTAAGGAACTATTTTTCATGGCATCAGCTTACTGAAGCTGAATTTAGAATACCAAAGGAAAGGATTTTCTTTTTTTTGTCATTATTAATTTATTTTCTTTTTGAAATTGTGTTTTTTTTGGCATACCCTAAGGCTTGTATATTTTTAAGTTCCAAGTGCATTATCTGCATCAAATGCTACTTATTTGCTGCTAAGCTGGTATAATGAATCAATTTCTTACTTTTTTGTTTTAGTGGCCAGGAAGGAAACATCAGAATTTTGAGCATTGTATGTGACATTCAGCTAGGCATCCTTTAACGATCCTTAAATCATTTGGTAGGTTTGGTTCCTTTTCCAAAGCAAAGTGGGGCTACAGATGCTTTTGACACTGCTGTTCACTTATGGGTTGCTTAAGTCATAAGCGTCCTTAGGATATCCACTTTTTACTGTCCTAAATAATAATTAAAAAAGGTCAAAAAAGAGGGGAAAAAAAAAAAGATTAAACAAGAGTGATGTCAATGCATTACAATGTCAAAATCCTGTTTCATGTTGGTCAAGATGGTTCATCTCACAGTGTCTTCTCACTTTGATGTCAAGGAAGTATGATTGTGCTGCAGTCTCTGAAGTCCTTTCCCTTGTCAAGTATTTTGACTTTTATGATTATAAAATGAGGAGGGGAAGCAATGAGGTTCAAAGACCCAAGCAACATACATAAATGCTGCTATAAAGCTAAGTAAGCTAACTCTGAAGATTATCAGCAGAGAGCTACACAATAAGGAAGCAGATATTTGATTTCATTTTAAATGTTAAACGAAAATCCTCCATTTTAGCACTCAGACTTCTAAACAAGACATCTTAAAAGAGAAACACGCAACCCAAGGAAAAAAAGCCCATATCTGAGTACTTAACATAATCAGGGTTTAGCATTACCGAGGTTTCTTTTACTGCTTTTTCTTTAAAGCAACTTCCTAAAACTGATCTGCCCTCACAGTCATTGTTCATGGTCAGACCAGATGTTATATCAAGTGCAAGCATTGATGGGGATATTCATTTGTAAAAGGTTTTGGTTTAATGTGTCAAAAACCCTTAATTCTGGTTCTGAAATAAAATGGGAAAGCAAAAACACATTAAATGCTCACTACTAATATTTCATGCCAAGACAGCAGAAAGCCCTTATCTTCAGTCCACCCTGCCCTCAGTCACCTACTCATCTCCATATATAGCTGATATACGAGACTGCTTGCTTTTACCTCTTAAAAAAATAAATAAAACAAGCAATATAACAGTCACTCCCCAATATTCAACAACATCAGTCAAAAACTGGTACTTTGCTGGCTAAAAAAAAATAAAATAAAAAATTGCCAAACATTAACCAGATGAAATTCCAAGCCTTCCTGCTCTGGAATCCAGCTCCCCTTACACAAGTGCCCATCCGAGTAGCAGTAAAAGAGCTGAATGTCTACAGCTGCAATTTATGGGATCTGCAAACATGAGCAACAGATGAATCCAATCAGCGCAACAAATGACTGAGCATTCCCCCCGCCCCTGTATTTCAGAGACCATTTGCAGGGGATGACAGGTTCTCCATGCTCAGCTGATAGAAAAATGCCGCAGGCTTTTTCAGCGCCTTCAGCAGAGCCCTAGACAGAAGCAAGAGCCCACAGCTCTGCAGGCAGCCGGGAACAAAGCCAGTGACCCTCCCCGGGCCTCGCTGCCGAGCACATGCCAGCAGAGCAGCTACTGGGCAAGGCTGTAAGGATGGATGAACTCTTGAGGTCATACAAGGCCAGAGCTTCCCAGCCTATACATACCAAAGTCAGAGAAATTAAATAGCTTATAAAAAATGAAGGAAGGCCACCTTGATTTCACCTATTCTCCTTTTAAAAGGCAGGTGAAGCTGTGTCTCAGTCAACTTCCTTTCCACTAGGATGCTCAGATCGTCCTGAAGGGACCCTCCTCCTTGACTTCAACTAAACCGAGTGCCGCATTTGCTTTTTCCTGCAAAGAACCTTCTCCATTCACCACAACCTTTCAAGGACAGTAAAGGGCAGCCTCACAACGACATGGGCCAACTCCCTGCTCACTTCTGACCGCATCCCATCCAGTCCCACACTGCTGCTGTACAGCTGAAGATCACTTACAGAAGTATTGGAAAAGATCTGGCACACAAATAACTGAGTTTCGTTAACGTAACACATAATCCCAGATGGGTTCACATACTGAATGACAGGCAGACAAAAGTGATTGCTGAGAAGAGGACACAAGACTGAGAAGCCACTAGAGACAGCCTGGAAGGGTTGGGTATTTTTTTGTTATTTGGACAGGGAACATAAACTCTCCCATCTATAAGTAGAATCGTACCTATGGGATATGACAATATGTGGCCTCTACAGTTAGGTGAGATGACTACAAATAGTTTTAGCCATTTTGGTTTAGAATGAAAAGGAGGAGGAGGAACAGTCATATGTGCAATGTAGGTGTTTCAATATGAACTATAAAAGATTGGAGCTGTCAATAATACTGTCAAATATATACCCATATAAACCACACATGAAGATATTGTTAATTGTGTGTGTTTATATATGCCATAAACCCGGGCTGATTACATCATCTTTTACAGGAATAGGGGGAAGCAAATCATACTTCATTCTTATGCTCTGCTAATCAACATGAGGGATTTTCCCAGTGAGGGGAACTGCATGGCAGACCCTCCAGGGGAGAGGAGTGCCTGGAGAAATTTGTGGCTCTCCTGTTATTAACAGGCTCTTTTCTTCTAAGGAGGGCCAGCAACACCGAGCTGCTGCTGCGCTTCTGCCATTGCTCGATAGGCGGCTGCTCTGGGCTTGGATGGAACATTGTAACAGAGGCAACCTAAAGGATGCTAAGGATCATGTGCCTGGTTGCATAAGCTTTCGCTAAAGGAGGGACAGATTTTAATACCTCCTCCACATCGGGAACACTGGAAATGGTGCAAGGAGGTGACTTAACTAGCTGGAGGAATTTTCTAAGAGCAAATGACGTGTAATATTCTCAAAGGAAAAGCCTACCTACACTCTGCTGCTTCTTGCTTTCCCATGCTAAAATTGGAACTTGAATTTAACTGAGGAAGACTGCTTAACAAGCAAAGTGTAGAAATACTCTAGGTCCAGAAAGACCCTGTTTGCTGGTATCAAAAAGAAAAAAGGAAGGATAACAACAGTAAGAACGTGGCGTTACAAGAGTCCATCAAAAATTCTGTTTTATCTGCTCTCTGAAAAAAACCCCACCACTGTGTATTCCCAGCCATGTTTTTTTGATGTTTCCCAATAGAAAGGATTATATAATTGTGTACATGTTATTATCAATGACACCACTATGCTATGGAACCACTGGCAGTTTAAACTTAATTACAGATGGCAGCTTATGAAATAATTATAAAGAAAAGATTGGGCAGCAACCACAGTGATTTCATGCTTCCTCTTCATGTTTGTTTAGCACAATATTGTTGAGTCCCTCAACTTTAAAAAATAATGTGAGTTATCAATCAGATGGTACCGCTGCAGCCTGGGAGGTTGACTTGCTGTTGTAGGAAATGATAACATGCAATGTTTGCCACTCAAACTCCACATCTTTGCAGAACACGTCCCCCCGCAGCCTCCAAGACTGGCTGTTGGCCATATAACGACCACTGCCAAAATAACTACTAATTAGCAAGCCAGGTTGAGGGGCTGTTCAGTCAGGGCCCTATACCGCACCGAACAATTGATTTTCAGAGCAGCAGGATATTCCCTTGGGCCTAAAGATCTGAATTGAAAAAAGCAAAATTTCAGTATGAGGATCTTACACCTGCTTGATTTCATTCTGTGGCATTCATTTCCATCCCCAGTGAAATTCCCTCCCCTCCATGAATTCACTAATTAAATTGCCAATGGCTTTGATACTGATGCTGCCTCACTCCGGGGAGAATTTTGCCTGGCTCTCCAGAGATTATTTTAATGTGTTCCATCTTCAATTGGTAGGCACTTTTTAACCTGTTCCTTCCTGATTCCATCTCACCTTTACGTTAGTACTATTAGTGCATTAAGCCTGTAACTATTATCTTTTTAGTAAAGGGCTAAGGCAAAGTACCTATTAAGCTTTTCAGCTTTCTACATACCTTTTTTTTTTCCCTTCCATCCTCTTAAGAAGAGGACCCACAATTCCTTTTGTTATTCCCTGGCTTCTTATGCATTCTAAAAGCATGCTCTTTCTGGCTTTTACATAGTTTGCTAATGGTACCTCATTTAGAGCCTTTACCTTTCTGACTCTTTCTTCAGATTCATCTCCTCCACCCAATTCTCCCTTTTATAATTTTACTCTCCTTTTATGCATTTTCCCAAAGATACTGAAGAATTTCGTTGGGGTTTTTGTTTTGTTATGTTTTGGGTTTTTTTTTATTTTGTTCAACAGCTTTTTAGTGACAAGAAGAATAAGAAGGCAGATTAGGAATATTTAACTGCAGTACACTGGCTCTCTGTAACCCTGATCCTAAATATAGCTTCTTTCCTTTCTTTCACTGGAGCTGTCCAAGTTTTGTGGTGAACAGCATTAATGTCACCTGCATCCCTCTCCTGTCACTCTCTCATAAACTGCTTGTGATTTTCCAAATGATAGGATGCTTGCTCTTTCAGTAGCCAGCTCCTTTCATTACAGGATTTTTTTTTTCTTTTACTCATAATTAGGTAATAAATAATATAAGGTGAAGGCTGGTGTACACTTTCAGTTTAGAAAGAATGCTAAAATTTAGCAAGCTTTTAGGATCAGGAGACTTTCTTCATCGAACATGAGAAGTGTCTGGGAACTTCTCAACATTAACATCCCTGAAGCAGTATTTTACAATTTGTATTTCAGACAAAATTTCTGAACTAGTTGTTATTTTTTTCATTATGTCCTCAGTTCTTCAGTTGGACACCTCAACATATTAAGAACATTGCCTGCAGAATTAGGCAACAGAGGCTGATTAACAAGTCTCTACATCATATTATCACATAGAATAATTGTGATTGGAAAGAACCTCTGGAAATCCATCTGGTTGAACTCCTAAGTGAAATCAAGGTTACTCTCCAGGTTAAATCCAAGTTCAACATAGAGCAACCTGATCCTTCGGGAATTCAAGGTCACATGTGGATGAAACATCTGTGCAAACCTGGCTATGCTATTGAAAAAGGCAAGCTGAAGAAAGAAATGGTGATGGCTAATACATCACCAACCTATTCCCATTCGTTGCTATGTTGGACAGCTATTAACGCATGCGCAGTTGCTTTGCTGTTTCTTTCTAGACCACTATGCCATGACTTCAGAAGGAGAATTTTCCAACACACTTCCCGTGTGCCTACTATTTCTGAGGATTCTGCAACAGCTGAAGGTCACACCCACTCCTCTGACTACAAATGTTTTTAGAGTAAAACCTAAGCGGGGGTGAGGGCAGCACTTGGGAGGTTTTTTAAGGAAAAGCGTGCAACAGTTGTTTACCTACTCATCCACAAATGCAATTTTCACATTGTCCACCAACTACTCAATCTTAAGAAAAATCTCACAGAGCTCTCCTTCTAATCTCTTCTTTTTTAGAAACCTTTCTGTGTCTGAAAAGTGGTCTTTGACTTCACAATATTTGCATTATGTTCTATATTATCAAGTATATTAGACCACACCTTTAAAACTCCCAAATGCTACTGTCATCAATCAGAACGCCTGCTGCATACTGAGAAAGTAATGCTTTGGTCAAGGAATTCTAAAAATATATATACATACATATATATATAATGTCAAGTCTTACAGGAAAAAAAAAAAGATGAAGACCACAATATTTGCAAATCATATTATATGGATGTCTAAAACATTAATAACGACCACTGTGTTATGATAGGTAATACTGCAGTTAGGGGGTTACATATAATGCGATCTGGATTTGAAAGATGTGTAGCTTAATATTAGAAATACAAAATACACATTTTAGGATGACCAAACACAAAATACATCACAGAGAGTAGTAGAGTTCGAGGGACCGATTTTCTTCTACATTACAGTGATATAAATCAGGAGCAATCCTGTGAAATCAGTGGAGATACAGTGTATGTACGAAATGAATCAAATCCAACATTTCTGTAATCTACTCAGCATTTCTTTCCCTTGTTAGCAGACTTGCCCTCAATTCTCCCCAAACAGAAGGGGGAGAGCAGAAAATTATCACCTATCAGTGACAGTGGTGACTAATAGTATCCCCTATCTTACCAACTATTTAAATGTTTTAATTCAGAAGCCACTATGTATAACTAACAGATGGAGAGAAGAAAAATTAAATGCAAATTGCTGATCAGAAATACATATACAGACTCAGTGCTGAACTTGTTTGACACAATCTGACATTTCTTGGTAAAAGAACAAAGTAATTCCAGAAAGACTCGGTGAGGCAACTTCTACGAATTCAGGCAAAGCAATGATTCAAGAATACATCAAAAAGAGGAGGAAACAACAGAGAGGTAGCTGTTCTCAGAATGGAGCAAGAATAGGTCTGAAATGCCTTATGATTAAACGACATGCTTTCTCCCTATTCTGGGAGCTTTGCTGGGTCCTTAGCCCAGTCACAGCCTCCTTGGCTGAGTAAAGTACAACTGGACATACAAGATGCCTGGTACAGAAACCATTTGGCAGAATAAAAGAACTGCACATTTTTTTTTCATAAATAAAAATGCAAGACTTATCTTTCTTCATGCTTTCATGTCTGCAACGTGTAAAACTGGACTAAAAGTTACAGGTCACGCTTACAGAGACAGGCAAGAACTGGAATTTTTGTGCTCAAAATGCGGAGACCAATCATTCAATCTTCTGGCATGCCATTAATGAAAGCTGCAACAGTGCTTTGTGCCAGTCCAGCTCCTTAGCTGTACAGAGTGAGTTACGGGTCCGGCTCACTATGAAAATCTGATGTTTCCTTCCTCATTTTTTCCTGTAACCAATATAACTGTTATCAGAAGTTGCTACAGAAATTCAATGCACAGCGTATCTCTCTCAGAAATACCACTGAACTAATGTCCTAACAAAGCGCTGGAGAGATTTGTCATTAGAGATTACATCTTGTGTAGGAGTTGTAAAAAGCAGCAATGTTAACATTGCCATAATTAAAACATTCAGCCTCAGCTCCTTTGTTTTGCTGCAGAAGAGCTAGCCTGCTACTCATGGCATCCAGTGCAATTCCACCGACACAGCCCCCAGTTTGTTTTTCCTCCTGAGCTACCATGTTACTGCTGGTCAATCTTGGACAGCTCGCCCTCTGCCTTTACTCAAACATTCTACAGAAGACAACAGAGAAAGGTAAAACATGGAACCTACAGGAATTCTTCTTAAAACTTTAATAAATGGCTTTAGTAATATTACATATTTTTAAAACGTTAATAACTTCAGTAGTATTACAGAAACATGTCTTGTGCTTTAAAAAGTTACAAATAATATTTCTATGGCTTTCTACTGCTGTTAGATCTCTAGATGTGCAGCAACTGCATTTTATCAAATGCTATTTTATTAAGACATATTAATTTCTGTAGGATTGTATCACAGAACTGCAGTGAACTGAACTTCAGTTCAGTGCCTGTGTGGACTGACAGTACTGATCTGGTCTGGCAGACAGGGAATCTGGAGGACACGTGTAACCTTTTCTGGAGAGAAATACTTTTCTCAGGGAATGGAAATAATTTCTGCGCAGAAGCCTGCATTAGCCTAGCACTAATAGCAGTACTGACTTCTCCAGTCCGGTCTCACATGTAAAGAAATATAACCATGTAAAGAACTTTGAAAAGGTTTATCAAGAACCACGGTCCCTACTGGAGGCCCACGGAAGCTGCCCCAGGCAGCCTGTGCCGCAGGAGACCTCTCTGGCTCCATAAGCCTCTGCTTAACCTCTCCCAGGGTCCCAGGTCAGAGTCACAACTGGGATCTCATTGTTCAGAATTGTAAATGGTCCTTAGCCAAATTTACATGACATTGTCTGCAAGTAGAAAAATACTGAATGTCTGGCATTACTTTTAGGTTGTTATTCTGAGCTTGCTTTCTTTAGAACAGACATCCTCCCAACACAAAACACCTAAACCCTTCTCTTGGGAAAAAGAGGTCCCCTCCAACCCCTAACATGTTGTGATTCTGTGAATAAGCTCATCTGCTGACATAGCACCCCTTAATCGGTCTCTTCCAGGAGCACCTTAACTTACCCATGTGCTGCTGACAAAGTACTGGCTTGTTGAGCTCAGCTCCTGGGCTGAATCCAAAACCAAGACCAGAGCACTTTAAAGCACCTCACTGCTGACCACTATACACATTAAGCACACATGCAAAAAGTCTTTTTTGTCTCCTTGGATTGGTTTGAACTCTGCTCTCAAAAGTAACAAAAGGTGAATTAATCTCTCTCGCTCTCATCCAACTTTGTGGCAGTTTCACAGGTCCATTCTTACACAGTCAGGTTTAACAGAAACCTATTCACTGTACTTTTTAAAGGTATATTCCCATTCTCTGTTCATTGTAGTTACTCCGCTTGTCAATGTGGATGATAAGGCTGGTGAGGGAAGAGTGGAAATCAAAACAGAAAAGAGATTAATACAGTGCCTTGCCTTTACAGCGGCTCTGCCTTGAAAGTTGCCACATCCCCATTTTTTGATGAAACACTGTAAGATGACTTGACCTAACATACCACATTATTTATAAATTATACTGAATATGCACTATCATACATTTGAAAAGATACCATTAAAGGAACTTTACACATGGGCAGGGTGTATAGGTAGTTTGATCAGAAAGACAGGACATCTGCATTAAATGAAAAAAGGTCTCAAGTCTTAGTCGGAGATGTAAAAAAAAAGTTAGTTCATTTATTAATAAGAGAAGTTTCATTTTCATTAGATTCTTTTCCCAATATCATGAGCAGAATTTTCAAGGGGGCTTAGAACACATGTTCCTATCTCTGATTAGGTACCTAGATTTTTGACAACATTTTTTTTCCTTATGGAGTCTCTGAACTTCTGAATTTTCCACATTAGGAACTCCACTATAAATACAGAAGAACCTTAACAGTGTAAATTTTATTTGCTCGCAATTTTAAAAACACTTTGCATTATATGATGTTTCTCATTCATCAAACTAAAATTATTAGAATGAATAAAGCGGTAAAGGTAAGCTTTAAGAGGTTAACGGCATAATAGAAAAAGGACAGGAAATTCAGTGGAAAAAAAAAAAATGGAAGCACTTCTACAAAAATAATAAAACTACAAAGCTTCCAGGAGCTTTGCAACACACTGGGGGAGGGAGGAAATAAAGCACTGCCAACAAGTCACAGGTATGCAGTACGAGAGAACGTGAAAATGTTGCCAAGAGGGACTGATAATGGTTTTGTATCCATAATTCATTCATCCCGAGGGATGCAAGATTACGTAATGTAGTGGCACTGCTATATCCTGGTTCATTAATAAGTCCCACAGATTATTTTCTGCATTCATAAACTGGGACAGTGTATGAAATGCAGAGCCACTTTGTAAATTACTGACTCACATTTTCCTGACAGTGCTGAATGCTCTCCCGGTTTGAAGTTCAATTTCATACCAGTGGTAAGACAGGGTGAAAGTCTGAGTGACAGCTCAATCATCATTGCATGGGCCAATCAGAAAACCTTGGATTAATCACACTGGTGTTGAAAGAAGAAAGAATAAAAGAGCAGATACACTTCCCACTTGATCGTTAGTTTGCGGTAACACAAAGGGTAATGGAAGCTTGAAGGAGACACAGATAAAAGTGGCAGTAATAAAAATTGGCACAGATGAAATACGGGACTCGGAACAGGGAGGTGAGAATTGAAATACTTCAGAAGGAATGCAATTAAACAAGGGGGCAGAGGGAGAGTGTTTGTGAGCATTAGTATGTTACAGAACATTTGGCATAGACATGGCAAGTGAAGGAAAAAAGTATGGTGAGAAACCAAAAATCAGGTCATCAAAGAAACAGTATGAAGCTGTAATGAAAGAAAAAAACCCCAAAAAACTATTTGGAAAATGACAAGATGATTGGAGAAGGGGTTACTATAGAACAAAGAATGAACCCCAAAGTTTTAACAGGTAAGTTCAACATATGAGTCAGAAAGACTGAAGGAAATGAAGTATGGCGTGGCCAAGAGTGGTACAGTGGTACCTAATCTGAATTAAAAACACATCTTTCACTTCCACTGAACATAAATTCTTAGAAGATGTCTTTCCACATATAACCCCACATTTTCCAATCAGAGGAGAACCACAAATGTAATTCATCATAGCAAACACCGTGACATTCCCTCCCTTTACCCAACCATAAGAAAACCTGTGGGATACCCCTGAGGCTTCCAAGACATATCTGTATGGTTTTTATGTCACAACCACAGCTCTGTCTTCTGGCTTTGAGAGCTGGGTTGTGTCAAGACTGTCCTCCAGGAATGCTTCCTGGAATGCTGCTGTTCAGACCCTTGGGGTGGGACTCCAGGCAGAAGATACATGCATTGTGCCTGTCAGGATCAACTACATCAGGTCAGAGAAGAGACAATGGACACCTGCTCTTCCTCAGTCTTTTCACTCAATCCCCAGTTCATCCAAACCCACAAGTGCAGTCATGAGGCCCCATGAGGACACTCAAGAAGTAGGAGGGCAGGTGGGCTGCTGGTCTCAGCAAGCCTCAAGGCCAGCAGGGAGGCCTGGGGAAGCGCTCGGAGGACATCTGCGCTGGGCTGCAGTGGCACTGGTGGAGAAGCCAAGCTGAGATCGATCATACCGATCTCAACGTTTCACTGCAGCACTTTACAAAACAGCGAGCAGATGGCACACATATCACAAATTGCCAAAACCAGGGCGACACTAACATTCTGACAAACTAAACAAGTACATGTGGATGCCTGAAAGCCTTTATTTTTATTCATTTAATTTTTAATAGTGACCAAAAAAAAAGTGACTTTCTTTAAGCTCCAAGAACTTTCTAGGCACAATCACCACCAAAGTGAGTCTGCACCACACCCACAAATGAACAGTGAGTGGCTTTCTCCAGGTCTGGGGTAACAAGAGATACTCACAAAGTGACATGTAGTCAGTGCTGTGAAAAGCAGCTGGAACTGAAGAACTCATTTTGAATACCCTGCTTTTCCCGTTCAAGTATGACAAGCTATATACATCTACTATATAATCTAGAATTTAGAAAAAATGTGTCAGCCAAGCATCTCAGGAGATGGAGAACCTGATACCAGATGATGAACATCTCCAAGAAGCATGAAAAGAAAGTGTATGCTCAGAAACATATAGCAGGTGCTTGCCTTGCACAGAGTGTTAATATCTCATGGCCAGCCAAAGGCCTGTGAAAGCTGATTGCTCCTTTGCCTATCGATCGGAAACTCTGCCTTCAAATTGCATCTAGCTTTTCTTAATTGCCATCTTCCTGTAACCGCTTGACAGTTTGACAGAGACTGCATTTCTGAGTAATTTGTCCTTTTTGTTTAGTTAGAATGAGGTTTAGGATGTCATTAACATAGGGAAATTGGGAAGGAATACTTTGCAGTGGAGCACACGGTAGCACAGAAGGCAGTTATTAATTAGCGCAAATAACTGGAACAAATTCTTAACGGAAGCACCTTAATGGTCATGGCCATGAAACTGAGATCCTAAAATTTAACCTTACAGAAAAAGAACCAGGATTTCATGGTGGACTCAAACTTAGTAGAAGGAAAAAAAAAGATTTAAATCTACACCACAATCTCCTGTAATATCAAAAGAACAAGTATTGAAAACAAAAGGGGTGGGGAGAGCCAAAAGACTGAACTGAAAAATAGGATAAAGCATTTGGCTCTCTTTCCATCTCCTTTCTTTTATTGTGGGGATCTAGTTACTTTCTCAGTGATCCACTGCAGAGATTGGTATCTGACATTAACAACGTTTCAGGCTGCCACTTCCAGGTACACCCGTGCCTGTCGCTCTGTGCCTGCCATCAGCCACACAAGGCTCCGAGTTACGAGACGCAGTCAAATGCTCAGGGTTTCTTGATTTACTCTTCGTTAGATTTATGTGTACACCTGCACTGAAAAGTCATGCAGAAATATTGTCTTAAAGCACAGGAGACTTAGCGGGAATCATCACCAGAAGTGACAGGCTGCTAATTGAGCACTTCCAATAACTTATTGATTTTAATCGAGTCTCCTTAAAGAAGCAAGCCAGCAGCAGCATTGGCAGCTATGTACAGGAAGAAACAACAACAGGTAACGGAGCAACATCGTTGGTAGAAATAAAGACACTGCTTTTCATAGAATGGATCTGAATCCTAATTCTGAACAGTATTTGTCCAAATATATGACAAGAAGTTGCCTTAAATTACAAGAAGGAGAATCAGACTTTTCAAATTACTACCACTACAAGCATTTTATTCTGTAAAAAAGAAGCAAATCTCAAGGAAAACCTATTGAAAAATGTCCATTAATTAATAAAAAGTTAATAAAAAGTTCTCATTGAAAACTAAGCTATCAGTTTTCCTTTAGACACAGAGCATTAACATAAGAATGCTTGAAAAGTCTCTTTGATCAAACATATCCCCTCAGATAAGGGAAAGCAGCACAGAACCATTATCCTGAATGACATGATAAGACAGCATGCATTGGTCAAAAACACTTCCAGAAAAATCCCATTTCATACACAGAAATAAAACATAACATAAAATAAAATAGAAATAAAATAAGCAAGTTTGGGTTGTTGGGAGTTTTGAATTATTAACATAAAATAAATCTTTGACAACTACTGGAGTATTTTGCTGTGTAGATTTCCAGTATGTGATGAACTAAGGAGCTTGAAGTTTACATACCTGGTGGCTGGTGGTATAAAAAAAAATAGTGTATGCAAGAGACCCTCTAAGAGCACAGCCTTGAAGCACTACGCTGGATTTTAGAGCTGACACATCTTTTGCTTTGTACCTAGACCTGTGACTACAGTATGTTCAGATATGCTCTTTTGTCACAGATCAAATGATCCAAATTCCCTTCAGCTGAGTTACTGGAGAAACTGTCACTGTCGTCTTGGGAATTTTTCTTGGAATGAAGAAGTTTTTTTAAAGCCACTGCCATCTTGACTGTTGGGTTGAATTGTTGTTTCCTGGAAACCCCTACAGATTAATTTAGATATTGTAATTCTTTACTGTAGTTCTTTCTTGTAGAGAGTGACAATTCAGGTTTTTTCCAAGGAGAACTGGGAAAGTGAGCAAGTCTTTACAAATACTGCTATGAATGTATTGCACGCACAAGCAAAATGTTTCATAAACTCAGGCATCTCCTTAAAAAGCTGATGGATAGGAAAATCCAAATATTGTAAATGTCAAAGGTATGTTTTTAGTATCTTTATCAGTAGAAGAGACTGCACCGGTTTAAGGTGGAATGACTCAGTCTTCCTGTAAGCTTCTGTAACTTTGAGACCACAGCACAGCCCAGAGTCTTTCCCATCTCCGTCATCTCTACCCTTGTCACATCTCCTATATCAACAACTGCTTTCCCAAAAATGTCTTCCCATGATCCAGTTAGAAACTTGGATCAAATTCATGGCTACAGAGGCTGTTTGTTGGTTTTCATGAGGGTTGTCTTCACTCAAGCAGCAAAGGGAAATAACTTTGCAATACATTACAATGGTATTGCTACCATCTCAGTAACCACTGAAGTCTAAGTGTCCATCAGTTGTAATCCAAAAACTGCTCATCACAGCTGTCTTCACAGCAAGTCTACATCTAAACTGCATCACGTCTTCAGTGCAAAGCACATTCATGGTTCTCCCAATCATGTGTTTGGATTACAAAGGATGCACCATTGCCATGCTTGGGTTACTTGAATTTGCCAGTGAATTTACCTAATTCAAGCTTTTCAATACATAACCTGCAAATACATATCCATACTCAGTCACAGCAGCAAGCTCTCTGTAGCTGGTCAAGAAGATCATTAGTCAACATTTCCAAGTTGTTTCTGCCCATAATCTTATGCTCTACTAGAACCAGATGCTCAGCAACATGAAAGGCAGGTGCCAGGGCAAAGCTGAGCCGAGGATCACGGTGGGGCTGGAGCTGGTGCTGAGTGGCTGCTCCTGGATCCTGCTGTCCTCCAGAGCCAGCCAAGCTGGGGGATGATGCTGAGCCACTGACCATCCTAATTCTGTCTAAAGCAGCATTTCTCATCGCCTGCTAAATTTCTTTATCTGCACACTTGATGTTTGGGGAAGAAACACATGACCTGGCACACTGCCCTTCAGCGGCTGAAAACTCAGTGTTGCTGCAGTACCTGCCAGGGGTTCCTCAGCAATCCAGGCAGTGAGATGACAGAGCTGAAGACCCTACTTACTGGCTCTCTTACCTAATCTGGATAGCCAGGAAGGAACATACTGCTGTTCCCTGCTAAACAGTCAGCCAGTTCTATCAATCACAAAAACCAAAACCTCTCCACAGGTCTCAGAGACAAAAAAGATAAAGGTTTTATGTAGCAATAATTGTAATATTAACTGGCTATATATTATTTTATGTTAGTATAAATTAATAATACTGGTTATATAACAGCACAAATATTTTAGTAAAACATTACTGTTCTTTGTTACTGTAATTGTTCAGTTTTATTGCTGCTCCAAATTACATAGTAATACTGACCTAAATTTTAAAAGCTCTACATGTGCTAAGAAAGCCTGGCATGGGGGTACATCTCATGACACTCACCTCATTCTCTCTTTCCCAAAATTTTCAACATCTCCAAATTATCCCAGTCCTTCTTTTGTTGCATTTACTGTCACAACACAGAACTGAAGAAGTGTCAGCACACAGGTCAGGATTTAACCATCGTTTTCTGCGTCGCTAGCCCTAAAGTACACGCTCTCATCTGAAAGACATACTGATTTGTGTTGTGCCACTGCAGTCCCTCATGTCTCATTTCCCTGCCACAAGTACAAGTACATGTCTCATTTCACTGCCACCCGTACAAAAGTAAAGTGCTTTAGTGTTGGAGAACAGCAGTGTCAAAGTGCGTGGCCGACCACATCCACTGGTGCCAGCCAGTGAAACCAGCAGCAGCAGCAATGTGAGCTATCATTGATCCATGAGGTTCAGTCTACACAGAAAAAAGGTGTTTCCTAAGCAGACACCAATCCTGGACTCCCCAAATGCACTTTTTACAGACATGAGCAAATACAGACTGTATTTGAACCAGCACTGAGGAAGGGAAAATATTAAACGCGTCTGTAAGCCTGAAAGAGAATTAGGCAGAACTGTGAAGAACACTTGGGAATTCTTCCTTCCACCGCAAAAATCATGTTTATGTCATCTAGACACTAAGTAGATTTCTTTGAGAAAAACTGTTACATTATCTGAGTAAACATGTCAGTCAGGAACAACAACCAGCAATTTACAAAACCGATGCTCGATTATTTAACACGGAAAGAGGAAGGTTCCATGGGGAGAAATGTTTTTATTTTCATACTGTATCTAGAACAGGTTTAGACTGAGATGGAATAACCTTAACAAATAGTAAGGGTTTTGTTAACTCAGCAAAACTCCCCAGGCCTTTTAAAGCAAGTTTTGGCTGTAGTTTCACTATGTGACTCATTGAGAAATTCAACTCCTCACTCCATGAATCTTCCAAGGGATCCTCTAATGAACAAGAGATCTTCCGAAGAGAAAAGAGAGATTCCCCCCCATTTTTAGGGAAATAAGAGAAAACTTTCAAGTGAGCTGGGCTCTAGCATTACAAACTCTTGAGAATTCCTATTTATTTCACTGTGCTCAGCACATCACCTGATTAGGCTCTGAATCATTAAATATAGCTGCACACAAAAGGAAATGATGGAATTACACATTGCTCCCCAGTTATTTGGGTTTTCATTACCGCAGGTTAATTTTCTCATTGTATTTCCATGGGGTTTCTCCTAACTTAACATTCTTTTAAGGTAGCCTGTGTTGAGGGAATTATCTTGTTTTTTCAAAGCAAATTTCAGCTGATTACTAAGTATTTACATACTGTAATTTGAATGTCTAATTATACAATTAGTGTAAATACATGTAATATGGTTTATTTTTCACAAAAGCTGATAAGGTACACTGCTTTTTGCATTTCACTGTTACAAGATTTTCACTGCATGTAATACGTGATCCAGAAATTCACATTAAAAGCTATTTAATCATCAGTTAGCGCTTTCCAAATGATTTGAAACACACTTCATACCATAAACCAAAAAAAGACATTGGCCTTACTGCTAAAGACTAGAGCGCCCAACAATACCTTCTGTGTATCGACTTGATGTAAGCTTCTCTATTTTTCCCTTGCAGGCCTTCATGGTAAGTTTCCTTCTACCTTAAACTACATGAAAATTAAACTGCATGAAAATTAAACTGCATGAAAATTCACCCGTTGACTCCATTAATACATCACTGCTGGCCTAAGAGACATTTTCATGTAACTTCTATCGACATTTAAGATGATACCTTGATGAAATAAGGAAAAGAGCACTTGGGAAGATGAAAGGAGAAAACGTCCCTCAAGTTTTAGAGCTGCTTCCTTCTTAAGCAGCTACAGATAACAACTTCCTAATTAGAGGGCGGGAAAGTGCTTCTTTAGTCTCAGTTGCGAAAGCAATAATGCACGGGCACCCAGCTGCAGAAAGCTGCCAGACACTTTTGCTCCTCCTCAAAGAACTCTTAATATGTTTCTAGAATCAGATTTGACTAAATCCGAGGCTTCAAATATAATTCTAGTTCTCTAAGTTTCATAAAAGGTCAGGAGGACCCAGAGTAGAAGCACGCTGGAAATCTGGTTTCATTGCTCTTGGGGCAACTCGTTTGCAAGAGATCAGGACTCTTTTTCAGAAACACTTTACCACCCTCCAAGGATGCAGCACCTCAGAGCCATTAAAACAATCATTTATATACCAAATACACAGAACACAGATTAACACTTGGGTGTTAAATCTTTCTAATTACTGCACATGTTCTGAAATACTGAAAATTAGCAGAGAGACTTCCACAATTTCTGTAAAGCATGGATTTTTCTTTCTCATAGAATAGAAATTTGTCAGAGAGGGTTAATATTTTCAGTTTAAATAAGATTTTCTCTCACCCAAGACAGTTTTAAACTCACATGTTCCTTTTTTTTTTTCTTTTGACACTCCCCCACCCCCCCAGCTTGACTTTTTTTTAATTAAGCATACAGAAATCTTATTTAAACAACGTGGTGAGGAACATTTCTGAATAATACATTATAAAAAGATTTCTTCATGTATATTTTCCTAACTTAGTATTCACCACACGGTGGAAAATCACTTCAGTTGGATATTGGATTTTAAAGCACCCTAGAAAATTGCGTCAACGTTTCATGAGACTAAGTCTCATGTTGTCAAAGTGAAGCTTTAACTTTAGCAGCCACTGATACTCCACAAATGTCTTACATGGAAATGTCCTTCACAGAAAGTAATTTAAAAATGGCAACTATAAGAAAAGCAAAACCAACAACCTTGACACTGGTCTCCACAGTACTAAAAGCTATGAGCCTCGTCTTGAGATGGCCACTTGGCCTACCTTATGTTTCTAAGGCACAATTAATGAAACTCTACAAGCACGTAGTGTTTTCCTAAGTACACACCAGGTTTTGCTGTTCTTGTTCACACTGAGAAACATCTTATCCTGAGAATAAGAAAAATTTAGTATGATACTACTGACAGCAGCTCACCTTTTGACATGTGAAGATAGATTCTGGCCTAAAGATAGCACTTATATATGGTTATCTCCTATTCTTACAGAATAATCAGAACAGCATAAAATTACAGTCAAAAGACTTATCAGTATGAAAGAATAAATGAAACCTGTGAAATGAGTATATTTGAGAAAAAAAAAGAAAAAAAAAAGAAGAAAAAGGATGTTTACTTCAAATAAATACATCAAAAGAATTATATATACAATATAGCAATACAATATAGTCAAGTCATTCAAGACGTTGAACTTATACTTCTTTTTCAGCTTATTTTTCTGCCCCCCTCCCTCCTGTCCTCATTGAGATTGAAGTATGTGCTTAAATTTTCTATTTAATCAAGGGCACATTTATGAGGATAATAATGCATTTATAGCATACATTTTTCTACTGTAAGACGCAGCTTACAAACCAAATGTGAGGAATATCATGTTTGGCAGCATTCCCTAAGGGAGTGTGGATCTATAAACACATGGAGGTAATGCGTGCATTAATGCAATTCTTCTTCCATTCTCTGACAGTTATAATATAAATAACATTTTCTCCTTAGGAAGCAATCCAAATAAAATCAAACCAGTATATTAATATCTGTTAAGGCAATCTACAAGTTTGTAAGTGTTTTAGAACTTCATGTTGTGAGAGACTCTAAGAGGCTGGACACAGACACGAGGCAGCAGCCGTACATCACTGCCCAGCCCACTCAACGCCAGGACAGCCGTGTTATACCTTGCGGTACTTCACCGTGGGAGACAGAGGTATCTCTCTGCCAGCTTATGATGGATGCTTAGACATTATTCTTCAGCTTTATTCTCTTTATTCTTTCCGTTTACTTTCCACCAGCCTTTTTGTGAGCCCTCTGCAAGTCAGGAGTTTCACCTGAAAGGCTGGACAGACAGGAAGGCAGGATGTGGCTCCTGGTCCATACTCAGAGCCGTTCTGCAGCAGCAGATATTTCAGAGAACATGGCACTGGGGGCTGTGTCATGAAAAATTACATCTGCTTCCGTGATCTGCCACTTAAAAGGAGATGTAACTTAAAAGCAGATTTTCCCCCAGAAAATCTAAGTCAGGCCATCGGGTCTAGTTAAGTAAGACTGGAAAGCTCTTTTGTGTATCAGCCAGAATGAATCGATTCAGTCTGTATCAAAATGAAATAACTCGCAAATAAACACACTCATACCAGCCACTCATTTTTATCTGCTGGACTAATGAACAGACATTCAAAAGAGCATGACAAAAAAGCCAGACATCGGCCTCAGTTCAGTGGAACACAAGGAATCCCTAAGATGTTTTTTTTAAGAACTTTCCAGTTAATCAGGAAATACACAGAAGCTCAGAATCAACAGATTGGAAAACTCAGCAAAAGATCCAGAAGTTAGAAAAAAATGTGGGTTGTGAATATTTTGTTCAAATTAATATTCTGGCAGCTACATTTTGAACAAGCTGTAATTTGTGTAAGGCACCTTCTGTTATATTTGTGGCAAGGAATTACAAGGACCAATCCAACTTGAAATCAAACCATGGATTTGCATCAGTACATCTATTTACCCTTACTCACCCGGGCCTAAAGTACTGAGAATGAGATATTTACAAGAAGAGAATGCAAATAAACACTTTAAAGCATTTTTCCTTCAAAAATACAAGACACATATTTTCTCTCCAAAGACACTGAAGGATATGCGTAAGTCTTTGACCAATACTCAAGCTCTGACAGCCTTTGTTCTATATAATAATTTTGTACAACACATACATTCATAGCTGGCAATGAAGTTTTAAGAACAGAATTAAGAAAAGGACTAATCTATCAGCTATGTTGCCAACACTGTATTTAGAGAGATGAAGGCTAAAGTATTATTCTATCAAAACCGGAGCCATGGACAATGCTCTCTTCTGCAGAGTGGCTGAAACAAATTTTTTTCTCCCATGCATTTTACTTTTAAGTGCTTTCTAAAAAGGAAAATCACTTTTAAGAGGGGTATGTAGCACAACAGTAACAGAACAATCTGGTAGAGAAATACAGTTGACAAATGATATATTAAGAAAGATGACTGACTGTTCTTGCTAGAATAATATGGAAACTAATGGGAAAATAGAACAAGCAGCATGAAAAGAAAACAAAACCCAGCAAAATTGTTGTAGCTTTACTGCAACAGTTCAGCATGCTACAAACATTATTTCAGCTCTGATCCAATGTATTATATATCTCCATGTTTTGCTCCTTATGTTATTACTAGCGACATCACCCATACTGGTTAGGCACAATACAAACAAGCAACACCTAGGAATCTGAACAGGTAATTTTGCTTTCCCATCAGCGATCCAATGTTTTCAGAGAAATTCTCAACTGTTCTATGGCACAAATATTATTTTCTGAACATCGCAGACCAAAATGTTTTATTACAATCAGTGATCTAGAGAAAAACGGTTTCATGTCAACCAAGCTTTAGCAAGTACTCAGCATTAGGTGGATTGTACATGCTCTTCAGAGCGATACCACTGATTTCACCTTTGCCACCAAGCCATTTGTTGAGCTGATCATGTGCACAGTTTTCCTCGAGTCTTATTTTATGTATTCGTCGAGGCCATACCTTGGCACCTGAATGATAGAGAGTGGGCATACTCCTGATCTGCAATTAAAAACAGCAAAGCACATCTCAGGGTTGATGTAAGGTGTGCTATGTATCTATTTTTTGCTTTGTTTCATGCAATATAAATGGCTTTGATAACCACTACCAAATTAACATGATCCAACCAGCTTTCCTAGTTTTATGGTCAACATAATCTTATTATAATAAAATTAAAAAAAAAACATATTTCCAGGTCATTGCAGACATGGAATTCAGATAATTCAAAAGAAATCTCTGCAATTTATACCATATATGGTGTAATGGTCTGTGTTGTAACCTTGCGCAGAGTGTGCTGGAAACCAACATCATCCAGGTTTGGAAGAACAGTATTCATCCTCTTCTGTTGCTTATTAAAAATTAAACCATTTGCAAGCAGTAGGGATGGAATAATTTAGGATGGGAAAGACCAGAGAAGGTCATCTAGTCCAAACTCTTCAAAGTTAGATCCAAGGTGAGCTGTACATAGAGATCTGCTTCTTAAATGAGGCAGACTTGTCAGCCAAAATCTAATCTAATATACTGCAGAAGGCATTGATTTTATGAAATCAAGTCACAAAGCCTGAAAGCACTTCCACCTAATAGACACCACAAAAAAAACCCCTACATAATACCAGAAATAAATGCAAATACTACACAGCCACATTCGTCAATATAATGCAGTACGAGCAAAACCATCATATTGAAGTCTACGAACAACTTCTCCAAAGCACAGGAAGCACACACACAGCCTCTATCTTTGTGATACATTTTTTTCAGTACACGATACTAACAAATGCCTTGCCTGTGTTAATCCCCAGAAGGATACAAGTTATTGTCTTTGCAAAGTTCCTTCAGAATGGAAGCCCCACTCCAGCTGGCAAACCAGTTTACAAACATCCACACCTCTGGTAAAAGCAAAATATAATCCCCAAACCAGAAGTTCTAAACTTTTCTCTGTGGACTACAACACAACTCCACAGACAATCTGTTTCAGGCTCCACAATATTAGATATAAAGAGCTGGATTGCAATTCTGAGAAACGTAATGGAAGTCTCAAGAGGAGACCTGCTCAAGAAATAAAAAAGATAAATCTAAACAAGCAAACAAGCAAAAAAAAAAGAAGGAGAATAAATAGGGTATGTGAAGACTGGAACTATGATGCATCCTTGGGTTAACAGCAGGAACAGACTTGTGACAGAGGATGCCCATCCAATGCACTGGGATGCCACAGCACCCTGCACCTTCCTAAGGAAGGAAAGGCACCTTTCCTAAGGAAGAATGCCAGACCCTGGCAGGGTTGCAATAGATGCAGTAACAGACAAATCTCTTTCCTATCGGTATCTAAGCAAAGATTGTTTGCTGAAGCACCCTTAGCTTCTTACTCTTTCTTCAGGCTGAGTACATAAAGGTAGCAAATTTCTTACAGCTGCAGATTAATCTAAATCCAGCTTATACTGATGCTGTCCAGAGAGAAAATATTTTAATACCAAGAGCAGGGTCTTCCCATGACCTTACAAGCTGTACTGCCACCCCATATTCATGCTCTGCAGAACTGAGCACTGCATATGCAAGCTCTGTGGTGGCTGGCAAGACAAAGAGCTTCTCGGATATGAACCTGCAGAGTTCAGTTTAACGGGAAAAAGAGACAGTGCACAAACCAGTTTGAAAATGGATAAAAAAAGGCTTACAGAAGTGGGTGACCAGAACATTTTATAAGCTACCTGTCTAGCTGAGCTTCCCCCTGAATGACCAGAGAGAGATTGCTCTTCAGACACCAGAACCCGCTGGAACAGCTTCTTGCTGAGAAAAGTCAGTGTCAGAAGAGGAGCTGTTCTTGGGATATAGGAAACCTCTCACCTCCTGCTGGAGCTGTTCCTCTCTCCCTCTGTTCTCCTTCACCAAAGCTAGCATGATTGCAAAATCTTTAAATAGGGAAAAAGAGACCAGAACACATTGATTTTAATTAACTTTATCTAAAAAAAAAAAAACCTGTCAGACTCATTGAATCTGTGTTACAGTGAAGCAAGATGTTCTATTTTCCAGAGCATGTGATCTCTTTCTAATACACACGAAACCTTCTTCTATCTCATCAATGAGCAGAAAGAAAAAGCCACTTATGTACAATATTTTGTGAAGGGTATGGAGTTATACAAATGACTTCTGAAAAAAATTGCTTTACATTGCTCTCTGTGACATATAATTCTTTTTCTTCTTCATGGGTAAATTATAAAAGTATTTCTAAACAAAGTCTTGTCATGAACTCATCAGTATGCATATTCTGTACTCACATTTAGGATCTATTTATAAAATCAATTCTGTTCTGGGCTCCGACAAACAAAACTAAAATGCAGCTGTGTGACATGTTGATAATTTTCATTAGTTCTAAAAAGCCTCAACAGAAATTACAATCTTACTGGTTATAACCAAATAATCCCAGAAAACTCACAGGAAAGGCGACTTTTCTATCTTACTGATTTTTAATGGAAAGAAAGAAGGTGGAGGAAAAAAGTGGATAAACACTGAAAGGAAAAAGTAAGATGAAAACTTAAGTATCACAGATGGACATACCTGAAGCCATGCTGACTAGAGAAAGTCTACAGCTTCACTGTCAGAGAGCAACTTAAATTGAACTACCCTTGCATTATTTGCACATCCTTTATTACACAGGAGCAGTATTTGCTCTATTTCAAAATAAGTTTGTTATTTTAAAATCTGAAAACCTCATGGTATTTAATATAAGAAGCCCAATTCAGCAACTACATCTTTGAACAAACAAACATAAAGGTATCTTGTGTGCAAAATACATAGTAGAGCTTGCTCAACGATTCCTTCTGGAGAATTAGGTCATGGAAAAGAAAAGTACAAATACTTCAAAACAGTAATGGGGAAGGCTTGAGAGAAATGAAGATTAATTTCATCATTATATTGTCTTTAAATAGCAGTCCAGAAAGTAATAAAGTAAAATTAATGTTTATTTCCCCCTTTTCCTATGCTTGATGAAGAAGGCAAATGCAGCTATTCTATTTTCTTTCCTGACAAATATTTGGAGCGTGTTTGTGTGTATGTAATTTTTTTCCTTAGAATACACTGCTGTTTATATTCTGCTGAAGAGCTACCTGAATCTCTCTTTTTCTTAGGGACATTTGTTGATTAAAGGGAGATTATTCTGCAGTATTGTTTAGGCATCAGAATTATAGAAGAGCCGCCAAAATTTAATAATAAGAAAAAAGAAGTATCTTAATTAAACATTCCTTCTAATTTAAATGATTTAATTTTCAGTCTTATAGTTTTTTCCAGTTTTATTTCACTAATTCTCCATGAGTCCCAGAGCAGGCAAACTCCAAGTCTCATTGCGTAAAACAGAAGCAGGAAAAGGAGGAGACAGTCGATGTGATTAAGAGTCAGGTTCATCAGCGCAGGCTCAACGGCAAAGCAGGCAGCTGCCACACACCACCCCTCAGAGAGAACACGGGAGCTCATCCTCACACATGCCCTTGTCCATTCTCACCTGTCAAATGTTCTTACAAATTCATCCTTCAATTGAGAAAACAAATTTCGCATGGAGAAAAGTTCACGGCAGGCCCTTGTTGCCGTACCCATCTTCTGGCTAGCATAGAGCTCTCCACTAACTGCCATCCTGAGGTGCTCAGCTCTCCAGGCACCATCCAGAGATCTTCCTCACATACCTCATGGCTACCAAGTCTTTAACAGTTGGGAACATAAAAATTAGAAGTTCTACTGCTAGGTATCAAACTGCCCTAACTCCCATCTAGACATACAGTATGAAGTTTGTTGTGCAACCTGAACACAGTTTCGAAGCAGACAGTTCCCAAGCTGCTCAATTTTAAAAACAAGCCTCAAAAAAACAGTGAAAAACAATTCAGAAGAAAAAAAAATGTATTGCAGGCAAACATCTGAGGACTGTACTTACTGACACAAAGAAAGAAATCAAAAGCTTTCACTTGACTGAGAAGGCAAAGTCTTCCCCTCCTTCCCTCCCAAATGATTTAAGCACTAATCTTCTAAATATCCACAGACCAGATCCTTTTAAAGATAGCTCTGAAGAAGCAGACAGGCAATAACAGTGATACTCAGAAGTTCCAGACTACATTTGTTTCAAAGGAAGTCAGAATTGAAGCACTTTTGAGAGTCCACAAACCAACCCTTCACACATCGTAATTTTTAATACAAGTCACTTTTGAAAATGAAACCATTTCATTAAAGGAAATAAGCATTTTTCTTTATTTTCTTCATTTATTCATTTTCTGAAAACCACAATATAAAAGAAATTGGTTGGCTTTTCCCTTTTTGATCTGCTTAAAATGGTACTTAAATGTGCACATTTTTCTGCAAACTGCTATTTCTTTAATTCCATAAAAGAGATAATGAGGACCGGTTTCTTTGTAATTCCGGTGTGATAGTTTGTGGGTGGCTTTCAAAGTCCATGGTAAGTAATTAGGGGTAATGCAGGCAGTTCCTTTATTTTCTGGTGGGTACTCATTTATTTACTTATTTAATTTGGGGCTTTAGGATGATTTTTTTTTTAATTGCTAAGTAAGTGCTATGTGATGGGACATGAAATGCAGTGTGAACTGATGCTCTTATTTACGTGTGGGTATTTAACGTGACAATATCTGATTTTAAACCAAATGTCCTGCAGAACATTTAGAGAGAAGGAAGATTTCTTCAACCCACTTGCAAATGATTTAGTAAAGAACAGAACTTATGAAACAGATCACTGCTCACATCTTCCTGCAGGACAACTGACATAAGGCAGCAAAGAGCTACCTGTGAACTGCCAAAAGCAAAATCTGAGACAATGTGCACTACTGTACAGCAATACTATTCTACTGGGCATATATGGCCATACTTCTGAACTTAAGGAAAACCCTTCGGTTTCACTAAAAAGGGAGTGTGTTCAGTATCTCCAAAAATCAGGGTAACACTGAATGATTTGTATGCAATTATTTGGTATAAAAACCCTATACTGAACAGAGAAATACACTCTTGTGAAAAAAGATCCCAACAATGTTCTCATGTGATTTCTCTTTGCGCAACAGTACAGCAACAAGTGTCTTATGAGCAGCTCTATGGAATGTAGAAGCAAGTATCACACTGCTAGTAATTTCAATGTGTTCTTACCAAATGGGTATAATCCTAAAACGTTTGTATTCAAACATCAGCAGAAAAGAGAAAACGTGAGATGTGGAATAACAACATATTGATTTACAATCGTCTTCTATCTATAGTTGCACTTTCAAGCTCTGCTGTGAGCAACAAGCACTAGAAAATCCCAACCACTCTTCAGTTCATGTGTGCAACTGGTTACACGAACTACGACAAGACAGGAGAAGACTTCAAGTGGTTCCAGTATTGTACAAAGCGAGCATGGAGTCAGTAGTTTGGGAATGATCTCCCAGATCATGCATCATGTAACAATTTACAGTTCACTCTTTTCACTCTACTTTTTTTTTTTCCCTTCACCTCAGTTTGCTTTGCTTTTTCTGATATATCTAAACTGAGAAGAATACAGCTCTCCTATCAATCTCTAGAGATGTAAAATCCTGCTGGTAAGTAAAATCCTGCTGGTAAGTATCCCTTTCCAGTCCTGCAGACAACAGATTTTAACTATCAACTTCAAATATATAAACCCAGTGAACTCTACAATACACAGCTCGGATGCATTCACGTTACAAAGTTTTCCCATGACATTTAGTGAATTTAATTTTGTTTGATATCAGCAAAAGAAATATCTAAACACTGCTCTCAAGGAAGCTTTCACAAACACTGAAATAGAAGGAAACTATTGTTGTCCTTGAGGGTAACAGAAATATACTTCGTATGTAATAGTACCATAAATAATGTTAAAACAAAATCTGTAACGTTAACATTAAGAAAATAACATATAGTGCATCCTAATGAGAGTTTAATTTCTTTGTCAAAATGGTAAAAGACCTCTTATTTTATTGCTTATTCATGCTATTTTTTGTTTTGAAAGTCTATAAATAAAGTTTGTTTCCTCTTCATGCTATCTTATGAATAATATTTTAGTGGAAAAATTAATTTAGTCCATGGATGTATTCTACAGTCAGTGTTAATGGGAATCTGGTTTAGCCTACTAAAGGGCTGGACCTTTTCTCAAAGCTTTTACATTCAGTATTGAGATATGAACACCAGCTGAGAGCAGGCTCCTGTAGACTGCCTGCCCACTGCCTGTGTGTTTGTAAATGAAACCTTTCAGCATAAACAGTTCTCAAGTTAAATTACTAGATAAAAATTACACATTAAGAAATTATTTTCATCATGTTTCATAATCACTCATGAGGATCTTTTAGAGTTGGCCCACTGACTTATTCTTTTTAATGAAATTAAATCAAATCAAACTTTCATCCACCATCTACATTTAAAGATTCACTTGCATAATCTTAAATTGCTGCCAGGATCCAGATTACTGGGAAACACACATACTGTTTACTTTCCAGTGCACACTATTAGTTTTAAAAAGTATTTATTTTCCATTTTGCAGTAGTTGCACAATACTTCAGATTCTCATCCCAACATTTAGACACCAGTACATTTTCCTTAATTAATAAACCTGCCTCTTTAAAAAGCTTTATCACCTATTTGAGCAGAAGTTACACAGTAAGCATTTGTTCAGAGGAAAGGAGTTATGTTCTTTTAACGTTTCCAACAGAACAGTATTTTAGATGTGTTAAGTTTTATACACACAGTTATTAGTTACTACTCATTTCTAGTGAGAGGGTCTGCAAGCCAGGGCACATGGAGGACACCTGAAGCTGACTGTCCATGTGCTTCCTGAGACCAGAGAAGCAATCCCACCAAATTATCTCCAAGGCTCGACAGATGATCAACAGAGATACTGTTTAGTAATGATCCTAAAAAGGTCTTCATGGCCAAGCTATTGGAACTGTATTACCACAAAGAGGTGTGGAGCAGTGCCTCGTACTGACATCATTTCTGCGGACAGAAGGACTGTAAACGAGGGGGCTGGCAAAGCAGGGCAGCTGATGTGCAACTGTGTTCACAAAATTACAAGCATGCTTAGAGGACTCAAACTTGTCTATTACTTAAAATACAAGCAAAAAACCACTCTGCCATTCAAGAAGTCACGGAGCCATGTGATTTCTGCCATGCAAATCTCCTGTTTGCAATCCCAGTGTCACAGTCTGGCACGTACAGTTTGCACTTAGGGTACTTTGTGGATGGAATGTCCCTGTCTCGAGAAGAGCAAAGTAAAGAACAAAAAGGACCCCTATGGTGTGCCACTGTCAAAACCATGCAGCTACAGCTGGCAGATCCACACTTTCAAAAGAAACATGCAGAATCTTGGTAAGTTCCTTAGGCTTACAGGAAACCAATACTATAAATGCACCAAGAGATCCTCCTTGCTACTGAAATATCCACGAAGGATGAAACACACATTTTAGCATGTGGAAGGAGTTTGAAAGAGCTGCTTATGAACAGAAAACATGTATTTCAGAAAGCAACAATCAAAATGCTGCATGCCAGAATTAATTGCTTTGGGGCCAGGATATCACCCAAAGGTTGAAACATGAGTCAGATAATGCATTGAAAATATTAGCAACTGTGAATGGACTCAAACCCCTCAGGAATATATTCAGTGAAATACATGGCCTTCTATTCCAAAATCGAGGCTAACTTCAAGGCTGTTATTAAGAGAGTACTGTAGGTCAAAAAAATGGCAAGGTTCTCTTCCATTATAAAGTAGGTTGTTAATTTTTTCCAATCAGTTCATGGTATAGATTCTTGTTCTATGGTCACACTACAAAAAGGAAAAGAGGATAAAAAAAAAAAAAAGAAAGTAAAAAAAAAAGGAGAGGGAGACATCCCGATATCATAAAATCCTGAAGGCTTGTTTTAATGTTGGGTACCCTCATCAAATTCACAGTCCTCTCAGAGGTGTGTGATTTAAGGATACCATATATGCAACAGCCAGAAAGCTCACAGGAAAACAAATCATCACACAAGCAGCAAAGGGCAAAAGTATGCAGTCATGTCTGCTACTGAGACACAGAAGGACTAGCCATTAGCAAAGACACTTGGGGTGAAAGAAATAGATACACACAGAGATACTCTGAGCAGAGCAATTAGATAAGGCTCCTACAGATATGAGAGTTGTAAACCACTAGGAAAACACTTTGCTAAGATGAAGTGTCATCACTACACACAGCTCCATGGCTGGCTGATTTTGGAGAGGCTGCATCTTGTTGAGCTGCTACTCTTCTGAACTATCCATTATACACCACGCAGTGCTGAGGGCTATGAAATTTGCACATCCCAGGAAAAACAGAACAGAGCCAATCATACCAGAAGATGGAAGCACACATAGGTGGTAAGCCAAACTGAAGTAATCAATACCAAATGTGAAGTGAATGATAATCTATTTACACAATAAACTTCTATTCTGTAATCCTCTTTACTTGTGCTTATTTACAATCATTAGAATAGTGAGATTCAATAACATATGTATGGCAGTGGCAAAGTAAGGGGTATAGTATAAAATGAAAATCAAACAAAGCACCCAAAACTACTTCTCAATATGTTTGAGGAATATTTGTTTGATTTGCATTTTTTTGTAACATAAATATTGAATTCTTCCCAAATACTATTTGATTTGCAAACTCCAGAGACATTTGTTTGAGTTGTAGGAGATGGGTGTATTTCAATACAATCAGTACAAAAACATACCAAACAGAAAGAACAAATGGTAAAAAATGTACCGCCTGGAATACAAACTCCATTTAAAAGGACTTATAAAGAGGCTTAATAGTTACATATAAAGCTAGTGAAAATGTATGGTCCTGGAAACTATACATACTCTCAGAAAAGATACCACCCATTCCCATTTCTTCACCCTGTCATTTGCCAACACTATCTAAAAAAGAAAAGTAGAAATTCCGGATGAGAAGACAGCTGGGTTTCTATGCTGGGGCATCCCACCCTGGCAGCATGTGCTGCCCCAGAAGACAGTGCCAAAGCCCCCCTGGCTCCTCCTGCAGATGCCACAGCAACCCCGGAACAGAACTCAAACACCTACTCTGCCTGCTTCTCGACTGAGAACTTGGAACAAGCTGATCAGCTGGAGATTCAATGCTGTTTACGTTCACATCTGATACTGAAAAGGAGCACTTGTGATTATGCACGCCCTGTTCTTGGCCACTTGCTCAATCAACTCCTGACGCAATCCAGATTTCACAGAAATCAACAATGAACTGTGTGGCCCTGTACAAGTCACTCAGGCACCTATGGGCTTGCATCACAGCAGCATGTTTGAAATTTAATTAAGTGTAGTACTTTGAAACATCCAACACTCAAAGGTAAGTTACCGTGTCTGGAGAGGCAGCAAAACATTTGCTGAGAAAGCTTTCCAAAATGCTAACAATATTAGAGGTTTCATCAGTGTTCAATAAAAAGAACATGTTAGATACATAAAAAAAATAAATTCAGGTTTGGAATACATTCCTAAATTCAGACAGACAAGGAATCACCTAAGAAGAAAGCTCTTACGTTTATTCATCTTTAGGAGATGCCATTGACAGAAATATGAATAAAGATAAAACTCACCATCCAATATCAGAATTAGAACACTGAATATTGCTGATGGATTAATTATGTTTTTCCAAGCTCTTCAGATAATTAGACATACTAAGTTCAGAGCTATTTTTGCAATGATAATGGACTTGTTTTGTTGTGGTCTATTTAACAAACTGTTGGACGTTTTTTCTAAAGCTTGTTTACATTCCTGTACATCCGAGTTTTATTGATATTCTGTCCTCTGGATTATAGTGTCACGTCAGCAACACCATTAAAATAGCTCAAGACAATATAAACCTCACTTTTCAGAGCTTCTGCAATAAATCAGACTACAGTAACTCTTTAGACCCTTCCTAAACTGAAATAAGGCATACTATGCTAAATTGCTTTCTTTGTAATTTTACATGCACATGCACATATGTGTGTGAGAACTCGAGACATAACAGCTGTCATACAGCAAACTGTTCTGCAGCTTCCATTAGTTAAAATTGTTCAAAATGATGCGTAACCTTAAATCATATAGAGACCACTCACCAAAGTCTCAAACAATCAGTGCAAAACCTAGGAAGTTTTGGTTTCAGTGCTTGTAAGTAACGCGTTTAAATTTAGGCATGTACGTGCACACAAGTAACACTAATCATACTTAGCAGGCAAATTCTTCCCCTTGTCGTGAGTCAGCTGCACAAGACGCGGTCTATATCGTACAGAAGTCCCACTGCTCTCAACAGTCTAGCATCACATCAGTCGTATCAGGCTTTGTATTTACACTACCAAAGGAGCGCGTGAGGTGCCAGACATCCTCAGCTTCCAACACAGTCTGAGACAACGTTCTACACCTCATGTAGTCAAATATTCCAGCAAAAGCACATAACCAACACTGGCTATTCGGAAAGATGGAAAGCTTTAAAGAGAAGCATTTATACAGCTTCACACTTCCTTCTGCTTATTCAAAATCTGATTAAGCGATCAAAAGAACTATCTACTTCTAGCTGTATCAAGAAGTCTTACCTGCCACAGAAATCTCATGCATAACAAACATGTATATGCACGCAGCCGCTTCTTTAAGATATACACATATATTTTTCTAGTCATTTCTGTTGTCTGGCTGCGAGGAAAATAAACAAAAATTGCACAGCATTTTTGAAAGACTATGTACACTTAACACAAGTATTCTTGAAAGGTAAAACCGTCTATTAGCCCAAATACATTTCAAAACATGGCTTTGCTGTTAACGTTACAAACGAAGAGAATCAAAATATGAAAGGTAACAGGAAGCATTGTAGCATTATATAATTACAGACTGCTTCTTTCCTTCTGGGTACCATTACTCACTATGTGCAAATGTATTATGCAAAATAACATTAAAACTGAATCTGCATTTTACCCTTGGGCTCAGTCAATAGTCAAGATGAGTTATAGAAAAAGAAGTTAATTTAGGATGAAAATAACGCATTTAAAAATAAGATTTTTCATACTGTCCTTCAAAGATCAATCCAAACAGAGACTTGAAAAGAACAATATAACTGTTTCAGTGTAGGTCCATGTAAATCTCCACTTTTCATTTATATTGCATCTCCCAGGAATCCTACAAGGGCTGTTTTCTTGTGTGGTTAAAGAAACCCACAAAAATGAACCAAACAACCAACCAAAAAGAATTGGAAAAAAAAAAAAAAAAAAAAAAAAAAAAAAAGGAGGACTCAACTGTATTTTCAATGAAATCCATTATTGGAATATATATAAGAACTCTGAATACTAACTTGAATATCTTAGCCTTGCAAGTACTATATTTCCAAACCTACAATGATGTGGGGGCTGGAAGGGATTACACAGTACTGAATCATCTTATGCACGCAAAATTTTAGATGAGTTTCCTTTGTGTATTCTATTTTATAATCCCAAGATATAAAATTGCATCTAAGCCTCATCTTTTTAAAGTTGTGTTGGTTTTGTGTTTCATTCTGGGTTTGGTTTTTTTCATTAATCCCTCATGCAAATTCGAAATTAATAGTTATTTATTTATTTATCACACTCATCTAAATCAGCTTTGCTCATTTATTCCTGTAGCTTACAGTTTAGCTTCAGATTCGTTTTCTCAGGGGACTCATGTTTTCTGCCCATAACAGCTTTGCTTCTTTAAGCAGTGCACTGTGTACAAGACGGGGATTGCAGGAGTTCATTTCTGTGTTCTTTAATGAAAAATGTTATTCTGTAGGTGGCAATTAAAACATTGCATAGTGTGAAACGATATTCATCTCCTTGAGGGGCAAACCTCAGTTCTGTCCTTGTATTACCCTTGAGTCTCCAAGAAAAAATTGAGCTGATGCATATGAGAACTGACATGCTGAGCATGAGATTGCACAGTGGTTTTGGTCAATTTAAGCAAGGATTCCACCGGACAAGCCTGCCCTGACTTTTTGTGTCCTTCCCTTCAGCAAATACTGTGCTTTCACAAACATGTAGTGATCTAGTTCATCCTCCCTATTACCCAGCTTCCCTCATCAAGAATTTTTTTGGTTATACCCATACCCTAAATTCCCCCCCCAATCAGTCACTATGCGTCACTAAACGGAAAAGATAAAAGCACAGTTTACAGGCAGCAAAAAATAAGGCAGGCCTGGCCACCCTGAGAGTTACTGGGCTTTATCTATACAGGTATGCACTAGCACCCTGAGAGAACATTTGAGATGGTTTTCACCTGCTCACAAGGGAGCCGTGCCTCAAGGCTCTCACAGCTCGTGACAGCTCTGGAAGCAGACTGGCAGAGAACACCAGGGACAGAATCAAAGCTATAGTGTATCAAGCCCCAGCACAGAAAAAAAAAGTGAAGTAGGTAATGGTACTAAAGCTATGACAATATCATATTGATGTGTGTTTAGAAAGTGTCCCACATCACGGACCAGGGACACATCCCAGTACAAAACAACTTCCGTACCCAGCATTTCTTTTTAGAAGTGTGACCCATTTTGGGTTGTCTGGTTTTCTGTGAAAGCAGTTCCTCCAGTTGTAGGCCACTAAACAAGGCTCTAAATCAATCAACTTAACTTTTCCATGTAGAAGAAATTCAACTGCAAAGAGTAATTAAAAATAGCAAACATCTCCAGTGTGTTTCCTCTCCCTCCTCCTTAAAGGAATTAAACCACTGCTGACACAGGAGGAAATGAATTGCTCTTGACTGCAGCTAACACTTAATAACCCCTTTGAACTCTTCTGGTGATCATGACCCTCAGTTTGAGATACAATGTTCAGAGTGAATGAATATCTACTGCCCCATAAACAAGCCATAAAAAACCCAAAAAAACAAAAAACAAACCAACAAAAAAAAAAAATTAAATGAGGAGGGGTGGGGAATAACAATAATGAAAAATCTTTATTAGAATAGACTTCTTCATCACCCTTGCCATCTCACCTCAAATGACTTCTGAAAACTGCAGTCAAAAATAATACATATTACAAAACAGTCCTAACAAATAGCAAGAACACACACATTTGTTGAAAGTTGCTCAGGAGTCTGTAATGATGACAAATGAAGCAAAATTTATGGTCTGAGTCCCAGTATCTCTCCCTAAAATGCATTTTAAAAATAAAATACAATTCAATAAAATAAAGTAATATATTCACATTTATTATCCCTATCTACAATATGTGGTGTGATATTTTCCTTTATAGCATTCTGAATCTTTCACCTCACAAGAACAATGAACTTGAGAAAACAATATGACAGGAAAAATCCCTCGTTTTCAAGAATGCAATTTCAGAAGTGATTCACTGAAACCAGCGTAGAATGGAAAAGATCGGGGATAAAACATGAAAGTGGATATTCCCTTTGCTTTCTATGGTTTCTGCTTTAATCTCTGCATTAAGACTAGATATTTCTAGGTGTGGGGCATGGCAAGGAAGTGGAATGCACAGGACATTAAAATGACACAACAGTACTTTACTGTTTTTTTGTTATACAGACTGTTATATGTAGATATATATACACATACATATATGTATATCTTTAGTTTTCTCAGTGGTCATTGGAAACTCGAGGGTTCCCCCCTTCTGAGAAGAAGAGAACTGAATTAGAATTCAGATGCTAACCTCTCAACAGCAACACAAACAGCTGACCTGAACATCAGTGCCAGGCTGAACTCCTCAGGAACAGGCAGGTTAATAAAATATACAATTACTCGACTAAGCCAAGATGCCATTTCCATAAATTGATTATTAAAAGTCTAATAAACGGTTCTTCGAGCCTGCCACATTACTTTTAAGTGAACTATGTTTCTTCTCATTTCCTTTCTTCTTGCCCACTCCAATTAGTAATGATTTGATTCATAAAATGCTCAAGGATCAAAAAGACAACTGACATCCTACTTGCCTACAATACATACTGCAAAAATTCAGAGGCAGGA
Organism: Todiramphus chloris collaris; assembly: GCA_025345505.1. Lineage (NCBI taxonomy): Eukaryota > Metazoa > Chordata > Aves > Coraciiformes > Alcedinidae > Todiramphus > Todiramphus chloris. Next base: position 12,569,340 of record JANVCC010000040.1, read on the forward strand.
AACAAAAGCCAGACAGTTGTTTTAAAGCAGAGATATTGTAGGTATCTAGGAAAGCAGCATGGTAACAGTTGCACTACGGAATCCAGTGATACATAATCTCCTGAATGGAAAGCCCCAAGGAGCCAGCAGATACAATCAGCCTGTTGGTCACCATACAGTTTGCAGTTGAGCACGAGGCCGTTTGGGCTGTGGCTGTGCCTGGACAACGGAACCAACCCAACCCCGCCACTAAGAATCTTGTAACTGAGCTTTCCATTTAGTAAAGCTCCTGAAGATTCTGAACCTCAAGTGTGACTTTGCATGTTTAAACTTCCCTGTGTTCACTGTCGTTCACCATCACACACTCTGTTCTGCTGCCTGGATTCACATTTATATTTAAAAGGTATATCTCTAAGTGTTTTGCTACATGGAACGACAGAAACAAGGGAGCCCCTGGCTGCCATCACCTTTCTGCACTATTGAGACCTAGGAAAGGTAGCCATTTCTAGGGAAATGTATTTCAGATACTTAAAAATAATTTATGTTTTTAAATTTTGTGAAATGAAAATTACCCTCTTTTTTTTTTTTTTCCTCCTATCTGACATACTTAAGGCTCCATTTTTGTCATATTATGTCAGTGTCCTCCAGCAAAATATTTGCAAAGCATGTCTCTAGGGTCACATCTACAAGGTTATTTAGTCAGCTAAACACTTGTTTAAATGGGGTTTTTTGCAGTTCAAGACAGCTCCACATCCTGCTGGGCAGGAGCCTCTAATAAAGGTAGGATAAACTGGAACCGCAATAAGAAAGTAGTGTAACTAGTTAGGAAACAGGAAAATAGTTATGTAAAATATATTTTCTTTCAGTTTGTAGGATTTATCTGTACCAATTTCTAGTTCTTAAAACGGTTTTCACAATACCTTTTATTGTTGTTTAAACCACTATCAAAATTGTTCAAAAGTAAGAGACTTGATTTTCTGGTAACGAAATGGATTTCTTGGTAAACATTTTACAGAATAGATTTGAGACATGACTGATGTAATTCTACTAAGATGCTAGAGGAATGTCAAAAAAACACAGGCTACTTGCAGGAAACTGCTTTTGAGAAAATAGAAAAGATCTTTATTTAGAACAAAGAGAAATGTATTCTACAAATAGACCCCATACCAAAATTTAACGTAAGCAATCAATGTTTAGCATGGCTTGCTGGATTTGGACTAGAAGAGCTGTGGGATTAATCTCATGTAGGTGCTGATGGCTATGATCCAGCTTGGTGAAACCAACAGGACCAGTGTGCAGTCCAAGCCATTCTGCAGCACACACACACGTTCTACTCACACCACTCTGCTGTTCATCATGATACAGAAAGCCTTTCTTCCTACATCCCTCTGGAGTTGTGTAGGTAAAAAGCAGAGACAGAAGCTGTTCACCTACTCACTCAGGTGATCCAGCATTGCTTTTTTCTTACTTGGTGGTGGAGCTCCCCAGGCAAAGCAGGAGGGAACACCACCTGCTACTGGGGAAGAGAAGAGCAAACTCTGTTGGTCTACAAAGCCCTGACACAATTTCACCCGGTAAGAAGAGGCTGATGCTCATTGTAAATCACGGGACTTTGTCATTTATTTTACTCCCATCATCCAACTTAAAGCATGCTTTCCTGCCTAGATGCAGCACTCTGTCTATCTACGTGCAAATAAATTTTGAGTAATTCCTCCTTCATAATGTGTTTTGAGAGCAGCTCAGGGTTTCTTTTTACCATAGCTCTTTGGCATACAGATAGGCCTCTGAATAAACAGAAGCTAGAGGAAGATGAAGGAATGAGTGCAACAAGGAGAAGCAAAATCCTTCAACACTTTCAGCAGTAACCCCCACTGCTTTACTCTCCAAGGAACAAAATATGGCTAAGTATTTAACTAGCTTATCTGAATTGGCTTTTAATGATAATGGTACATCCAGAGACAAGACTAGCAAAGAGTGCTTAGTTGGTGTGCAATTGCAGTGACAGAAAAGCTTGTTACTTGGTGTGCAAGTTAGTGAAATCCAGTGACAAACGTGCATTCTTAGGGATGACAATTTCTGCCTATTCCAATCTCCTCTTATAAATAAGGACCTGGCCTAGAATGTAACTACATGGGGTGGGTCAGCCTCTTTAGAAATGTTCCCATTTGACAAGAGATATCAAGTATATGTAACAGTGATGATAGACATGGAACTCTGTACTAGACTAGTCCCTTTAAATCAGGTAGTAAAAAGTATACCAAGTATTACACACAAGAATGCACTGAATTGCTTGTTGATCACATAATCATAAAAGATAGGATGAAAAAAGTTGAAATGTTTCTGATGACTAAGCACAAATACTACTGAGTAACAGCGTTACTCCAAAAAGGCTGTATTCCTGGGAATAAAATGTGGGAAGGTAGGTCTCTGCTCCTAAATTAACATGAACCTGTGTGCCCAGCAGTACTTAATACTTTGTAAAATCATCCCATGAAATAGATTGCTAAGCCTTTCTACATGAGAGTGTATTCAGATTCCTTATGAACTCAAGGCAAATAGCTGATGGAAGGAAATGTCCCACAAACTTCCATGAGCTACTCTCTCACATCCCAATTTTCTGAGCTTTATAATTCCCATTTTCAGTAACTACAAGAGATTAAATATAGCCAACTGATGAAAATCAGAAAGTCATCTGCAGATAACTCCCTTAATGCTATTCTTTTCAAACCATCTTCATGAGCACACAGGTGAGTCGTCAGCTTTGCTGGGCTCCAGCTCCAAAACTGTGGATAACAGAGAAAACTTTGGACTGTGCAGCGTGCACAAATGTGAGGAGGACTGAAAGCTGGTCCAGCCCACACTGCTACCTCTGGTATCCAACTACTGACAGCTGCGAGTGACCACTCTGGCATCAGGCATTATTAAATGCTGTAGTACCTTAATCACTCTTCCTCTGTTGAAGAATGCTTTCTACTCTAGGACTTGCAGAGAAGTTTTAGAAAGCAAAAAAACTTTCAGTTGCTCAATATCCTAAAGACTATTTTTGTGCCAGTGATGCAGCACACTGTACTTGGACAACAATGAGAAACTGCACTCTACGTATGTTCTTATAACGCGTGCATAAGAAAAAGATAACCTCTCTTTATCAAAGTCTCATCACACAGGCAGTTTAAGTCATGTTAACTCTTCAAACATTTAAAAAGTCAAATGTATTCATTCGTATTTTTTAAACTTCAAAGTCCTTCTGATAAGTCTTATTTTGTGAGAAGCTGCCTTCTTCCTACAAAGCAAAATAATGGTTACCAAAAGGGACCGTATCAAATTTTGTATAGAAGTATCAAAATCTTTATTTGCTAAAAGTTTGATCCTTAAGACTTTACTTCAGCACACCGTCTTTGAAGTTATTACGGAATTTTACCTGAAAAGGGACAAAGATTTAGCAGTGACTTCTAGCTTCTTAATTGCTTTTGAAGCAAGCAGGCAGCTTTTTCTCTGCCTTGCATGAAAACTCTCAGACACACTTAGGCTAGCTGCTACTGAAGCTTCACGTGAGTGTTCAAAACAGCTACCATCTGCTAAAAAGTGGAGAAAGAGCCAGTTTCTCTCCTGAAGTTGCTACTGCAGCACATGACAAACAGCTCTGACAGAACAGAACAATATTTCTGTCAAACTTTTGATTTGGGATAAAACTCAAGATGGGAAAACACTATTCGATCTTTACTAGCTTTATAATTTATTTTAGAAAGAGGTAGAATTGAGGCCTGCTGTAGTTGATAAAACACTAATCCTTTCACCTCTAGGACAGCTGTTTCATCTAACACCAGTTCCTAAACAAACAGACTTTGGTGTTCTGCTTTGTGATAGTAGCTCGTATCGGAAAACTTATCAGCACACACGATTCAGAACAATCAGCAGTCTTTGGCAGAGAGACAGCGTTAAGCTACCATAGGCTGGGAATCATCTCTTATCCCAGGAAGGGTGTAATGGGGAAAAAAGGGTGGAGGTCAGCAGCAATGCAGCGTAATAACAGTATACATTTGTAAGAAGGTGCACAGTGTCTGGTTGTATCAATAGAAAGTCAAAACTCTCCATTTTCACCACTACTCCGACTTTCACTGTCCCACTCTATGATTGCAGAACTAAATGAAAACAGAAGATTAAAATGTTAAAACAATAACAGTCCCACATACATCGTTCAAAACCTTAGCTCTGAACTACAGAGTGAGATTGAAAACATAGAGGTCTGAAGTCTGTCAGCTGTAAAGTTGAACTTTACACATATACCAAAACTGTAAGATACCTGTGGAAAGCTTTCCAGTGACATCTTAAACATAAGCAGCCTCTGCAAATTTTCAGCTGTCTGTCTGCTGTAGGAAATTCAGAATTTTCATCAGTGCTCAGCTTTTTGAATACATTTACTCTGAAACATTCTCTTCCATAAGCCATTTGCCTTGTTTGTCAATGACTCAGTTCCTGTTAATAAGTCATGCAAAATGTTGCAGATTGAAGTTATGGAAAGAAAAATTATCTTTCTTGAAACTCCTGTGTTAGCTGATTTGCCTACTTAACATGTTGTGACAGCTTCAAGATCTTGTAACTGTCTAGAGATATACACAAACCATTTAAAACTCCAAGAAAAGCTGCATTTGAAATAATAGCAAATGTCAAAATATCTTGCAAAACGTAGGGCAATAAAATATTAATAACAAAACAGCTGTTTAACGGCAGCCTACCGAACACTTAAAACATGATGATGTTATTTATACAAGCAGAGAAGGTATGTCACATTTGGAACATGATGTCCTATAGTCCTCCAGGATGCTTTAAGCACATATTAAAAAAACGAGGGGAAAAAAAATAAAACAAAGGAGCGATTTTACTATATTTAAATTTAACCGGTGTAGTAACAACTTAGCTGAAAAGCTTTCTTTGTACACTGAAGCTTGACAGCCTTCAAGGAAATAAGAACAAATAATGCCTTATTCTGCTGTTAACATTTTTGTTACCTGTCAGTGATTTTTGGTTTTTGGTTGGTTTGCTTTTAAATACCAAACGCAAAACAGGAGCCACAAGACCCCTATTACCCATATAAATTGAATGAGATTAAATAGATATATGTGACCTCCAGCTCTAATTGACAAAAAGAAAATAAATACTTCAGATGACACAATAAATTTCTAGGTTACTCTGCAGGATGAATGATGGCCACAAGAAATGGATCCTGGTAGGGTTTTTTTTATGGTCTCCAATTTTGAAAATACTGTAAATAGCTAAAATCCTTTTGAAAACTAGATAGGGACAGGTTTCAGCTCTCCAGTCTGAAACTGTAGTTGCAGAACTTACAGAGCATAGAGTAGTTGTCTTTATGAAAAGAGCTGCCTCATCTTGGTTTTTACAATTTGATTTTCTGGACTCTTAAAAAAACCCGACAAATCCTTTTTTTTTTTTTTCTCCTTTTTAGACTGCCATTTTCTTAATGAGAAATTGATGAATGATGACATCTGGCAAGAGAAAAAAAGCATATGGTTTAACTGGCTGTTTCTACAGAGGTTAAAATCATCTTTGCAATTTTCTCTGGTTGCCATTATGATTGACAGATCATCAAATAAATCACTCACTCTTCTCCCCCTCCGTGCTGGTCCTCTGTACCATCAAAGACACCAGGGGGTAAATTTGCACTGCAGTGTATGAGGAATTAGACACACAAGATCTATTAACATAAATGGGATTTTTGCACCTAATTCCCTGCACACCATGCTGAAAACTGTAGCCGTAGGATATAATATTCATATTTTCTCTCTTTTATGCTATTTTTAATTATTAATTCCTAGTATAATTTTTTTTTTTTAAGAAAATGAAATGTCTACTATGTTACCTATATATTCAGAGCCCTTGGGCTTCATGTGGAAGATGACAGGGAGTATGTACATCTGCGATCCAAAGCCTCGAAGAAACCAGGGTGAAACAGGAGTTTTGATCACACATTCAGATTAGGTCTGCCTAACAGCTATTACCCAAACCTTACTTGTTTCAGCCCAATTCATCTTATCCACAGCTCTCTCAAAAAGGAATCAAAACTGATATAGTATTTGAAAATTAGAAGAAAGTAAAAGGTGTCTAAAACTAACTCAGTCTCTGAAACATGGGCTTGTTATTTTAAAATGTTATTGTTAGAGCAATTCTGGATCATTGGAATTGAGGTTTTTTTCTTTCATGGTCCCTCAATATATTAGCCAAAAGCTGAGTTTTTTTGAATGATATTTAAATGCAGTCTGCTTCCATTACTTTGCTTTAGTTGAAAAATACTGAAACTGATTAATTTCAATCTGCAGCAATTTTAAGTCTTTCATTTTGATAAACTTGCAAATAATCATTTTGGGTTGATCTAGTTTCTTTTTTTTTTTTTCAGGGACTTAAAGATTATACAAAAAAAATTACAATTCAACTGCATTGACAGAGAAATGAGGTATGAGAAATTCATGCTCAGGACATGATGTGCTATCCTAGAACAATTCCAGCTACAGAATATAGAACCTTTCTGTAAGCAGACAACACCCTCCTTTGCTTTTCTATCTCAAACTGGCCAAGGCACTAGAGAGAGCAGTTCAGACCAGACTGCTTGTCTACATTAATTTTGTGTGCTGTGACCAACTGTGGCATAACAACCTGGCTTGCCATGAGCAGAAATACAGCTAATTTAGTGCAATTTGTGAGAATGGTGAAGATGTTTATCACCATGAGATTCTTGTGCTTTCTCTGGATCTGGAGATCTTCTAAGCTGGCAGACAAAGGGATGAAGGAGGAAGTCTTGTGAAGGTAAGACAGCCCTGTTCAGCTAAACCAAGAGGTGCAAAAAAATCCTGAGGGCCAGAGTGTCTGAGCAGAAACCTCTGCCTAATTAACTGCAAAATTAATATTAAAGTTTACGCCCCTGAGTATGATAATGAGCCTAAAGGAGCACATTCTAACCAAAATCTACTATGTTACTCCACTCTCTACCCAAATCATGGTAAACATCACATAGAAAGCTGGGGTGGGGAAGACTGGAAAATCTAGCAGAGATGGTTGATGGACTGTACTCCTCTTCCTCCACCCAAGGCAGGGAGACCTTGTTGGTAATCTGGACTCTCCAGTACACCTTTTACTTCTATCCCCTGTTCGTGCTGTAACTCAGGCCTGAGCCTGTGACTGCATTGGCCATTACCCGAGCATTCTTTACGTGAGCTCCATATCCTTTTGCAGTCAGTGCATTTATCAATGGCATTTCTGAACCTCTCTTTAGTAAGTCAAGCCTATTTGTTTACCTTTTAAACTGTCTCAGCATAAGTCCTTAACCGGACCTACTCTTCCAGCCGGAGCCCCATAGCTGTGCTCTGAGACAGACACGAGCGTGTCTGCTGCAAGCCCCTCGGATAGGGGACTCTCAGACATACCTTAGACAGGGCAAACTGCTCAGAGAAACCCTTGGGCTCTGGCAGGCAAATGTCTCACTCCCATCCTTAACATGACACCAATATATTCCACAGATTCAAAAAAGAAGTGGTCCTTCATACTGAAGGGCTCAGAAAGGAAAGACAGTAGGCAAAGTTTCAGGAACAAAATTAACTAACAAAAAGAAAGTGCCATTAGGGAAGATGGGGCATGTGCAAAGAGAAATAAATGAGCTGCATAGCAACACGGAGTTGAGAAGGCTGAGTTTGCTATCATACAGCTTAAGATCTGCAGAACTAAGATAACATTAACAAATTGCCAGGTCAGACAAATAATTTGGTGTATTTATTAGGGATTGAAGATAAGCCAAAACAAAGAATGCTGTATCAGTAAAGAAGCTGACAATGAGGATGAGGAAAGCAAGTCTGGTATCAGACATTTTGTTGAGGGAGATACGGTGAGATTGTGACATAATGAGCAAGAAGAGAAGTCCAAAATACCTGCTAGCTCACAAATCGTCTTTGAAAGTGGTGAGGCAGAAGAGGGAGGAACATTGAGAGATTAAATGCTTCATTCATTTTGACCAAGATTAATACAGTAAAAAAAAAAGAAAAAAAAAGGTCAAGGGAACATCCCAGTGAGAAAAAAAGACCAAGTGAAAGAAGAAAGGTCTCTTTAACCTCTTTAACACATTTAAATGTGAGAAACACAATATAAACTTGTAAGATACTATTTAGAACTTTATTTCCAGTGTTTGCTAAACATTCTATACTGTTAGAATCCACTGCAGATAAATCTGTAAATGAAGTGTAGTTCATATAACAACAGAGTGATTACAAAGCTTGCTATTATTATCTATCTTGGTCCCTTTCTGATAAAGTCTGATAAAAAATGTCTCTGCTCTTTGCAGGTCTGTTTTATATGATGTTTAGTTTGTAGCAAGTATTTTAGTAAGCAACAGCTACATCTGAAATGATTTCTATAAAGTGTTCTGCTTACTGGTTAATCTAAAGTCTTTACATGGCACTTTAGTGAACAGAAGGGAAACCTGCGCCCCTTTGCTTCACCTATGACTAACTATACAGGAACGAACTTTCACTTACTATAATGGGACTTTTTATATTTTTTCTTAATACTTTTGTTTCTTTTTACTTTTCAGAAGCACTGATTGAGAAGAATGTTGCAATTTCTTAAAATTTCTAATAAACACCACAGAAAACCTGTCCGCTTTTGTAGGTGTTTATGTTTATATAGATTTGGTTTTCCTCTCTTGCTACAGCCAAATAAAATGGAAGAAATACCTCCTGTTCCTATTAATGCTCTTTGAATTGATCAAGTCTAGTTCCTGTTTACATCATCTTATATATGGTATCCTCATACCGGAACACAACCAATGATCCAAACAATGCCAACACTACCTTAATTTCTGGTGAAGTATAGATTTTTTTCTTTTCAATCCGTCTTGAAATTACTGACTAGGAACTTTTTTTCGCTGGCTGCTGAAATGGATGTGGTCATATTCATGATCATCTCTCTAGTTTTATCAGTCTGCATTTTTCTGTGACGAACAGAACTTGAACTGACAGCTACATTTCTAATGTTTCCAGAACATCTCTGTTATTATCATTTACCAAACAGCTTATGGTACTCCAACTGAAGCTGAATTCCCAGGTGAATATACTTTCTGTTTACTATTACTAGATTACGATGAGCACAATAAATAAAATAACACTAGGCAACTCAAACACCGTGCGTCAAACATGGGATATGACAAATTGAGAGTCAAATAAATCCACTTCTATTTCTATTGAAGACATGATGAAATGCCTAGCAAGCTACCAGAGATGATGCCAAGAGATTAAATCATCTTGTTAATAGCATACAAAAATCAATGTTACTTTCAAGAGATGGCTGAGAAAAGATTACAGAAATATTTTGTCTCTTAGAGGTAGTAAGTATCCTCATTGCTCTTATAAGTTCTTTATCAGGAGATTCAAAATACTCCTAGTGACATACTAACTGTACATACAGCGATTTTTAAGGATTCAAGTTTAACAGCCTGTTTCTTTCCACTCCCTTGGGGAATATTGTTCCCTGGCACTCTGAAGAATTTGCTTTCCAGTAATGGTACAAGATACATATTGCATATAGCAAGAGCAATCACTCATTTAATTTGTACACGGGCATGTAAAACTTACCTGTCTGTCTATAATTTAAGTTGTCCTCATTGTGTTTTTTACTTAACTAATTTAGTTCAGAAGAAAGCAAGTATTCCAGACAGGCAACATTAAATGTATGTTTTGTCCCTTTTATATCATGGAAGGAAAACCGTGAATGTACTTGTGCATGTAAGTGCACTGCTTGAAGGCACTGTGAAAACAGTACATATCATCCACATCTTACACGTCTCCAAGAAACTCACTGTCTGGCCTGAAGTATTTAACTTTTGTAAAACTTTAAAAATGTGGCCTTCAGCATCTTCATGCTGTAATAACAAAGCTTGCAGCTTTGTTGCAATCCGTGGAGAAGATGAACGATCTGTCTTTTAAAATGTCAAATGAAGCTGTTGTTTCCCAAGCATTTCTCAAGCATTACTCTTCTTTAAATCTGACCCTATGTCCCTTACCTATCTTGTTTTTCTCTAAGCAGATTCTAATTGATCTGTCTTATTGGTAATGTGGTATCTTGAATTTATTACTTCATGAGCTTTACTGAAAGGGCCTCTTCTTCCCCTTTCCAAAAATGAAATGACTTTGTGCACTGATTATGGTCGTACTGACCACTTCTGCAGCTTTATCACTCTGCAGATTAACATGTAATTTGTCTTCCTACTATCAACTCAAGGTCCTTCAGTGCAATTTCTTCACAGTCATTTCCTCACACCTGTATGAGTTTCTTTTTCATCATGAAATTTTACTATGATAAAAATCATCATGTGAACTTCCCTGTAACAATGTCTCTTTATCAGGCACACTTTTACGAAGCTGCTTAAGTAGTTTCATAAATATTTTTGTCATAGTTTATATTGGTAAATCACTGGAAAAACAAATTTCTTTAAATGAATTGCAGCCAGTGCTGTAATTACAGCCAGTAATTACAGGAGAAGCAAGGAGAAATTATTTTTGTTTTCACTACAGTGACAAAACAAGATACTGTGTCTTCATTGGTCAACATAATTCTATCTCCATATTCAGCTTTACACTGTAGAATCTTCCTACCCCATAAGAATAGCTTAAGCCAAAATAATCTATGGAAAAACTACTAAAGAAAAAGCATTTGAACTACTTGTAATGATGTTTAGTATTGAATGTATGATACAATGCACCCAGTTCTTCACTGCTGCAGAGGCTGGATATAGCTGGTTAATATTTCTAAAGATTGAAAAATCATCAAAGAAATTAATTACATACCATTAAGGCAAAGTTACTCAAATATAAGGTTGTTTTGGAAAACACTGGTAATGCTGATGTTTTTCGGGTGGTTCCCTAGTTCAGATAAAGAGTATTTTGTTTTCAATCATAATTAATATATTACTTTATATGTATTTACACATACACGAAGCTTGTAAACTGAAACATATCTACACATACCTCCTCAGCAACTACATTTGTATGGTATTTTTTATAATATGTTAATTGCTAATGAACATGAATTCATCTATTTCCTACAAATTGTTTACTGACTAATGAATGCAGAATACTCCCCCCACCCCATTGCCAATGATCAAACTGAGAATATTTAGTCCTTCCTCCCCTTGATTTGACTGTATAATAATCTGAAACTGCAACGCTTGCACACAAAGGAACCATTTTATGGTAATAAAGTTCTCAAAGATGGCACCATCTACTGAAGCACCATTTGCAGACTCTAACGATTATGACTGTTTACAAGAAAAATGAGGAAGAAACTTACCATGTAGTTAAAATTATTGGAGAAAAACACCTTCTCTTTCAGTGGTCTGCTGCTATGTTCCACAAAGGAATACACCTAAAACAGTATCTTATTTAAGTCCTGTGCATAATATTGGGCAGTGAAAAGTGGGCAAACTTCTTCTGTGGTTATCCTGAATAATTTCGAAGAGTGCTAAACCCCAAACAATCAAAAAAACACCACAAAAACCAAACAGTAGTAACTGACTTTAAACATCTACTTAAATGTGAAATACTTAAGTATCACACTTAGTTATGTATTATTTCTTTCTACATAGATAAACAGAAAAGATATATGAAAACTATTTTAAATATTTTGTGTTTGAGACAAGCATAACTTGTCTTCATAATTATATTTGTATTTCTGAACTGAATATAAACCCGAGATAATAATACAAGTATTCTTGTGCTTAATTTGTGAGTAAACATTTAAAAAAAAAAAAAAAAAGGAATACTGTTATGGGGCACTGACTAAAGGAGAGGTAAGCAGAGAAGGGATGTAAAAATGGAAGAGACTTGACTGTTTGTGTTGTTAATGTTGTCAAACAAAGAACAAAACTGCAACACAAAGAGCAGGACAGAATCTGCTTCCCATCCATGGAACAATATGACAAGTTCAGCAAGTAGATGCTTTTATTTCTTGGACTTGTATTTCTACACATCAACTGTGCAAGCCATAAACTCTAAGATTTTTGTTCCCATAGTTTGGAAAAGAAGACTGGGCTGCAAACACCTAAGTCTCAAATGGCAAAAAGGAAATAAAACAAGAATGTCAAGGCTGTTATACTTCATACAGGTTTGTTTCCTATCTGACTACGTAGAATTCTCTGTGCTAAGGCAGTATCTGATTTTGTCTCACTAAACCCTGTACTAATAACAGGGGAAAGAAGGAAAGATTCTGACCTAAAGTACATGGAGAAAATTATATTAAATGTGTTAGCAGTCCCTGACCCTTTGGACTTGGTTAAAGAATAGACTATGTGTCCAGTAAAATTTAAAGGAGGCTGAGAACTGCAGAGAGAGCAGCTGGCAAGGATAAATCCAACATCAACGATACAGACAAAGGTCAGGCAGCAAATATATGAAAATTACTTTGTACAAGGGAGGACAGCAACACTGTCACATCTGTCATTTCTTTAGAGCTTCTGAATAATAATTTCCCTTGGATCAGGACCCAAATGAGCCTTATAAAACGAGACTGTAATTCCCCTTTGGGCAAAAACCTCCTTTAAACACAACGATAGCCTAAAGATTACTGGAACAGGAATAAACAACATCACTCGGTCACACCGAGGAACGACACCGCAGATACCTTGCGGTTATGACAGACCCCTCATTACCAGAACGCCCACAGAACGACATTGGCAGCACATGACAGAGCGAGTGAGCTTCAGCAGAAAAAGGAGTCAAAGTCATCAGAACCAGAAGAGTAAGGGAATTCCTGTCTGAGTTTGGATATATATACAGTCAGGGTAAAAAGTTCTTTGCTGTGACAGAAGCTTTTGGCCTATGAGTAGCTGAGGTGCACATCCCCTTCCCCTGCAGCATGCTGTCCAGTACAAAGGGTGGCTTGCACAGAGAAGGGAAACATGTGGAGTCTGCATCTGTACTCAAAAGATAAGTAAAATAGAAGCCAGAAAGCTTAAAGCAGTACTGTCATGAAGTTAATGTGAAATCAATGGAAACAAAATATTTATTAGAGCTTGGAGTGCCACATGAGCCCAGCTGAGTAAGGGGCCACCACGGGCTGGGAAAAAGCAGCAGCTTTTCATGCAAGACTTCATCCTATGAAAACAGACCTGAACATCTTGTTTCTTTGGAACATTGTTGGGGTCTTCAAGAAAGGAAAGATTAGGATCAAGCTTTAAAAATTTGTTATTTAGAAAAACATACATATACTGGTCTCAGTACTCAGATGATAAAACCAGTTACTGACTGAAATGGAAATCAAACAAAGTAATAAACCCCCCCCCCCCCCCGTACTCCTTAGCAAGATAAAAGCTACACAACTGATCCTTTTGCCCTGATTTTGCAATTCCCATATCCAAGGGCAGGAAGCACACGCGGTCTGCCACTTCGCAGCAAAACACTCCTCATTCATATCTGATGGTGCCTTACGTAATCCTGTCTTCAAATAATGCAATCGTGATGTGATAAACGCGGAGTAAATCGCTTCTAGCAGCAAGTGTTTCTGTACCATCGGAAGTCTGACGGCACCACGATACATGGGGAAACGTCGAAGCTAAAATAGCAGTGGCATTTGTACAGAGTGTTCTCACTGTCCTCGTGACGTTCAGCAGGACTGGACAAGGGACGGCAATTTTCCAGAAGAAAAAAATACCATCCACCTGCATAATCTAAGTTTCCCATGTGACAGTGTAGTAAGAGGCCAGGATTAATCACGGCCTTAACGGATGGCAACATAAACACAGTGCTTTCGTTATTAAACTCTTAACTTCGAAGTCATAACACTTCCCATGCAGAACCAGCGCAATTCATAAATTACGGGAAAGCATTTGACATTCATTTGTTAAATAATCTGTTTCTGAAATGGAACAATGGGTCAAGATAAGTCAATTGCTATTTACACATTTACCCAGCTGTATGACAGCTGTAGTCATAGGTAGAGCACACACTCGCATCAGGGAAGGAGGCTGCTGAGAGCAGAAAACTAACCTGGTAATTTGCTGCAGCCACCTCCATCCCCAGCTTTGCCCTGTGTCATCCTCCATCCTGGTCCCTCGGCTTCCTCCCCAGTGAAAAGGAGTTTTACAAGGGGTGGCAGACTGTTAAAACTGCACTGAGCAAAACATTGTATTGCTGAGCTTACTCTCCCCAGAGCTAAAGCCACAAAGGCTGTGGAGAGTTTTGATTTTCCCGGAACAGCTACATGCTGTCCTCGGCCAGGGCTGTAAAGAGCTGAGCCTCTGGACAAGGAAAAATCCCCAGGCTTGGGGCAGGAAAGGGGGCAAGGGAAGAAGGAAGAACGTTGCTTTGTTTTGCTCCCAGATGTGGTGTGTGTTTTGAGGAGAGGGCTGTAAAAGTAAAGAGAAATTGAGAGATAAAATGAAGAGAAGGTAGAAGGGCTAAGACAGAATACAGATATAAGTGACAAATGATCGGAAAAAAATGTCAGGGAATGAAATACTTGCAGTAGCAAGAAAGCAACAGGATGAGAGAGCTACTCTTCAGTTACTGTTTTATAGGATTCTGTTTACCCAAAGCACAGAGATGAAACTTAAAATGATTAACAGCCTACAGAGTAAGAAATATTCATAACCATCTATCATTGCAGGAAGTAAATACAAGTTCATGTAAAAAGAAATATCAAACTTTCTGGCATTTAAAATAAGACAAGGTTAGATTACTTTAAATTAAATTTTAAATGCAGGTGAAATTTATAATTTGTTGTACAGCTGCTGACATTTTTGTTTTTCCCCAGACTCCCAAAGAGGCTAGAAGGCTTCATCTCCAGGAAGAGAGGGAGAACAGGAATCAAATTCCTGCTGAAAAGATGTATATGTAAAAACATTCAACCTGCTCTGTCTCATGGTTCTGACTGCAATCTTATCTTTTATATCAACAGAGCTTATTGTTAATGAGGAGAAGATATGGAATGGGAAGACAAATCACACAGGTATGTATGGGAAAGTGGCAAATCTAGGAAAGCAGAATTCTATGTGAACTAACAACTCTTTGTTAAATATTACAGACAAGGACGCAGCCACCCTACAGTTCATTTTTATCACCAGTTACTCTGTGTAGTATATCAACACAAAGTTAATATTCAATACTTGAACAGACTTTCCTCTTTGGTAGTGTTCTATACTCACCTGGCACTGCTTCATGAGTCAACAGTCATACAGGGAAAGGGACAGCAAACTCGTTGGTCTCTGCCTGCAAAGAGGTCTGGTGGTTTTAAATAACATTTTAATTTGAATTATAATAAGGTTAAGACTGGGATTCTGAAAAGTTCATGATAAGAAATTCCATAGGCCATTACAACTGTGATCATTTAAACTTAAGGTCAGGGAGATTTTGCTCTAATTATTCAAATTTCATTTTGCTTTAGCATCTGTATGTTTCTTTAAGTCAAAGCACTGCTCTTAAACTTGCCTCTGACACCTGGGGTGAGGCTCTGAAAGGTTACCTCCAGATAACAGCAGAGAACACACAGAGAAGCCTCAAGTGTTACCTTTGGCATGTATGAAAAGATACGTTTGACAAATAATCAGAGCACCAATAAAAACAGGCACATGTGGGCAAGTTTGTCTCAAAATTTTTAAGTGGCCTGCTCTTCCAACTGCACCAAATCAGATCTGTAAGGGTGCTCAAACTTTTCTTTTCTTTTCTTTTCTTTTCTTTTCTTTTCTTTTCTTTTCTTCTACCCAAATGAGCCACTAACTGCCTCACAATGACCTGGTTCGATAGAGATCCTCAGTCTTCAATTTTGGAGTCATGTCTTTGGAGTAATGTCTTTGGAGTAATACCCACTGAATGCAAATGGATCAGACATCACCAAAAGATTTATGCTAACTACTGATTAAAGCATGAATCTCACACAGGTATTGTTCCTGAAATCAGAAAGTAATTTTACCTCCCCCTCCACCCCCCCTTAATGGAGGCAATCCTAAACAGGAAGGTCTGCTTAGGGCTAACTGTTCCAGGCAGCAACCCCATGTCAAACTCTGTCAATCCCTGCTAATCACCCTAACAGCATCACTGATTTGTCACTGATTTGTTTACTAGCAAAACTGCCACTTGTCAAACTGCTCGCCATCCTGTGGTTTACAAGCTGCAGATGTAAATCATGATATAAGCATAGCAAGGTGACAGCAACAAAATGTCCAAGCTCCTTTGAGGAGACAAGATAACAGGGAATAGAACAGACCTGCTCAGTTGTTACTTCCCTGACACCGAACATAGGTTGCCAATTTTAGCCAATATTTGTTCAGTTCTGAATCAAACATGTGCCATTGATTTATAAATAGAATCGATGGGTATTGCTAAGGAGACTCCACCTCATATCTGGGTCACACAGTAAAAGCTGTCAAAGGAGGAATAAACTAAGAGAGCGTTTAGCAATGAAATTTTGTCCTGTCTGGTGATTTCATCTGAGTCCACCATGCCCTTTGGCAGGGATAAGATATATTATTATTGCAACAAGGAGCAGAAAAGAAGACAAAGAGATCTTTTATTTCTCTTTGGCTGTCCTTCATGAAGGAAGAAAGGAACTTCATTTAAGTGCAAATGTATCAATTTAGATATTTTCTCAAACCCGCATGCCATGAACTCTTGCAATATTTTGCAAGATTAAAGACTCCTACCTGAACCAGATCCAGTGCCAAATGGGAAAAGCAGAGAGATGTGCAAAAGAGAATGTAAAACTGGCATAATAATTTTGTCAGGACTATATAACAAACTGGAAAAAAATAGCAATCAATATTCATCTTCACTCAATAAAATGACCTTATGTTATCCCTTACACAGCTTGTTAGTACTTATGGCAATAGTTTGATCCAAACCTATTGTTGCTAGTCAAAAATATTATACTAGAAAGTTGCTTTGGGGGCAGAGGGGCACAGCTGTTGCTGAAACCCATCTAAGCGGCTGTGACCCCTGTGGGTTCCAATTTGGCCATCAGATAAGATGTACAGCTGGGAAAAAGGGAGAGTGGGACATGATGACCTTTTAGTCTCCATTATGAACCAAATCTAAAATCTGCAGAGGTCAATGGAAAATCCTTGATATTTTATGTTCTCCAACTGTGTTTCAAAGCTTGTTGACGTCTTCTAATTTTTAAGAAGAAATGCATACGTGTGAAACTGAACATACAAACCAGACCGCTAGGAACCCATGTAATGGCTTTTTCCCAACTGCCCACCATGTTTCATTACTGATTACAAGTTAGTGTAATTCACCATTCCAACTTTGATTACTACTGAAGTACATGCTTTAAAAATAGCTTAAAACTTGCAACTACTGTCCATCCAGAAGCCTGATACCAACATGTATAGAAAACATAATTGTGAAGCCATGACTGTTCGATCATCCTGTTTCCTTCAGTCCTCTTTCATGTGATGTGATCAGCATAAGCAGGCCTAACACAGATGCTTCAACGGCACCTGGGTTGGACTGTGGACTACTAAAATCTCCACCCCATCTTACCTTTCCACTGTCAAGGAGAAGGTCAGTAAGGCTAAAGAGAATTCATCCAAAGTCAAGGCCAAAATAAGAGTGTTCATTACTTTTTCGTTGGTTCTGCCCTG
Source organism: Todiramphus chloris collaris (assembly GCA_025345505.1). NCBI lineage: Eukaryota > Metazoa > Chordata > Aves > Coraciiformes > Alcedinidae > Todiramphus > Todiramphus chloris. Next base: position 12,586,948 of record JANVCC010000040.1, read on the forward strand.
TCCCCATCACAGGCATTTGCTCTAAGTGCCCAGCAAGTTCGGGACTCATTTTATTATCATGTGTCCAGAGAACAGATATTGGTACGTGGGCATATTAACATTTTGTGTGCAGATTCAGCACTGGTTATACAAGCAAGGGAACCAGACGGCACGTTGGTTTTCTTCTTTGATCACCAACAAAAAGATCACCAACATAATACCAGAGAAGCTAATGCAAACGCTACTCTCTGCAGATTCAGATACTCACTATCCTAAGTGCCTGTTCCAGACCAGTCAAAAGTCAAACAGAAGGACTGCTTCACACAGCTTTCTGGTACTGTTAAGATCGTGAACTGAATTACCAGGACAAGCATTTGAATCAGGACTAAATATCAAAGACTGCATCACTTCATCAAGTCTCACAGGGAGGAATGGCTGCCTTCAGAACGCTTCCTTCTACAGAAAACATGAGTAATGCAGCAGGGAGGAAAAACAAAGAACAGACGGCAACCTCAGACTCTGTAAACGGGGGCACTCTGTTGTCATTAATGACTAACACCAGAAAGTGTCTAGAAAAACTGCAACAATAAGCATAAGGGAAACTGAAGCAATAACATCACACTTTCACAGTTGTAAAATCTCCCTGACATGCTTGGCAAGGGAGTTTAGTGTGAAGGGATTAGTATATGCAGGATGTAGTAGTAGCAGAAAAAGAATGGAAAAAAGCCTCTCTGTTGATTAATCACACGCGTGTCCTTGAGTTCCCTTCAAACGTTTGACCATAAGAACAGAAAAATGACTATCCAATCAAAGAGAATGACACCATCTTTTGAAAAAAACAAACAAAACTCAAGAAGGCTCCATTAAATTTGACAAATCTATGGCAATATACTGTATACGAGCCTACACGACTGGATGACATCAGGGTCTGTCAAAGTCAGTACATGGCTAGTAACATTTTAGACAGATGGAACTTAGGAAGAAATCCTGAGCACTCTGCAATATTTTCCTTGTATCCACTAATTTTTTCCAGCAATTAGTTTGTGGTACCTGGGAATATAAATTAAAAAATGGAAGAAATTTCCATTTGAAGAAGCTGGAAGCCTTTTCTTAAAAAAATGAGTTTTCAAGTGAAACACCTGTGTAGTTAAAAACATGTGTCAGTTTGAGTATCTATGGATAACTACTGACTTCTTCCACAACCACTGTGCTCTTCTTTCAACTGGGGTGGCAATTATTTTCCTCTTTGGGATTCCACTTCTCCACCTAAAAGAAAGTACTTCTCCACATAAAGCTTTATTTTGTAAAGACTGTACTTAAGACCCTATATGGTATCCTTTGTTTGCAGCTGCACAATTTTCCATTTAAAACCAGGTATTTTGGTTAAGTGATGCCTGCACTGAAATGAGCATCAGGACAGATGCTCACTGGGACTCACTGACAGGCTGCTGCAGGCAGGGAAGCACCTTGTTGCTGGTTGCTTCTGTCACGTAGGTGACCTGACACAAAGAAATCAAGTAAAATTTTCAAGAAATTAAGATGTTTTGATGACATTTTGTGTGTGTGTGTTTCTTTTCTGTACTGCAGTAGTGTTCTTTGGCAATGCATTTTCTGAGGCATGCCCTAAAATTTTTCCGAGCTATTGGGGAGTAATTTCCTCAGCCTAATCTCCTCCACAAGACTGTAAGAACTGTAGGATAAAAGGGGAACTGTGGCGATTTACCTACTAATTAGTTGCTCTTATTAAGAAGAGCAAGATAATTGATTTTAGATGCACTACCCCTTATTAAGACCTAATTTAACTGTATATCAAAGACTAATTAAATGGCATTATTCCATCTCACTGATGAATTTTGATGCTCGGTGAATAGATTTGGGTGGAAGATGAACACAGGGTAATAGATTTCCAACTCACACAGATAACTGCAAAGTAAGAAGCTGAGCAAAGGGAATTTTGGATTATCTAAAACTAACTCATTTATTGGTATTCCCTCCTATGATAGTTTGAAGTGAAAAAATAAAACATTTAAACACCTGCTGAGCCTTACAGGGAACGGGGAAGACAAAGAAAAGGCTCTCACTGCAAACTGTTTATTTCAACAGCTGGGTAATTTTCTTAGCGTGAAGGACTGCATTTAAGAAAAGGATATATGCTTTCATGGCATATTTCTCTGTTTATTCTGAAGAGTTGTGCACCTACAGCAAGTCAAGAGACCACAAATTAACAGGTACTATTTATCTGTGCCATATGTCAAAAGTGTTTAAAGAAAACAGACAGCATCTCTCTCCCCTTAAGAGTTATCAGAATTTCTGATTATTTGGATACCTTGTAGCATTTCAAGTTTATTTAGTGCAGAAAAGGAATAAAGAGACAAGATTATATGCCTCCAGTTCTTCCAAATTGTCTGCAAGTTTAAATAAACATAAAATAAGAAAATATTATATTGCTTTTGAGCAAAGGAATGGTGGGGACTAAGTTTACTAATACATTCTGAAGGTTTTGATCCTTCACTCTTCAGTTAACTGAACTCATCTGTCCAAAAAATAACTCTTTTAACAATCCAGCGTCTGATTGAACAAAAAAACATTTACAGTAAATTTGTGTGTGTAAAGTAAATCAATTTAAAGCTTTAATCCCTTCAATCTACCCCCTAAATAAAATGTTTTGTCCTCTAGACAGAATTGCTCTCGCAATATGAACTCATCATTCTATCTAATCTGTTAGGTCATGGCCCTGGAGATTATGATGAGCTGTCTCTCAAAGACCCAGTGCACGGCAATATAATGTCTCTTGGATAAATCACAAGATCCTCACCAGAAAAAACAATGACTTTGCTACAGCTCTGTGGTGTATTTCCCTGTTTCTAATAGTTTCTTTCACTGGCAGCAAGATAATCTGCACACAGGAGCATCAGTCGTACGTCACTTTTGCATTCATTTCTGTCAAAGGCATAACTATCCAGCAGCAATAATATATAGTGTTTAGACATCTAAAATAAACTGTGCTGACTGTAGGGTATTAATCTGAACCTGAAATTTTCCAGATATACAGCTTATTCTGTGTTCTCTGAAGGATATTTTCACTGTAATTATTATTTTACTAACAGAACTAGAAATAGTAGTACTGTACACGTAATATATTTATTTCATCACTTGAAGAAGTCATAAAGAGATAAGTGAGCAAACTACTTGTATAAACAACCCCTAAAGAACACGAGGCACAACTAACCTTGCAGCTAGGAGATTTTGGAGCAAAGAATTACAACGCAGGGTTTACTCTTCACTTTGTAGAAAGCAATGAGGTTTTTACATATGAAGAGGATGATACCCAAATACTTAAATGTCACAGAGAAAACTTCCAGCTTTGTAAAAAGAAAGAACTAAAATACAAATAATCTTAAATATTACATGAGAATAGTGCTTTTCCTTCTTATTTAATGCACATGTCCATTCCTAGTCCCAGAAAGCTGGATTTAGAAATGCCTATGTCCATGCCATCTGTACACGTGTGTCCGTGAATGAGCATACAAACTGCATGCAAAAAAGCTGACAACTCAAGTTGCTGTGCAGCTAAGCATCATTGTTATTCACATTTTTGCCTCAGTCTCAGTCTCACCATCACGGGTGCTTGCTAAACCAGTAGGTAAAGAATCAGTACCTTCAGTCATTTGCAGTCAAAATGCAGTTGCTGTAGAGCTACTAATGCAACACAACAGATGTAACAACATTTCTCCAGAGACTTTACCCAAGAGGTTCACTGTACATCTCTTCTCCTAGCCTGGTATTTCACTAAAAACTAGCAGGTTACCTTCCAAAATAAGCCTCTGCACTTACCTCGGACTTATGAAATGAGAACAAAATATCCCACAATCCTCTGGCACTTCCACACAACTCTGTCATGCCCTTATCCTCTTTATTTGCATTTTGCGCTCTCAAGATTTCTGCTGGTATTTTCTGATTAACACCTTAAGAGAATAGAGTACCAACATAGTGCTTTCATATTCTACTTCAGGACACTTCTCTTTATAGTTAAAAGAGAGTCTAGTAACCTTTGATCTATCCATAAATTTCCCATACTACTGACCTGGCAAGTTACCTCACTACTGTACCAGAAAATATTACAGTGAGAAAAGTAAGTGATTTTGGAACCCCACATTAATGGAACAGCAATGTCTCTTAACAGAGTACTTGTCATAACCATTGCTGACTTTGGTGCAGGAGTCAGAGAGAGGTTCAATGTCTCAACAGAAGTCCACTGACAAACTGGCAAAAACTATTCTCAGTGCTCAAAGCACAGCTAGGCTGGCAGCCCAGCTTTCCATTGTCTTCAAGATGTTGGCACAAGGATGGGTTTGACAGTAAATGCTGCATGTTATAATGGGGACAAGGACAACTATGTCACTTAGATGTTCACTACACTCACCTGATGAGAAGGTTAATCATATGGAGAAATTAAAAGACCAGGTTGGATGTTTTGCTGTTTACTAACAGAGCAATAGACACATCAGGCAGCTAAAGAGAAAAGAACCCCACCTTTTTCGCTCCCTCCCCCCAAAATAAGATTTTCAAAAAGGAACAGTATTCAATAACCAAACTTTAGGAATAATTAAAAAGCACAATGCAAACACATAATCAAGTCATATATTACTAAAACAAGAACCAATGCTAAAAGAAACCAAGCTTTTCTTCTATGCCTTTCCACCCTCAATGAGAAACCTGCAATTGATTTACAAGTGTGTGCATAATACCAAGTTTCTTCTCTATTTGTCACATCACAGTCCTAGGAATGAGGTCAACAGTTTGTCTGAAGGAAAGAGAGCTATCTAATTTACCCTTTTTTGCTGTTGTTTTTTACCAGAAACGTAAATAACAGAAGCTTGGGGGATCAACTGCATTTGAATTTCTCCAGATCTCAAATGTTTATCCAAACACATTGTGAAACCAGAGCACAGAAGACACACTGAGGAAAAAGAAAAGAAATAAAAGAAGATAAAAAAGGAAATGGGAAAATCAAACGAACAAATGAAACCAAAAACACAGGGGGTAAAAAAAAAGGAAAAAAAAGTAATTAAAAAAAAAGGAAAAATGAAAAGTAAGAAATAGATGGTGCTGACCACTTGATTCCTTACTCTCACTTTATGTTTCTTAAGTTTTCAATAAATATGCACATTTCCATAAAGACTGAATCATACTCACACAAATTTGTGTCAAATAAAAGATAAACATATTTTTAATGCATCAAAGATTTTCTTGTGAATTACAACAGCAAGATATGTGCCTAGAAAGTGAGTTGGATGGAGGTTTTTTATATGACAGCTTCATGCTGATATCCTATTATAACTTTCCTGCCTAATTTAACCAGAGTTGTTTGATGTATTTAAGATCACAGGGCAAGCCAGCTTAGAGAGGTGACCCAGGGCAGGGGGCTCTGTGCCACCACACAAGGTCATGAAACATGACAGTGACTCTACATGCTCAGAACATGCCTGCTAAAACTCTCATCCAGCATGTTTGAGAATTTCAAGGCATATCACCATCCCGAAAGACAAAGAACAAATCCAAAATTTGATCTAACATTCCCTAAAATATTAAAACAAATAGATCAAGATTCATGGGGTGCTGCGCTCTTGCTCTCTCATGTAAGAAAGGAATTGAATTTACAGAGTAATCTGAAATTTTCTCATAAATAATAGCGTGACTATCTCAGCGCTTGGGCAATGGTCCATGTAAAACTTCAGAAAATTACTCCACTAGCTGATGAATTTTATATAAACAAGTATTCTGGAAGGCCAGCAACGATGCATGGTAATAAGTTAGCTATAATTAGTAATAGAAGCCCTAAAATAACTGCATGCTCCTGAGTCTGATATATTCTTGAAACGATAAAATTTTATTTTTATTCCAGTGGAACTAAAATGGTAATTGAAAGATGATTTAGGATCAAAGACAATCTCAAGGTTATAAATATTTGTAGCTGGCTGTGAAGTATTCTCATGAAAATTCTTGAAAGTGGATGCCATGCACCCATGGTAGTATACTTGCAGGAGCTAAGGAGAAAGAAGACATTTTCTCAAAGACTATACAGGAAAAAAAAAAAAAAAAAAAAAAGAAAAGAAAAAGGAAAAAAAAGCTTTGAAGGGGGAGGGGGAAGCCAAATGCTTTACCACAGATTCTAAGGGCTGTTAGCTGAAGATTATAATAAAATGATCTATTGCATGAAGATGGGAAGAAAATCCACAAAACCAAAAAAAGAATACCAACACCATCAATAAGTAAATATCAACTGCCATTGAGAAATCAAAATTAGTAAAGTAATTACTCTTTCCATCTACTGTTTTCACAGACCACCACCCATTACAGCATCTTTGCTTTTCCTTAAGGACTAACAAAATCCTAGTGTACAACCCCTCCATGTCCTGACTTCAATGCATCTGTATTGAAATTATTTTCTTCTATTGTACAGTAGTTTCTAAAAAAATATACTTTGAGTTTTTAAATCAATTCCATAAATATGCAACTTTCTGTAGTGTTCTTCTATGCATCAGACACGGCAGCAAAGTGAGTCAGAAGCAGCACAAACTTTCAGACACCAAAAAAAAAAAAAACCAACCCCTTCCTCCACTGCCCACCAAGGCTGCTCCTGGACCTAAACAACCTAAATAACTCTGGGATTGAAACTAAGACTTCAGTTCCAAACTGAGTTGATCACATGTGGGGATATTAAAGATGCAAACAAAGAATTCCCACACAGAAGAAAGGTAAGAAGTAACAGCTTCGCATAAACCATGAGCTCTTCAGTCTTGTGAATCTCAAGAAACACACACAGAGAACATGGCTTCAAATTGCTGAAAGCTACACTACAATTTTTCATAAGTGTTGTTACAGTCTCATGAAAAGCTGTATTAACACAACTAGTCAATATGCAGTATGCAAAAAAATCCCCCCTGGATAACCAGTATATATTCTAATCCACCCATTTGGGTCATATCCTCTGGACTGCATTCACTTCCTTTTAACACAGTTCTTATTTAAAAACTACTAGAACAACTATTTATTCCAAATTATTGTCCTCTTGAGCAATCTGACCAATTCATGTAAAAAGATCTGAAGGAATTAATATCATTAATACAATTGAAGAGATAACCTATGATACAAAAGGTCAGATTCAAGTTGTTTTTCTCCCCTCATTATCAGTGCCGAACAATTAATGTATGCACAAAACCCGAGTTCATAGCTGAAAAGTGCACTTGAATATCTGAAACCTGCTTAGAGGCTGGTGACCTTTCAGGTGTTGCTGCTAAGACAGTGAGAAATCAGATCCAACAACTTAGCATAACAAATTCCACAGGCTTTGGGACCACAGAGGCTGATGGTCACCGGGGGAAGGGGATGGGAGGGGATGTAAAATGACCAAATGAAGAAAGTCAGGTGACAGGGGAGGATCATGATTTTTGCACTGCCACTTGGCATAACTCCATGTTTCTTTAGGTTTCTGACCACAGCTTTCTCCTGACAAATGGGTTAATTTGCTCAAAGCTGACTACAGCTAAGCTTCCAGAATTAACACTGTCCAAACTTTTCAGTCCCTAACACAATGTTTTGTCTGGCAATACCATACACAAGCTGCAGATTTTTCATCTACATAACCTACATGTATGAGCAGTCCTGTGATCAACTGCAACTATCAAACTTGTCTTCCAAAGACCAAACAAACAGTGAAATCATGGAAGTAGCATTCATAGGTGTTACTATGTTGATCTCAAAACTCAGAAATAGCTCTTTCAGTAAATGTCTGACTTGAAAGTGGAAAGAGAAGCTATAGACAGATAAAACCTCTCATGTCACCAATTTATATGTGTCATAATCTTCTGCTGACAAGATCTTTTTTTGCTGTGAAAATGAACCATATTGTAAAACACACCACTGAACACCTAGAGAAATTTAAGTAGGAAAAAAAAAAAAAGTGCTAGGGTAGCACACAGGAAAGGAGAAAAACCCTTCTCAGTTATTTCTCACGACAGTGAACTACAGCACAGTGATACATGGTTAGCAATTCACTGTCTTGCTGCATCCTCATCTAAACAATCCAGGAACAGTAATCAATACAAGTACTTGAAAAGACTCATGACTATGTCCTACGTCTTTAATTTTCAACAAGAAGCCAAAGCACAGTGAATAATATACCTTTTTTTTTTCTTTTTTTACCCCCAAAAAAATAATCAGACTTCCTCACCCATGAAGCCCAAGAAGAGGGAAGCAGCCTGCTGCAAGAGTGTCAGGAAGAATCTAAAAGAGCCATGACTCCAGCCTGTGCTATATATATATAAACATGTTGTTTATTCTGCAAAGCACAAAACTATCAACACAGCTCAGAAGCAGATCAACGGATTAAAGGGACCTTGTAGCCATCACGATGTCCTCACCTCTCAGAAAATAATCTCACTTAGTGATTTAGACACAGCTACATAGTAAGAGTAGTAAGAACAGTCGCAGGTTCATATACACTTCTATAGATACCCAGGGATGTATATTTGATACACACATATCAATGTGTGTTCAGGTGCACTTGCACCTATGAACACAGAGATAATTCTGAGGATTTGAGCATACAGACGTAACATCAGAGAACCCCAAAATTACCATTGCACTGGAAAAATCTTTTGAAACTCACACAGTGAGCTCATACACAAACCACACTGGAACTGGATTGAGACTTAAATCATAAATAAAGTGCACTATCTCGTTAGAGTGACCACACATACAAAGAACACCAAAACAGAGAATTAAATAGATCAGTAGATGTGGCCAAAAAATGTAAGGACATCTAAAGGCTCTAATCAACTTGACTGCTGGGAGAGGACAGAGAGAAAAAATCAAGTGGGATATTGAGATCAGATAACCACAAAAAAAAAAAAAAACAAACCACCCAAACAAACCATCACCACTACCACCAAAAATAACAACAGAAAAAAAATTAAAAGAAAACAATAGCACAAGCAAGGATATGAAACTGCATTTGGACAACAGCATGGAAGGTGGAAGGATGACTAAAAAAATAACCAGAACAAAGACTTGTATGGATATTTAACCAGCAAGACTGACAGAGGCAGCTGCTGGTGCTGAGAGGAAAAATGCAGACTATAGAATTCACAAGCTCTTTGGATGAGCAAAAAACATTTTTCAGAAATTTTGTTTACAACACACCCGCTGTCACTCGCAACCATTACCTTAGAGGACTTTCAGCAGGGGATAAACTCCGAAAACACTTCACAGAGAGGTGTTTGGATTTCACTGTTGAATCTGAAAAACAGAAAATCACTAGTTAAAGCCATCAGCTTATGACACAGAGGTAGCGCTGGCAGAAGTGATAGAAAATAACCATATAAGAAATCTGCCCACTGAACAGAGAATGTGCCAGGGAGAGAGGTGGATTACCGGGTTTATCTCAGAAGTGACAGATTTCTGCATTTCAAAAGTGCCATGCTGGAGTGGGTGATGGAGGGACTTACATGATCAAGAAGAACCTGTGGTTCACCAATAGCCAAGGGTTTTGATTTGATCTAAACTCTGTTGTAAAATCCTGAGATTAACCCCATACAGCCACTTTTCCCCTTTGAATTTCAGGAAGATTTATTTCAGGGAGGTTGAACAACATTGGAAATATATCCAGATAATGTAACCATATGAGCACAGGTTAGAAATAGTGTAACGTGGATGGTTTTCACCTTCCTCCTACACCTTCCCACCCACCCAAGGAATGAAAAGCAGGTTCAGGTAGCAATAAACTTTGTGGTGCGTGCAGCTGGAAGGTGGCATATTCTTTTCAGTTATCATTTAATGACAGATCATCAGGAAATCATTACATGTCAAAGACTGGATCTCCGCACAGTTGTGGTGTAACTGAGCACAGCAGTATGCAAACAGTGTAGTAATAAATGTAACAGTGTAATAAATAATGTAACAGAAAATGGTTTGCGCTCCTGGACTTGTCCTGTTCCTACATTAGCGTGTCAGGTGTAATCCAGTTATCAAAAGGAAAAAGAAAGTTAACCCAAAACTCAAACAGACTTAGCTGCATTGGAACCTATTTCATTAACTACTGGTAGCTTTAAAAATAGAGAAATTTGTCTCCTAAGTATGATTCTAGCTAGCTTGTGGCTATGAGGTGAACACCACCTCTACCTGCCATAGGGTTACAACATGAAAAGCAACCACTATCAGTATATAAAGAAGTGGAAGGGAAGGTGGAAAAGCAGGCAGTCTAGCTTAACGGACACGTCTCAATTCACAGGTCAGCAGAGGCTACACTGCTTTCAAGTCGGCACCAATGCTCTGACAATATTTTTGAGCTCCTTCTTGCAACATCAGCTGCAACATCAGGATCACCATGGATGACAGACTTGCTGGAGGCTAAATTCAAGGAATATGCAGAGATCCAGTAATGGTTACAGACTTCAATATATCGTGTCTGTTTTGGCAGGGGATAATATTAGCACTATTGAGATAAGGATACAGTAGTGCTGTTTCAAAATATCTGTATCCTGCCTGCTGGGCTGTGATAAACAGTTGTGTGTTTCACACATTAGGTATGAGTATTAACAGCAAGCATGCAGACACTTAAAAGCAGAAGGAAAATGCAAATAAATTTGCAAGTTTGATCAAGCTCGTGGTATTCTGGTAACAGGAGCAACCCTGCACAGGTGAACTTGTACTGCTTAACTTCTATCTCACTTCAAGATCTTAAAAGCTCAACTCAACCGTTACTGGCTTCAGGTTCTGATCAGCAAATATGATACAAATATGAAGAAAAGGGGCAGAGAGCAAAACAAAATCAGCACAAAAGTAGTGAAGACTACGTAGATATATACACTCTGTGACAAACGAGTGCCGGACAGAAATACTCTATAAAAACAGGAATATCACATCTTCATCCCATCTACAGCATCAAAATGACACAACATCCCCTATAAGAGATGCTTTGGTTTTTAATGCACAACAAAGAAATCTTGTCTACTACAGAAGGCATTTTTGTTTCAGTGACTTCGGGAAGAGAGGGAGATACTCATCAATTGTTCAGGATTGAAAAACACAAGACAGGACAAAGTAGCTGCGATCAGAAGGGTTTTGCTAAGCCCAGAACTAGTTAAAGAGGTTTACAAAACTCCACCATGGTGTACGCTCCACTCATTCCACAATAAAATATTGCTTTCCTTTTTCCTTACTGTATATCCAATCTGAAATTGTGATTGCATACTACCCTCAAATTTTCCGATCCATCTTCTCTGCCTTTTGAAAGGACAACTTCTTTCTTAGAAGGGGCTTTGCCAATCCAAATATACAGGTCAAATCATGTCAGAGTTCTGAGGCATTAGGATTTGTTTCAGATGTGGAAGAAACATTTGTGAAATTTCCAAAACAAATTAAGGTTCTCAAAGTCCTGCTCCCCAATATTCTGGAGCCAAAGACTTGCAGCTCAAGTGACTTTGGAATTGCAATTTTTTTAAGAACTGTGATAATAGGTTCTCGTGGTTTTGTAGTCACGGAAAGTTGCTCCTAGCACTTCAATTTCAGTGAAACTACTTAAGAATTATTGGAAGAAAATGGAAAGAACATTTTTTTCAGAATGCTCTCTCTACAAACAAAAAGGGTAACTACCTGAAAGTAATTTCCTTTCCTACAGTCTGTCTTAATATTAACCTAATCACGAACATGTAAGACAGTATTCCCTTCACATCTCCATTACTAATCTCTTAAAGCTGAGTTATGAACAATATAAAACATTAATGCATCATGCCCTGTTATTGCCCGATTAGAGCATTTTCCCAGTATGGCTTGTTAGATGGTTTGTATTCATAAGAGAAGTTTCCATTTACCAGAAGATATTAAAAAACAACCAACAACCAAACCAAAACAACACACCCTGTCAATATTATTTCCATCAACAGCATTTTCATAAATTAATGAAAAATTAATGAAGCAGACAAAATGTAGTAATCTGGTTAAATATTAATTTTATATTTCCTAATTTTTTTTTTTTTAAGAGCATGTCTGCTGAACTTTAAGCACTCTCTGCTGACAGCACCTGAGCCCCACACCCTCCTTCTCAGAGCAGCTTTCTATGCTCATCCTGGTGGGCACCACTCAACACCCCAGCACTGCACACAGCAGCTGGCAACCAGAAGGAGCTGAAGTCATGGCACCAACAATTCCAGAATCCGCTTGTCAGTCCCTGAACTTGCTCCTCACAGCCAGCTAAATAGGTGTTCTCATGGCAAACAGTTTCTGAAGTGGGACAGACCCATGGACAGAAGAAGAAATGCAAGCCAAGTGTTCATCAGGCTCAGCAATGGTAAAAAAAGAACAAGAGTCTTCAACCAGATCTGAAACTTTTGTCCTGTGGGGTTTTTTTAAAACTCAAGCCTTCTCATCCATAGTTTGTTTCATTACAGGAACAGGCTAAAGTCACAGGTTTTGAAGTTCAATTGTATGACACCAACTATGTTGATAAGCTGGACACTGAATTCCAACTAGAGGAATGAGGTTTGCTTTTCAATTTCTGCTTCTTGCCTGAGCAGCACGCTTTGCTTGATTTTTGACTATGAGGTTAGCACTCAGTGAACAGTGATCCCACTAGAAAGCTTTATCTTTCAACTTAGTTATACCCTAACTTCCAAATCCTGAATCATTTTTAGACCACTATTCAAAAATAATTGAGCTTTTTACAGTTTTCACTGCTTTCCTGCTCTAATCTTAAAATCTGTGAGACTTACTATTGCTTAATCTTTTGTCCACTGTTACAGAATATGCAAGTCAAAGACTACATTTTCACATTTTTTAGTGTATGTATTTAAGGCATTTTAAAATCAGCTACAGCTGTATCCAAAGAAAACTGTTTCTGGGACAACCTGCTCATGCTCGCACTCCTGAACATGCAGGAAAAAGTTGCAAAAAGGGGCTTAAAAAAATAAGAATGTGCCTGACTACAAATTTCCCATCAAAGCAATTTCATTAACAGAAACTCAGCCCTCAGCCACAGTGCAGGCACTAATGCTTAGATGTACATTTGTCAAGAAAGGAACAGCATAGTGGTTTGGACAGAGAACCTGGAAGTACAGGTCTAATTCCCTCTCTGACACCAACTGTCTTGGTGATCATGAGCTAGTCACAAAGCGTTTGCTTCGATTCCTTCATCTGTATACTGGCAACGATATCTAACTCAGAGGGACACTGTGAGGATTAATTAGTTAATGTTTGTAAGTGCTTTGAAGATGAAAAGAGCTACAGAAGAGATAATCAGTTTTACAGTCTCTAAAAGCTTTTACCATGTCTGCAGAATTATTTTGGAGTACCATATGAATATTATCTGAGAGAATCTGTCATTTATCACGTATATCCAGAAAGAAAGGGGCGGAGGTGGGGGGGGAGAAGAGGACAAAGGAGCAAGTATGCAAGTGTTTCGGTATTAAATCACACATCCTGTTCTAAAAGCCGTAACGATGTTTTAAGGATTCATTTCTGAGCCTCACAATCACACAGAGTATAGTGTTTTGAATGCTGACTTTATCGAAGGGCAAACTCAGTGGCAGATGCTGATACTCAGCAGATGGAACCCAGGGAGAGCCCAGGAGCAGAGTTGAGGCCACGTTTCAAGAGTGCAAAGCTCAAATTTCCTTGGTGCACATGACCCGTGCATTGCTACCACTGTCTTCAGGAAATAAACACCAAATGGTTTTCTTGACCTAACTTTTCTTTTCTTCCTAATTGGAAATTCACAGATCACAGTGATTTTCAGGGTGCTTTTCTATGTGCCTGGATACTCTGGCTTTTTCCTGATATTATAGAGGACAAGGAGACAACATCCCATTCTCTGAAGAAATCTCTAAGTCAAAATAGATGTATTTAGCTATGGCAGATTTCCTTTGGGTTGCATAGGAAGTCTTCAATCTGTACATCCCAGCTGTATTTCCTCCCTTAATTGATTTTCATTCCCAGTAATAAAACCGGTAGTTTTTAAATAAAATAGAGTCCTCCTAAATTTTAAGTCAGCCAGAACACAAAAGTATCAATAGGTGAAAGACAGGGCAGTTGGAACTAGATGATCTTTAAGGTCTCTTCCAACCCTGACCATTCTATGATTCTGTGAAAAAATTTGTAATTTTCAGAAGAAAAAAAAAGTCTAACTAACTCTGTCTAATTCAGATATTTTCATATCCCAGGTAAGAACAGCTGTATCTTGTCTTTCAATTTTAAGTAGAACCATTTTCATGAATGATTTGAAGCACAGAACGTTAAAAGAATGTCAACCTGTATACACATAATTACTTCATAGCTTCTGTGTTTTTTCTGTCCAAATTGCTTCCAAGTATCTTAATTACATACAGCATTTTGATTAACAACATATTCCCGGATACACATTTTTCAAACGACTATGAGAAAAATAAAAAAAAGTGTTACTCTGAAAAAGGCTCTCTACATAGAGACATAGAACAGGACTTCTGTTCATGTAACTGATGTATGGCCATGTAAAAAGGTGGTAAGATGATGGCTGTGCTTTATTTACAATCTAAATGGAATACTGACTGGTACTAGCTACTGTCAGAAAAGAAGAACATATATGATTTTTGCAATAACCAAACTTTTAAGCTATACCTTGCTCTTTAAAATAACATCTAGCGGCAGTCTTAGTGATTCTTGGTAGGTACAGTACCATTAACACACTATCAGACAAGCCATGTTCAACATTAATCTAATCATTACATTCTGCTCATGGCCCTTCTCCCACTTTATGTCAATGTCGACATTGATGGGGTAGAAGAAAAATAAAGCAAATATTTCAGCTCACTCTTCTTTCTTAAGTCCTTTGTACTTCACATGGCAGTAATGATTATTTATGGCCCCTCTCGGCTCCCAAAGATGCTACCCACTAATCTCCCACCACATTTAATACTGAAAGGCTACACTTCTGTTTTGTAAAAGGAGGTGGAAGGTCTTAACTTAGATGTATCCTTTTATATAGGAAAAGGCATCTCAAGATTTGAGGAAACAGTTACATATCTGGAGAGGAAATTCTGGGTAACCGAGACAATCCCTTGTTACAGCCAATACTCTCAATGTTCCAGCCGTTGTGAATGGACACCTCTCTGCCTTAAAATATGTCAGTTCTGCTGACCCCATTAAACTACTCGAAGGTGACTCTAGACCCCCCAATAGCTAGGACAGAATCGAGTTTATTCATGGCCATATGGCAGCTTTTGGTTCTTTTACCAACATTTTCCTTCAGGTTGAATACTTATTTTTCCTTTCCCAATATTTATTCTTAATGCATGTATAACAAGTAGTTATAAATTCAGATCTTTTCTCATGCAGGCCCAATGATTAAAAGCCTTTTAGACTCATTTGCATGACACATTGCCCATTATCTTAATTGTCATTGTACAGTATGTGACCTATCCTCCCCCCCCCTCCTTATTTAACACAAAAAACACACCAGATTTTCAACACTGTACTCTAGTGCAAGGTCATGTTAACACTTCCCTGTCTACATCAAATATTCCACCAATTGCACTCTAGGAGCAAGTTGCACTCCTGACAATCAGTCTTCCTTTGACCAGACCACACATCCAGGTCTCATTTCACATGTCCAGCTGATGAGCTCTAAACACAGCCCAAATCTTCTGATTCCTTGATTACACACTCCACATTTCAGACTACAGGATTTACATTTTTTGTCTGTTAGTGCTGCCCTCAAAGTCATCCAGCTGTCCTGTGCACTGGAATAACGTCAGCTTATTTTTTACACCAGCAAACATCAGCCACACTGGTATGTTTTGCACCAGTTATGGAAACACCAGAGCAAAACACGTTCTTAAACTTCCAGGGCCATTTTCACTTTCTGTCCTCTAGCAATTCCTGCTAGAGGTTCACAGGTAGCCATGGAGCAGGCTGCGGAGCCAGGCAGCCGTGCTGGAGCAGGGCAAGCCCGCGGCCACTCCATCACCACCCCATTGCTTCTCAGCGGGTCAGGCCTTTCCTCTTTCATACTACACATGCGGTGTTCAGGTAGTTGGTGCTACTTTGATCAATATAGAAACAAATTTTGAGGCCTCCTGTATTTTAAAAACACAGAGATTTTCATTCAAGTTCAGCTCCACAATTTCACATACATTCCTACATATACCAGGATACATACTTACTATTGATATTGGTTACAATGACAGCAATATCATCAGCATTGTCACCTGAAAACCCCAGCATTCAGTTGAAAAGTTAGAAAATTCTTCATGATTATGTATTTATTAAGGGTTGTTTTAAAGGAAAACCAAACAAGTTAGATCTACCCTATACATCGAGACACATTGAGAGCTGCGATTTTCTTTTCTCCTTTCTCAAAAGTAAATTCCTCAAAAATTGCTCAAAGGATCCAAGACCATTATTTCACATGCTGCACTGCCTGTCACTAACAAATGCATGATGCCTGCTGAGTATCCAAAACCTGCCAAGACAATTTACATCTCTCAAAACGCACAGAACTTGGCATACCAACCACACAAACACTAACCATGGATTTAATGTGGCCAGATATTAACCAATAATAGAAAAACCATGAAAAATTAAACAATTGGTGACTGCTGGAAAAACTGCTGGTGCCTTAAAAAGTGCTGGTGTGAACTCGGAGATCTCCTGCTCGTACCTGAATTGTTCATGGAGTAATTGAATCCAAGAGGAACAAATCTCAATGGAATTAGAAACACACAGCTTGTAAACACAGCTCTATCAGTCAGTATGCTACATGCCCCCAGCAGCATTCAAGAAGCCTACATGTAGACCTGACAGTAACTCATATATTTCATTTAACTCATCTGAATCCAGAGAAAGTCAATAAAAAGGTGAGTATCATTCTTCAAATAATCATCCCCTCTGATCTGTCACCCTGGGTGATCAAGCAGCAACGTGCACTCATTCTGGGGAGCCAGCAACAGACCATCTCTCCCTTTGCAGATGTTTCCCTTCTGTTCTGTCTGCACCAACTCTGCTTCTTGCACTATCAGGTTTCAAAAATGAAAACGTATCTCACATTGCCTAGGTGATTAACATCATTAGAGCACAAACCATTTCATGCACACCAATCAAGTCTAGGTTCAGAAAAATTTCTCTGCAGTTTTTTATTCTTGATGAACTGTCTGTATACCATCTTCATTTACCCTTTCTAAGGCCAACTAAAACGTTACAGAATTTATCGGGGTAATACCCTCCTAGAATATCCACAGGTTTTCATACTGCACAAGTGTAAGATAAGACTGGGATGACAAATTGTTAGACCTATTTCTTAATCAAGGTTTCTGCTATCACCTGTTTTTCCTTCTTTGTTCTTTAAGGATCGTGTTTTAGTACTATCTTCCTTTGTCTTCTTTAGCTTCAGACTGGACATTTGTTTAACAAACCTTGTACAATATTGCCTGTCTTCCAAAGGATTTAATTAGCTGTATTTGCCTCTTGAAAAGCTGCCCAGCTGCAGAGGTGCAAATGGTTACCAGTTAAATACGGTGGTTGGCAGATTTATGTTTTGTCATCTAGAACAGAGAAATAGCAAACTCCTATGAGTAGATAACCTGCTTGATCTTCGCAAAGCTGTTACCAGGAAGCAAACAGGAAAAAGACCTATTTTTCTGTCTGAACTCTAGGTACACCTTTTCACATTCCTGCCTTTCTGTTTGTCTCCCTCTCCAGCGGAGTTCACCATTAACATACAGTGACCAGTATTCACTAAGACACCCTCCTGATGCTCAGACCTAAAGCTCAGACCCAAGAGTGCCCTCAGCCCAGCATATTTTCTCTTTATGGACAGTACAGAGAAATGGAGAGGGAAGAAAGTAAAAGACAGGGAAATTTAAACCTCATAAGCATGGCAAAATAAAATGGTGCATTCTTCCCACTGCAGCTTTTGGAATAAGACAAAACACATTTTGGATTGATTTCTTCTCCCCCTTGTCCGTTTAATAAACATATTTCTCAGAATTTTATTTATAGTCTTTCTTGTTTTGAGAATGCTCTCCATAAGCAAGTGTTTACAAGAGATTAAGGAAGAATCAACTAAATTCGCGGTCTCTCGTTAATTTTGCATTATTTAGGTGTTTCAAAATACTTTTTAAACCACAGATATATGTATATTTCTTCCTTACTGAATTCTAGAAAGTAAGAGAAAGTAAGTCTGCACTACGGTGGCATTAAGTAGGCAGCTCAAGCACTGCTAAAGTTAACACAGAAGCTACATAGAAATGCACTTTATCTGGTAAGGAAAAAAAAAAAAAAAAAAGAAGAAGAAAAAATAACAACAACAAAACCCCAGGGCAAATACTCAGGTAGCTGAGTGTACTGAGTGCAGGGTTAGGAATACTGAACTAGCCAGCCTCTGTAATAACTGTAAGAAGGATCACTGCAGCAGCACAGACACACACTATCATGCCTCAGTCTGGCATAATCACAATTAGTGCAGGAAAAAAATAAAAGAAAAAGGAGATGGAAGAATGAAAAGAAAAGGAGACACTTTTAATTAATTAGATTTGTCTGTTCTATGTATAAATACTACCTTACCTAATCAGAAAATAGACATATCCTCCGTCTAGCTTCAGATGGACTAAGGAAATAAGCACGCTCACAGCAACTACCCATTAGCTGCAGCCAGCTCAGCTGTAGCTCATTTCAAGAATCCCAAGCCCAGCAGTAGGAAATCAAGAAAACTCGGGCAACTCAAAGCACTTTCACTGTGTAAGAGCTCAGGTACCCTTAGTTTTACCCCTGTGGTGTTTTCCAACTGTGTGGGAGTAGTTAGAAAGAGTGTTATAATGTCACTCCAAGAAGTTTAATTAGAAACCCCATGTCTTTCTAGAATCTGGATGTTTTTTATTTCATTTCAAAATAGGTTTAATTAATACCTTTAAAAATCACTACTTCCTTTCAAGCCACTCTGTTTACGACACAGGAACAAAAAATGACAAGGGTTTTGATCTCCTGAATCACAAATCTACTAAAGGACGAGAATACCTTGTTTTCAAAACTTAAATAGATTTCCTTAGGTAATTCAATTCTTAAATTTTGTAAAACATATTACCAGCCACTAGAAGCACAACAAGGAGAATAACTGGGTAAAAACTGTGGGAATACAGCTGAGTCTAAAGCTGCATTAACTTTAAGCACACCCTGACAGGGCTGTACAACGCAGGAAGGCACTTTTGCTACTTCAAGTTAAGCTGAGCTGGGCTTTCTGGGCATTCTTTCGGATGCCTAAAATAATCCCACAGCTATAGATCAGTAAATGTGCACATGACTATTGTATCAACGATCAGGTAAGGACCTTAGAGCTGTAGATTTTAGTAGCATAAATGTTGTTGTATTACCGGCAAACAGATGACTTCTAATATCACTGAAGGCACTTCTGCTATTTCAAGTTAAGCTGAGCTGGGCAATCATCTCTTAATGGCAAACTGTTGACCTGATGAAGTTGTGGACAGAATCTGTAGATTCTCTGCCTGCTTTCTGAAACGTCTCCTTAGTGCTCTTTTATCTGCTGACCAGACTCTTCTGGCTCATTCCCCACTTAACCACTCTAAAAAAAGCACTACAGAAATGGTCACTAACCTCTTGTCCCACAGGACACGTTCCTCCTCAGGTAGAAGATCCTCTCATGATCTGAAGATGCAAGAGTGCAAAATCTTGTAAGATTTTCAGGCATGCAAACAGCATCCATTACCTGCTCAAACACAAGCTCGGGGGGCACTTCTTGCAAGGACAGCTTAAGGACACAGGATGAATTTCAAAAGAAGACCTAATGTTCTGCAGAAATGGTCTGCTGAGCAGGTCAACCTGATTTTTCATGCTTAGCACCTGGAATTGAAACAGGGGTGGGGGTGGATGTTTCTGTGCACAGCTTTCCTCTGTGACCTGATCTGATGTACGGGGCCATGATGTGTCTCAACACGCATCATTCATGACTGGGTCATCATCAACCTGCCCATTACAGGACCTTCATCAGCTTCTGTCATGAAAGGAAGTTAGTCCTGAGGGGCTGGGGTCATTTCCAAAATGCTGCGCTATGAAGAGGGGATGTTTCTCTCAAATATTTCAAGCACTAGAGTATTTTCAATACACGCTTAAGTGGGTCTTGAGATCCGACTCCTAGCCATGTTCTTCCCAATCAGAAGAACAGTAATGACAAAAAGGATATGCTGGAAAGACTGTTGTGCTGCAGCCAAGCTGGAGTATTTTACATGGCTATTGTATCATCACATTAGGCTGAAAATCACAAAGAATGTAGTTCAGGAGCTGAGTTCAGGGATAGATTGCTCAGGGATGGGGTCAAAATATATCTTTAATCTAGGAAATGGCCATGCACTGACAGTGCTTTAGCCAATTAACTAAGTTCAAAATGAGATGAACTTCACCACAAGTATTCTTTTTATCTATGACATTATATTATATTCCTAGTGGCTTAGAAGCCACAAATACCAGGGTAAAGTGTAAAAAACCAGGAGTAGCTGTATTGTAGGACTTTAGAGCAAGGCAATTTTTCACAAATCACTTTGGCACAAACAATCAAATTAAGCAGAAGTGCTTCTGAAAAATGCTCATCATAGGCCGTTGGGTAAAGAAGTTGGAGAATCTCCCTGACAAGACTGTGAAAGATCATTATGAGATGCTGCTCTGACTTTGGCATAATAAATGTATATTATCCCAATGAGGCAGTAGAGGTTTATTCGATTCCGAATGCTGTATTGGTTCTGTAGTACTAATACCACAGACTGGAAATGAAAAACGTCTAGCACTATCACCACTAAATAATTTATTCAGACCTTAATGTTGTCTGTATAATACATTACTCAAACCAGACTTGTTGCAGTGCCAGCATGTATTGAAATATTCCCAATAGAAACCGATCATATCAATCTGACCTTGGTTTTTATAACAAGTCAATGCAAAGAGAGGAAGGAGAACAATCTAAACACTGTTTAACACCTTCAGCATCTGTTTGAAAACAAAAATGAAGACTAATGTTTTCTGAGATAACTCATTCTGGGTTTATTTAAATAAAGGCGAAACGAGCAACAGAAAAACTGTTGCATGGAATTACACTAAAAATTTTATTTTTTTTTTCTTGACAAAAGGGCACAAAATCACTTTTTATTTGACTCGGTGACTACCCTGTATTTGAAAAGAATGTTACATATTCATTTCATTTATCATTTAAAGTCAGATAATCAGGAAGTCATTATGTGGCCTACATTGGGCAGCTATTCGATTAGAGCGTAATTGAACACTCTGTAAGGCAGCCAAAGCTGACAGGTTGGGAATGCATAATATCCTTCCCATGATATTTTGAAGCAAGGGAAAACTGTAGGAAAATCATTGTCAATCAAACCCTGACAACCAAATGAGAGAGGCTGGAATCTCTGCTACTTAGAAAACGGAGAGCCAACTTTATTATGTAAGCTGCTGAGACACGCCGTGCTTCCTGTATTTATCAAATTCTAAGGCATTGCTATTAAGAGATTATAATTGAAATCAGAAGACTTCATTTGGCCCATTCATCTTTGTTCATTTGTCTGAGGCAAACCAATGATCAGGAAGATGAGAGGACAGGTTAGACTCACAAGCAGAATGTTTTAAACCGGGCTTTGAAAGGAGGCAACAGCTGAGAACAGCTATTAACAACGCACACAAAAACCCTCCCTGCACACAGCTTGCAAGAAATCGGCCTTCCGGTTGTTGAGTATTGAAATTACTGCTCAGTATTGTAAGAGGCTTGAAATTAAACTGTTATTTTTATTAAGAGACTTGAAACTGTATTTCCAATTAGTAGCAACGTAAGTTTTCTAATTAAAAGCCTGTTTGTTTCCCAACATTATCAGTGTATGTTTCAGTAGAAACTTACAACTCCTTTGGTAAGCACCTATGCCTTTTTCTGGGTACCCAAAACATGCCCACAGCTATAGATCACTAAATGTGAACATCACTATTCTATGAAAGATCAGGTAAAGACCTTAGAGCTGTAGATTTTACTCGCATAAATATTCTTGTGTCACTAGCAAGCAGGTGATGTCTAATATCACTGAAGGAATAACGGTGTGATCCAGCTCCTTGTAGGTGACTAAAACCACTTTCTAGACCCCAGCATCTTTAAGCAGCTGTGGTCGGTATCATGCAAAGCAGATATCTTAAGTTTTCCAGGATGTCCTCAAAGACAGTGCTTCTCAGTCGAGCTGCACACACAGCACCACCTGGCAGAGGTTAGAAGGTGGTCATGAAAAAAAAAAATACACGTGCAGTACATTTCTACATGCATATGATTAAACTGAATGGACCACTGAAACTTCAGTCTCATTTCTACTTGGTTGCCACAATGTTTTTCTTTTTTTCTTTTCTTCCCAGAAACCCTAAGTCTGTACAACCTGCATACAAAAGGCCGAGAACACCACCTAGGTGGGAAACACAAGCAGGAAGCTCCTCATGTTATCCAGACAACAGAATAACCTCGGATAACCACCATCTTAAATCATTCAGCCCACTCTGCTAACAAAGCCTGGGAATATAATGGAGCCTTTCAGCAGGAGCTCTAAATCACTTGAGGTAATTCAAAACCAAAGGGGAGTTGTATCCCAGGCTAGGATAAATCCAGGCATGAGATGCCTTCCTTTTAAAACAAAAGCAACATCTTGAGCTCTTCTGTGGGTACAGTGTCAGGACCCGGAGGGCAGAGAAGTACTGCTGCGGGCTGTGCTCCATTAATTCCCCCCAGCTGCCAAAGCCCGTGGGGTTTACAGTGAAATCAGCATGCACACTAAATGCCATCACTGCACACCGCGCAACATCTCCATCAGCCGTTCTGACTGGCTGCACCTCGGCACACGGCGTGTGTGTCAGGGGGTGGCATCCTGGGAGAGCACTCTGGCCAAACGGGGAAACGTTTTAGTGTGAAATGGAAATGAAGAAAGGGAGGAAAAGTGAGGAAAGGAATGGCTTGGAATGACAAAACTCTCACATGTATTCTCTCTAATTCGCTAACATGAAAACAGTAACAAATACTGTCTTCTTCCTGAGATTCTCTAGAGTTCTTTCACAGCAGATCAGCACCTGATTTACAGAAGAAACAGTAAGATACTCTATTTAGCCTTCAATATCAGTTTCTAATTACTGTTGTATGTGTATTTATGCCAACTAATTTGTAAACTTGCATGTTTTCTAACCTAATATGAAAATCATAACATTACTACAATCTTTCCAAGCATTTACCTTGGTTTGACTTTTCTCACATCTTTTTTTTTTTCTCCTTGCTGTCTGGCTTCTTGCCTTTCTAACACTAACAAGCACAAACAGGAGTGAATCCAGTGGAGCAGCACTAAATTGCATTATTCTTCCAGAGGTCATCTCTCTCCTCTATTGAAGGAACAATCTAGGGTTTGTACTCTGCTGCATTATCCCAGTTTTGTTACCCGATACTACATATCTTCAGAGCTGCTGAGGATTATAGCCGGTACAGAGGAAATTAAACAAAGAAAAGAAGAATTACTGATCAGACATTTCAACTTGACGCATATTTTGGGTTCTACAGCCAAGTGAAAATATTAAATGACAGCATTTTTTAAATTTTAGTTTATTCTCTAGAGCAGGAGATAGGACTGTAGTATATCTAAAGTTGTTGGAAACATCTTTATCATGCAAAATAAATGTTTGCTCACAGACATTTCTTTTGCCATATGACAAAATAATTCAACTGAAAGAGTTGAAAGAGACTTATGAAAAATGAAAAAGTAAAAATCAGACCTTAATTTTTGAAAAGATAAAATACAAGGGGCATGGAATGGTCCTGTAATGATGATTAAAACAGTGTGACCAGCATGAACAATAGGAGCGTATTTGTTACAATGATTTCACCAGCAGATCTCTGCTTATTTAATAGATTCCACAGTCTCCTGTCATGAGGTTCTATGATTCATCTGTATTCTCAAGATAAGCCCAGAGAAACTTTGCCCTTTAGTTTAGTTAATATATTTGTAACGCCTCTCGTTCTGTTGACAGCATCTCTCTGTGTCGTGTTATGTTGGCATGTTTCTCTTGTCTTTTATCACAAAGCTGATTATTAAATCTACTAAAAATGGGATCCTGGGGAATATAAAATTTTCCAAATTCTTAAGGGGCTACAATTCTTTTCAATGCTCTCATGTCTAGAAAGGACTGACTCAATGCCAAACACACATTTGAGTGCAAGAAAATCTTTGGGTAGTTTGTCATTTAGAGATGACACTTTCAACTTGGCTTCATCTCCATCTATCTAGTTTAATCACAAATTTGTTATAAATCAGGAAATGCCAGGAAGGTGCCCACATTTCTTCTGATTCCTTTCCTCAAGATCCCCAAGTAGGAGAGCATTTGTGAAAACAAACGTATTTCAGCTGCTGTGCAGCATCACATTTTAGAACTGAACAGCACACCTTTACAAATTCCAGAGGGTTGCCACTTCCTTCCTTCTTTATTTTTTTCCATTCTGTATAGACTTCTCTATTGCAAGTGTATCTATTACTAATGTATACTTAGAATATGCACACGAGGTTTACGAGCTTCAAAATTCATTTGTCCACAGTGTGTGTCAGTTCAGAATACTTTTGTATTAAAAGCAGTACTAGAATGGAGATCTCAGGATGCTGATAAATGTATCTGTGCATACTGCAAAAGTCTGAAATTTAACTTCCATGACAGGATTCTCACAACAAATGTGTCCTTCAACTGGTTGAAAAGACAGAGCTACATTTCCCAGAAAAGCTGCGCACCACTCAAAAGCTTGAAATACTCAACTTCAGGTTGTAAACTGGGCAGCTATAATTTAAGTAGTATTCAAAGAGCGCTCCAACACACGGCTTTGTGGGATTTTCATAACTAAAATAACTGAAGATGTAAACAGAGACAGAAATGACTGTACCATCAAACATCTGCTTCATAATTATTTGAACAGCAGAATGCTTATGAATCTCCCATCTATTTATAATCCTGGCATATACTGAAATCTCCCATTTTGTTTTAGTCTACTTGGAAGGATACTGTCCAGTTAAAATATTATTCCCCATTCTGATATGTTGTCTTTATGAGACAATAGCCTGCTCTTTGAGTCTCGGTTATGACTTTAAACAGCATTATGTAAGAAACCACATCTGGCAGTGATCTGCATCATTCATTATCTATGGTTTTCCAGACTGGTATTGCACAACAGAAACATATTTTATCTTCCTATCTGAAGATAAAATGGGGGCCAAGGCTGTTGCTGCCAAGCACCTCTTTAACAATAAGCTGTCAAATAGAGAGTTCCACATAGGAAAGTATTTTAATGTGAAACCATGTAGAACAATTTTTTCTCCATAAATCATAAAATTTAAAGATAGGTAAGTTGGAAGTGATGCATTATTACAGCTCTCTATTATAATGAGCTTTAATCTACAGAAATGTCATTACACACAAAGTTACTTCAAGCAACTAAGTCTCTCCAACAAAAAAGGAAAACATGAAATCTTTTGAAAAAATCATTGATATTTTAATGCTTCCAGTGAATGTCCGGGAGGCTGAAAAGATCCAAGATGATCAGAGAATGCACGGGCACAAGACCACGGCTTGTGCCTTACTCCGAAGGCAGCACAGTTCCACCCAAAGGCTTTGCAATGGTTTAAGAGAAGATTTCTACCTTTTTATTTTTGAATGAGGCGAGCCCTTACCCTCTAACCTCATTCCTCTTTCCATAAAGTGTTATGTAAAATTTTCATTTAGCATCTTTAGCAATCTTACATTTGGTTTGAATAGTACATTTTCATTTCATTCATCATTTAAAGACAGATAATCAGAAAGTCATTACATCGGCTGACACCAGGCCCTCCGCTCGATTGTATTGTAATTGAGCACTGCAGAGCGTGTGCCAGATCTAATGGATAATGAATATATTATGTCAGCAGAACCGCCTCAGCAAAGCTCCTGGGGAATCAGACGGGGCTACTGCAGTGACATGTAGGGTCACAGATGTTGTGCTGATTTACTGATGGAGTGATTGTGTAATTAGGTAATCAATGGTGGGTAGAGGACTATATGTGGACAGCTTATTTTATAGCAATAAAGATCATCTGAGTACGAGGCTCATGTTCTGGACAATGTAAGACTATATTTTCGTTTGGCTTAATTATTTGTGAATTCTTGATGATACGTTCCACGAGTCTGAATGGAAAGCCAGCAGCAGAGGTCTGACTCCACTTTAATCACTACAGTGACCAATTTTCACAAACTTTTTACCAGATTACCTGTGTAATTTAGAAAGCTTAAGTTTTATACATTGATTAAAATAAAATTTAACTTGCTCTGAGGTTCATCTGTGCTTCTGTTCGAGCTTTTAACGTTTCATGCAGAGGTAAAAAGCAGCCCTTGTGAAAAAAAACGTGAAACATTCCTAACCATTTGCTCTACGTTTACTCTGCTCTCACTAAAAGCATTTAGTAACGTTTCCTTTTTTCCTCTGAATGACAGTATGTTTTAAAAAAACAAATGTAGAGAGAGAATATTCGCCTTTAAAATTACTGTTATAAACATTCTGTGTGTTTGTGATTGAAGTGGCTGTTCATAGAAAAACGTGTTACTTTTTGTTAAAAGTCAGATGATTGAACTCTTTACTAACGATGACGAATGATTACCAATTCATTTTTCTGCCTTTTCCCTAATTTAGACTGTCTGTGTAATAGCAGCCTCTCTCTAAACCGCACCTCTCTCTCTGGTTCCATGTTAGTGTGAGACTGACACTTGGCTTCATGCACCGTGCCCAGCAGAGGTCTGTGTAATCCAAGCACTCTCCAGTGCAGGAATACACCTGTCTGGTTCCCAGTCATGTTAATGAAAGTGTCTCTGTTGGGTTTTTGGCATCCACAGGAAGTTTCCTACGGTGGCTGTGACAACAAGTTCCAGCCAGGGTTTGGCATCCATAAGGATTTCCTCCCAGGAGTCTGTGACAAGTATGCAGTGACATGGAACTTCAGGGAAATGCATTATTTACTCATTGCTCCAAAATATAAAGTAAGGAGACAAAAGGAACAAACTGGCAAAGGCCAGCAAACACAGTTATCACATCAGTTTGTTTCATCCATGGTAAAGAGAAGCAGATGGCTTCTGATTCATGCTCTACCTTTCTCCCCATATAAGCCTTTGCCAAACTGTCAGCTCTTCACGGACACCCTGGGCGGTCATCTAATCGGTTCACTCAGTTCTCCTGTCTTTACTATGGACATGGGCTCTTCTTTGATGGCAGGCTTTAACCCTAGAAAGAATAACACATTCTAGCCAGAGGGAAGCCAAACAGAGAATGTGCCATAACAAAGCAGGACAAATACTTGTTTACTCTTCCCTACTACAGTCCTTTAAGAGTTCCTTTCAGGCAGCTCCATAGTAGGGAGACCACAATAAAGAAACAAATGAAAAACTGAGGCATGTTCATAACAAGGAATGCAGATTTTTTAATTTATCACAATCAGAAATTTCATCCTCAACAAAGAATTCGTAAAGAATGATAAAATTGTGATTCTAACAAATGCTTTCTGCTGTACTGTCTTTAGAAGTATGCAAACTTCAGGACTGTGTTGCAATGATTTGAAATTATGCACTGGAAGATATCAAGTATTTCTATCATACTGATTGAAAGGATGAATATATAGAATACGTCATGTCCAGATGAACCTAAACTTCACTATTACATGGTGTAACACCTCCCCTCTCTCCCCACCCCTGCTTTTGTGCACCCTTCACTAGCGACTATATACGTTATTACTTGGAATAAACCCAGGCTATTAGTTTTTATTATGTTTTTCCATCTGTTTGCCCACTTTCTACACCCCACTATGACATGAAGACTCTTAAGACCTTCATGCTATAAATCCTGCTACACATGTCAGCAAAGAAGTACTTAATATCCTGAAGCTTTTTGCTTGGTCATTGATTGTTTTCCTTATGTAACGCTCTACTTGGCTGAATGGTGAATTTTCCTTTTTTTCATCTCCTCCGCTACTGGAAAAATATTCCTTCCTCCCAAATAATCTCTACCTTTCCTGAGAATTCTGAGCAGTAGAATAGGTACACCTGCCACTTAGCAGAAACAGAGAGATTTGCTAATTTAGGCTTCCACTACAACAGAACAATTTTTAGTGCTGGACACACAACTTTTAGAGCCTGGACAAGACCTATCAATTGTGCATTTGCTTGGGGTTTTTTTTCCAGACTGAATTTCACAGTCCTCAGAGCCTAGAGAGCCATCAGTGCCCACTTCTCTCTGAAAGCAGGACTATTCTTCTGCTACAGAGTAGTGATTAAGATTTATACACCCACTTAACTAAGATACTCAATTAAGGAAACTCCTAAATCATGCTGGTTTGGTTGTTTGGGGATTTTTTTTTGGTTTGTTGTTTATTTGTTTTCTACAGCATAGTCCAAACTGCCTCTTACAAGACCAGAGCAAACAAAAATTGTGTTTACACTTCAGGTATTGTAAAATTTAGCCATTTTACATATCAAAATACATACCACTACTGTGAAGATATATCTCTCTATGATGAAATCTTCACAGATTCTGTACTGTAGTTTAAAAGGAACAAACTAAGGAAAAGCTGAAGTTTGCTTTTAATGTTGCCATTGTTATTCACAAACATGACTAGAAGATATTAATAATTTTTAAACTGAAAGCCCTTAATTATCTTCATGACTGTCCCAGCACTGAGCATGGATAGCCTAAAAAAAAACCAAAATCAAAATTCACTCTAAGCAAAGAGGATTTGCTGTCAAACACAGACCAAAATAAAGCTTTCTTTAGAATTCCAGCACATTCAGCAGCAAGGAACTCCTCAGGCTAATCTGAAAAGGGGTAATTCCATTATCCAGGGGAGGTAATGGCTTTTGAATGGTGTTTGGTAACACTGCAGGACATATAGGATGATAATGATGTAAATCACTCATTTCTAAATGACACTAAGAAAGAGAAATGTGTGTTTATCGAAATCATTAACTTAAATCTAGTCTAATTACCTCACAAAACTGCCTATCTCAAGTACTCTAAGAGTGGTACGGGTCATCTTTGAAATCAAAAGTTAACCACCTTAACCCTACAGATTTCCCACCCCACTGAAGGATTACCCTGGAGCCAGACCCCTCGTCTTCATGAGATGGTGAGCAAGCCTGTGCAAGCAAGACACAGTCCTCTCCTCTAGAATCATCCAGAAGTGCATAATGAAAACAAAACCTATCAGGAGGCATTTGCCTTGGCACACCTGGAACAGTCCCTTTCAACCCCTAACATTCCATGATTCTATGAGTGTAGGAGAAGATAAGTGAAAGCCTAATTCCCAGAACAGATGATTAGGCACACCTCGAACAGTAATCAGTAGGATGAGTAAATTCTAGATATGCTTAAAAGTCATATGAAAACTATCTTATATAGACTACATCAAAGTGATAACAACTTTAAAACTGACATTTTTTCTCACCACACCTCAGTTTCCTTATGTGGGAAATGAGGGTTTCTTTATCTTTGGAAAATGATATTTTGAATAATGGTTTTATCGATCTGAAGTGATTGCACAGTGCTTAGCCCTTTTAAAAGTATGTAAGAGCAAGAGGGTGAAAATTCTGGAATATATGAAGAGGTATAGCTGGAGCAAAGTGTGCTCTGATGCTTTACAAAATCCAGAGGAAAGGCAGTGAAAGATGTTCAGACATAGCAGAGAAGAAGAAGGGGGTAAACAAAAGAAATGTATGGATGAAAGAGAGGGATCTTTCATAACAGTTCCTCCATTCTCAAACAGGAACAGAGAGCACAGTCTTCATACATCAGAATCTTTTCAAAGCACAGAGAAGGAAGGAAGGAGAGGAAAAAACCAACAGTCAAAGTAAGCAGATAAAAATGGAAGGAAAATGAAACTGAGGTGAATATGAACAAAATGCATATAAAAATGTTAACCCTGGCAACTACTATTTCTAGCAGTGCTTACTGTGTTTGAAGTACCTGGAACATACATTAGAGCCTTAACTTAAAGGACTCGCAATGTTCTTGGGCAGATCTTTATTACTACGTTCCTTTATTATCTGCAACTTCCATAATGCTCAGTGTGGATTCTATGATTAAACCATTGACAGTATCTTTGCAAATACCTTAAAAAAAAATCAGGCTTAAAACAACTTTATCAAAAGATTCAAATGCTGAGCAGAAACAACTTGGAGGTATTGTAATATAGGACACATAATATTAAATAAAGAATTATATTAATAAGAGAAGCAAAATATATTAAAACATTAAAAGCAAAATAAGATATTTAACACTGAAATTAAATGGACTTTAAGTGATTCTTTTAGAACTGAAAAACTCCTTGCTCTGAAATACCTTTGTATGCACACAGGGCTCCTACACTTCTAGACATCTCTAACAGACAGTAAAAACAAGAACAGTTGGTCATTCCTAATTTCAGAGGCCTTTTTATATGCAAAAGAGGATATGGCATTTTGCTTCTGAAAGAAATGCATGTACTTGCTAGGCTCTCCTACGTTATACTGGAAGTATAGATATCTGATGTATTGAGTCTCACTTCAGTTTCTATGGTTTCATCCAGGATTAATCCCAATATTGCAGTTTGTTGCTCTTCAATACTAATTTTTACGAGTGTGATTGCTTAGTATGTAATGCCCTTAATTCAGCCCTCCCATCACCACATGCTGCCCTGCCATCCCAAGACTTATGGATTACCCAAAGACTTGATTTGGCAGCTCTCTGCGCTGTGCTGCCAATCCTGTAACGTGCTGACTGTCACAAGGCCACAGCAATCCTATCTTGTTGATTCTTGATGTTGCCTATTGTACCCCTTTAGTCATTGCACAACAGCAGAAAACTCGTATGGTTCCAGGGGAAGAAAAAAAAAAAATCCACATCGAAGACATTGAATAATTTATCTGTGCTAGGGAAATGGTTTTTCCTCAAGTCTGCCTATATCGAGTCAGAAATGAAAAATGGATTGATTTATCTCCTACTCATGTCTGAACTTCATCTGAAAAAAGAGGACATTCTTAATCCTGAAGGATTAATCAGAAGAGAGAAATGGACATTGTGTATTTTCTGCCTCAGTTTAGTATCTCTGCTAAGCATGCGTCGCACTCGTGAAGTCTTTCCTTCAAGTCATATACCCTAAACAATTTTGTCCTTGCCAGTGAGGAAGAATATACGTTACGACAGAGCATGCGATAGAGATGATTTTAAATGGAATTTTTCATTGCTAAGGAAGTAATGATATAGCAGCCTCACAGCACAATGTCTTATTCTAGAGATGAACTGTCATTTAAGTCATGTCACTCAAACAGCAAACTTTCCTTCCTTTCTCTATAAAGCCAAACATTCCGCGTTCTCATCATCTGAGAACTGTAACATTTCCAAAGAGGCCTAAGACAACATTATTGCATGCCACAAATCAGTCTTCCAAGTTCAAATGATGAAATGCAAAATGCCAAACATACACTTTTTCTTGTCAAATTGATATTCTTCTACTGTATATTTAATGTACAACTTATATAACTTCCATCAACTTACTGGATTTCTTGAAGGCAAAAAAGCTGTTACTGTTAGGCACTTTTTAAAGGCCAAAGGAAGAAACTGTAGACAATAGTTCCTTCTGCAAATCCTCCTGGTAGAGGTTTTGAAAAGCAAGCCACCACACAATAAGGTCCACAAAGCTGACCTTCTATAGGGCAATACAATTGTATTGCTTTTGGAATAATGTTTCTAAATGTCTGAATATTTTCTCTGAGCAATCTACTTTGAAAAAGCTCTTACCTTTGCACATTCAAAATCTCATGGCATTCATAACAGGGGAGATACGTTGTATTTCATAGAGCTGAAGCTTAATCAGGGTAAATAACTCCTGTTACCCAAGGCTCTATCTTAAGAATCAACTTCACTGGGGATTTCATGTACTATTTTCATTTAACTGCTAAACATCAAACATAAAGAACAAATCCACGGTCACCAGAGGTTCACAACCCACAATTAAAAAAACCTCACATTTATACAGAAGACTACATAGGCATAAATATAATTGTTAAATCATTTGCAGGATCTTTGCAATGAGATTCTACTGCTATTTTTAAGCCTGAAGGGAGCAAAAGCACTCGAGAACACTTCTGATTTAAGTGGCTATAGTACCATGCACCATCTGACCATAGAATTTACAACATAAGGATTACAAATAGATTTATACATTCAAACTATTTTTAATGCAACCTCTAACAAGCTTCAGGTCCTAAGGCTCCTTTATTAATTGTTCTGCAGAGACCATTCGGTGAAATTGGTCTCTGTAATTTTTTGGTTGGTATGAAAACATAGAAGAGTTTGTTGTTTTCTTCATTTTTGTCTTAGAGAATGTGGTGAGTACTTAAGAAAATGTCTTTCCCTCTCTAACCTCCATTAGAATACACATGCGAGATGTGTATTTTATTTCTTTCTTAATTTCTGTTTTACATGGTGGTCTAAAAGCATTTCACAGGTGTTTGCTGGAACTCATTAGACTATTTGGAACTCCTTCATGCTCTCTAAAAGGCAATTAAAATGTGTCTGCAAATTACCTCATGTGGTCTGAAGCACAGCTGCCTCTCATCCCCCTGTTCCTACACCGTGGGTCCTAACAGAAGAGAAAAGCTGCTTTGATACCTGCCGTTTACAAAGGCACATCATGCCTTCATGAGTGACAAAAATCCTCTGCATGCTTCTTAAGTCTTCAATGCAATTGCTTTTGTTGCCACACGCAAAAAAAAAAAATCGATAACGAGTTAAGAGACACAACTAGTTAATTAAGTAGGTAATACAGGCAATGGGAAACCTCAAGTAAATCAAAGAGCAGTTGCTACATATTTAGAAAATCTAGGTATGTGCAGGCAAAGCATATGACTCCAAATGGGTAAGAGGCATGGGATAGTGTTTCTAGTCTTTCTTCTTAAAAGGGAGGAGAGAAAAAAAAATCATTATCGAAGCAGGTGTACTTACAGAACTTATTATTGTTCTGTAAATATCTGGCAATTAAAAACACAGTTTGAGTTTCTATTTTAGTTACTTCTCAGAGAGCTGAAATTTGCTAAAATAAAGATGTATTTCTCTCTCAATCCTTACTGAACTGCCAACTTCACTGAAAATTCTGCCTGAGTAAAGACTGAATGAAAGAATCTTAAACCTTTTTTGTTTCAATTGTTTAGTCCAGTCTATATCACTTTAAAAATGAGACTTTTATGACAATGAATTTTAATATTTTTTCCATTGGATACTGACAAAATAAAATTTTACAAGGTATTTAATCACTTGCTTTGCTATATGCTTTAGTCAGTTCCAGAGGAGCATGGCATTATTTAAATCTAAATCTGAAAGGATCAGCTCCAATTTTTTTTTGTTTATTCTGGCCAGGTGCAGGAA
Organism: Todiramphus chloris collaris; assembly: GCA_025345505.1. Classification (NCBI taxonomy): domain Eukaryota; kingdom Metazoa; phylum Chordata; class Aves; order Coraciiformes; family Alcedinidae; genus Todiramphus; species Todiramphus chloris. The sequence goes on from JANVCC010000040.1 coordinate 12,620,423, forward strand.
AGAAAAGACATGTCTGTCTGTTTTGGTACACTGCGGGTAATGCAGAGTCCAAACCAGCTTCAAGGTTATGGCCCCATCCTCATTCTCCCTTCTGTGCCAGAAACACTGCCATAAATGGTGGCAAGAAGGACTGAAATTCCTTGTTTCTTCAGCACCCATCACATCAATTGCACTTTGATCTTTAATGATTGCCTTGGCCCTTTCCAGCTACAGCTGACCCCTCACTGTCCACCCCCAATGTCTTTCCCCTTTTTCTCTCCCCGCTGAGCTATGGCCTCCATTTCAGCTCAGCAGCCACGATGTTCCAGTACACCCAGTCGCAGGAGCACCAAACACCATACACCATTTATTACAAATTGCCATCTGTCCTGTTCCTCAGCTTACCTTCTTTCCTCTCAGTCTTCTCTTAGTCTTTACTAGGCATTCCCTCACTGTTACTTTCTTCCAGTAAGCCATAAAAGATGAATAAGTAATTACCATTCATTAAAACAAAGCCATGTCTACTAGTTACAATCATACTGCTGTTTAATGGGGATTTTCACATGAGATGTGTCAATTCAACTGCAGCCTCAATAATATTGTATTGTGTAATATAATATTACAAAATTGGCAGCTATGGGTCTGAAGGTGACCCTAAAGCTGTTCCACTTTTTCAAGTGCAGTCACGTAGTAACTGGGAGTGCATTTCTTAGAATCATAGAATTGTCAGGATTGGAAAGACCCTCAAAGATCATCCAGTTCCAACCCCCCTGCCATGGGCAGGGACACCTCCCACCAGAGCAGGTTGCTCAGAGCCACATCCAGTCTGGGCTTAAATGCTTCCAAGGATGGGGCTTCCATCACCTCTCTGGGCAACCTCTGCCAGTGTCTCACCACCCTCATGGGGAAGAAATTCTTCCTAATGTCCAACCTGAATCGACCTATCTCTAGCTTTAATCCATTCCCTCCAGTCATATCACTGCCCCACAGCCTAACAAGTCGCTCCCCAGCTTTCTTGTAGCCCCCTTCAGATACTGGAAGGCCACAATAAGGTCTCCCCAGAGTCTTCTGTTTTCCAGACTGATAGGTGAAATTGCAACCCCAAAGACACAGAGGGGAGTTGTAGATTACAGCAATATCTATCTGAGGAGATAGAAGAGTAAAGCATATTGTAGAATGTAATATACAGAGCAATTGCAGAAAACAGCAAAAACCTTTGGGTGGGATCCTTCAAACTCTTATGCAAATCACTTGAGAAGACTCACCAGGACTACATACTTAAATACAACACACAGACCCAGATTTCTGGACCCTGAGTCTTTACAGCGCACTTGCAAACAGACAGCACACTCATCTCCAAAGAGCCTGAGGGATAACCTTCTCTTTTACGTTAACAAAGTTACTAATTTTGTCAGAGTCTTACAAGACATCAAAGTAATTGTTTTGGTTCCTGATTTTACATCTGTTTTAAATGATGAGAAAAAGAATTTACTATCACAAAACATTCAACCATCAGATTTACACAACGAAACCTCCAGTGAGCTAAATCATGAGCTTCTTTAAAAATTCCTAGAGATACTGCCTTGTGAATTCCTGCAGCACCTTGCCTAACATACCTCCATCTTAGCTGCTTACTACATGTACTGTTGTGTCCTGTGAAGCATGTGAGGTAGTTATCATACTGTTACAAACCTTTTACAATTAGAAAAGCAATAAAAAGTTGTGTTTCAGTTTCAGAAAGCTGAAGGTTTCTTCCCAGTATAAAAAAAAAAAGAATTAAAACTCTAACACCAGATAAAGAAATATATGGTAACTGAGTACAAAGACACTTCCAAAGCTTTGGAAAACAACTAGTAAAAGCTCTTTTAACATAAGTATCCAGAACCTTCCAAATCCCTTTCCCTGGACAGCTAGAGGTACAGGCAGGCCAAGACAAGGCAGACAGACACACACTGTTAATTAGATAAACTAACATATTTGCTAATTTTGTAAACAAAACACACCCACAGTTAAACCAATTATACTATTATAAGAATCTCAGAAATGTTTTTGTGTTGTAAAAAAAGTGTTGGCTCTGAATTTTCTTGCTTTGAATGTAGTGTAAGATTCTATTGTTACACTAATAGGAATTTTTTACTTTCATGGTAGCACACATTGTGCCATACAGCACTCAATACAGCATGTTCAGTACTGCCAGTACTCAAAATCTTGATACTTGTTATACCTGCATCAAATCCATGTAGAAGTTTTACCAAGTAAATCTACAAGTTCTTTGTCTATGACTGACTTAATTACCAGCTCCATTTGCAGAAGGAAGATTCATGTAACTGTCTTCCAGCCTCTGTTTCTCAAAAAAGAAAAATCTCCATTTACTTTGGAAACTAAAGATTAAAAAAAAGGACAGGAATTCAGGAAAACTGTGTAGATTGTAATTCAAATTAGTTTTGCTACAATTTTCAGCAGTGTACTGGGCATATTTTTTTAGACTTGAAGTGAAAGTGTCTCAGAAAAAGCTATTTGCAATGTTTGTAATGAGTGGGGGGGGGGGGGGGGGGGGTGGGAGTTAAGACTTCATTATGTTCATACCTGTCTAGTTACCATTTTAACTTTAGCTACTTTGGGTTGCAGGTTGCACCAGTCTTCTCATCTTAACTGAGCTTTTTGGGAACTGTGCCATCTTTTATGTGTTTGTATAGTAGCTGGAATAGTTGAAATGTACCACAAACTCCAGTGAGGCTACTCATCTGCTTTAAATTATGTATTAAACATGTGCTGAATCATGTTAAAAAGATCTTTTTCTTCATGTTGAATTAAATAACATTTATTCCTCTTCATCCTACAGATGTATCATTTTAATGTCACTAGAGACCACTGCACAGCTCTCCGATACCGCTACTGGTGTGTTCTCCTCCACCCTCTCAAATTGACACAACTTGTCAAACTGATTGACATAACTTCAATAACCTTACCAAATACAAATTTATACTAGAAATACTGAAAGACTCACACACAAAAATTCCAGGTAAAAAACCCAACCTGATCTGATTGCTTCTCCTGTGGGGTTCTATTTTGGTATAAAAAGTGTATTAACCAAATGTCTGCCACCAATTTTGTCATTTTACAAGCACTAACATTTTAACAGCAGAAATGTTAAATATCAAAGTAATAGATGAGCATTCCACTAGAAGGCAATTTCACTAAATATCACAGGTATTAATCTTTCTGAATCTTAATTATACCCTTTTGACATATTATCCTTATCTGACCTTTCCTCCAGAACTGCATGAGTAGATGTGAGATAGGTAGGCAAACTCAGTTAGGGTTGCCACTAGACATGCATCAGTTTAATACAAAGGATGACTGGACATAAGGATGCAGCTCATAGGCAGTGCAGGAAGCCATTAAGCCACTATTTTCTGAAAGTTCTCATTTAAGTTCTCGCTTTTCTTCCAGGATTTTCTGTCAGCTTTCCTCTTCTGTCTTTGGTAGTGCCACTGAGCATAAAGTTGTAATAAACTACTGAGGGTGTAGGACTCAAAGATATGTCTGGAAAATGAAACTTTTTGAACTAGCAACATCCAGGCAACATTTAAAAACAATTAGTAATGGCAGTCTGTAATTGAAGGAACTGAATTTCAGTTGAGAATAGTAAGGACTGTCAGTTGAAGATTAAAGAAGTAATGATTCCACCATTAAGCCACACTTACACCGATCAATACAGAAAGTATCCAGATTTTATTAGATAAACTAAACAAGAAGAAGTGGGCAACTCTGGCATATAAGATTTAGGAAATGTTCAGTGAGAAGTGTAGCGTAGTGATGATGTACAAGAGATCCAAGTCCAACTTGGACTTGCAGCAAGTTACATCAGCTGCCCTGGTCACAGTCTTCAGACCCACAGAGATGTTTGAGAAATTGTCCCTCAGTGTTAGACACTTTGTTCTGATTCTCACATTGTTACTGAAGGCATTTACAAATCTAGGGCAACTTTTCATTATGTGATATACAATCTGATGCTCAAAGTGAATTTTTTCATTATAAATTATCATCTGGAAGAACGTGCAGCAGCAAACTATGTGAATCTTGCTGCAGTGTTATAGCAGTCCCTGTTCTCCACAAAGTTCCCACCACGAACTGTTACACAGCCTAAGTACTTTCCTCAGAAAAACCACAGCCTCACAGATACTGCCTGAAGTACCAGAAATGAGGGTGACAAACTATAAAATAGATGAAACTGTTGCAATGCTGCATTAAAGCTCCAAGGTAAAGATGAGCATTTCTTTGAAACTAACCATCATTACAAGTAAAGGACAGACAAATTTTTGAGCCAAAATGCCTGCCCACTCAACTCTGAGGCTTATGGTTGACTTTTTTTTTAGCATGTTTTAACTTTTTAATTACCTTGTCAGCTATTTTTCAGATGTATAATAATTTTTATATACATCATTAAGCTGAACACAGACTTAAGATTAATTTCTATCAATTTTTGTGCACAATTCTACTTGAGAATTACAGTATCAATCAACTGAAATAAAAATATGCTAACTGAAACACAAACATGTCTCCAGAAAACAGACTTTCTGTAAACTGAAGATGTTCTCCTCACTGTTTATTACTTATATTTTTATCTTGGAATTTACTTAAAAGACATAAAATGAAGTAAAAAACTACAATGATGAAAATTATGAACAACTTCTGAGTTGCTACTTTATAAATGAGAAGGTTTTTTAATTTCATGGTAATTCCACACATGAATTCTGGGTTTGCTCCATCACAGATAAACATGATTATCAGAGATAAATCTGTACATGTCTTGCTGAGTCCTTCCAACAATCCCTGATTCCTGAGTAGAAAACAACTGCATGAATAATATTTAATAAATATTTACTTTGCATACCTGAACTGATTTTCTTTTTTCCTGTGTTCTTTTTTTTTTTTTTTCCCCTCCATAAATTTGTATTGCAGTAAGAATTGCTATTTTTGCTGGTATATTTTTCATTCAAAAAGGGTAAATGACCATTATCTCTGACTAAGTAGCAGGGCAAGTGTACTTGAAATTTGAGACAGTTTGTCTGGGGCTGTTCCACTTTGTTGTATTCTTCATTTCCTCTCATGTTTCACTATTTAAGTGACTTTCATAGTTTATATCCATGCACACAAGTAAATAAGGCAGAGAACTCCAAAGCTTTGCCTCTCTGCAAATCCTAAACAGCTGCAATAAGAAAAAAAATAATACTAAAGTATTCAGAAATGGCATCTCTTGGATTACATATAGCAATGAATTAATTTTTTTTCAGAGAAACGTTTGTTTAGATTCCTAATCATGTACTTCTGAGAATGGTGTTCGATCTTCACTCATTTTTTGAATTTGTGAGAAAGGGGAGAAATACACAAAACAAGGTGATTGCTTTGCACACGTATACGGGAATTAGAAGCACATTAAAGGATAGTTAAATTTCTTTGATGAACACTGTAGTAAAAGGTATGCTTGTGAAAATGCCTCCCAATACTATTAACGCTAAATGCATCCATATGTAATTCTGCGTGTAACTATGTTAACTACTCTAATTAGTGTAATGTGAATTGAGTCTGCACAATTTGGGTTTTATTGATTGTGAAGGAAAGAGAAGATTTTAAAAACTAATGTAGAGCAATACTTTCTATTGCTCAATGGATTAACTCTCTCTTACATTCCTAGTGTCTTACCCAGAGGTATTGTACCTAGTGGATTAGGACTTCAAATACTACTAGGATACAAAAGCTCTTTACAGTAAAACCCAAGACTCTAGTAATTATTATCCAAGTCTTTCAATGATTTTTTGATGTTTGGGTTGAGCTTTCAGCAAGAAGATTAAAAAAGAGAGAGAAAAAACCTGAAAAAAACATTTTCAGTTGATATAAGAGTCTTCAATGTCTCATCTATTGATTTTCTTCAGATCTTTAAATTCACAGTGTGACTTATATTCCATGAAATAGGGTCACTGACATCTGAAAACGTACTACAAAAAATATACACTTCGTATCCCATGGACTGAAACGCATAATTGTCTAATGAAAAGGTTATCCAGTGTGTTAAATCCATCACTTACAGATTTTTTTTCTTGCTTTTAAGTGAGCAGATTTTGCTGCATTTTAAGGGAGGAAAAGCCTCATGGTGACTGGAAAAGTCTGTGGGTACTCTACCATTTGACCATGAGCTTAGAGTGCTATTGTTCTGATTTTTTTTTAATGTAAGATCCAGTGATATCCCTGAATTCACCACCACAAAAACACACTCTCTCGCCCACACATTTGGATTGGTTATACTGCTGCTTTTCCCATTTCCAACATTTATCAAAACAGAAAATAAAGAAGGTCTAAGATTTAAAGGAAGACTGGAATTAAATACCGATGAACAAAAGTAATCAAAACCCATTAGCAAGCTGTTTAATTACATAATGATGTCTTTACACAGGGCAACCTCTAAAACAGTACTTTTTGTAATCTTTTTTATTTCCCCCCTATGAAATATTTGAGTAAATTTTCAGGGTTTTTTCTTTATGCACATGAAAGCTGTGATACTCAGTAATGAGAGCAGAGCCTTTATGGAAAACACGGCATAACATCTGATTAACTTTTCTCTTGCCAGTTACTGCAAAGTGAATAAAAAAATGCAGTTTTCCAGATAACAAAATTACAAAGTAAATAACGGAATATGAAAGGAATTCTGTAAACTGCTAGAATAACCATATTATATTTTGAAGTCACAAACAATTGTGTATTTAATTGTTTTATTATTCCCAAGCCAATTATCTTACTAACAATTTAATTACACCAGCATTTATCAGATTAGACTTTAAATTTCCAGTTTTGCAGCAGACTAAGTACTGGGAGAGTTTTTTACAGTTCTAAGAAATCTGAAGTCTTCCTTATTTAAATTGAATTAATTATAAATGAACAATTAACATACTTTTTAGAGAAACTTTGACTGGAAGAATGATATTCCATGTTCTTTATAGGTGTTATCAAAGCAGAGTGGAGGAATGTATTTATTTTGGGTTTTTATGTCACAAGTGATGGCACACTGCATTGCAGAATCCAGTCACAGGGGGCAATACCCATGTAATCTCACCACTCCCTCGCTTTCCCATTACAGGAGACCTCAGCATTGCCTCTGCCAACACATACAAGTTAATAATAGATTCAGAGGCACAATAATGAAAAAGAAACTTCCACATTAGGTATCAACAGTCAGAAAGGGAAAAAAAAACCAAAGCAAGTGTATTTCATGATTACAGCACAGCAGAAATAGAACACATTATATTTAAAGGCTTTTCCTAAGAAGGTTTTATTTATCAACATACTCATCATTATATTCCACAGCAATTGTCAAAGTTTGTTACACAGCACAGCTTCACGTGATCCTTTACATGAAAGATGGCAATGTTTGGTACTTCACTGTGAGTAAAATGTGATTTCTACAGGAACAGTATGATGCCATGCAGAGCTCATGTTCCTAGTCATTCCCTGCCTGAAACTCCCAAAAGATTTTAATTTATGACCCTCCAAAAAGAAAACAAAAAACACTTCTTAAAGAGAAAAATGTGGATATCAAGATCCCTTAATAACAGCACTTTTACCATCCTGAGTTTTAAGTCAGTCAGTATGTAAAAGCAGAGATCTAGAGAAGGGTTTCAGGAACGCACTGATTCTACCACAGCCTAATACTGATTGTGCTGCATATTTGAGGATTATTTAGAATGTCACTGGGGTGCAAAAGTTGCCATACCTAATAAGAAGACAATTGGGACTTTTCCTTGACATATTCAGGCTAAGCTGATGTTTTCTTCTCAGTTTCAGAGGAAAGAAGAAAAGAAGGCAAGATTGTCCCTATACTTCTCAGGTGTAGCAAGCGGTGAAAGTGCCTGAAATAGGCACTGCTATTAAGCAGCATGAGGCAAAATACAAACAAGAAGACAAACAAACAGATCAACTAAACAGCTGGCATCCCAAACACCTTTCTACAAGTTGCCCATCTTTCCAAAGCCATATGATCACCATGAGGGCTGTACATCTAAGAAACTGCATCCTGGATTGCCCACATCCTGGAATCTCTTTTCCACTTATTTTGAAATCCAACTTTCTCCCCTGAGCAGATTTACTACTTTAGAAGCTCTGGCTTTTTGTGGCCAGAGAGATAAAATACAGTAGTTTAGCAGCTAAAATTACCATTGCAGTATCACCTTCAATACAGATTGTTGCTACTGATACAGAGTTTTTCACTGAGGGATTTTTCATTTTGTCATATGCTTGTAAGGCTCTGACTTAAAAGAAAAGGAATAAGACTGCTTTCCACAAGGGCGAGCCTCACTGGAACCATTCCCGTATTGGATTTAGTCATCTTTACACCTCTTGCTGGACATGGGCCACGAAATCCGACTGTAAGTCTCCATAACATTTTCCGATTTCAAGTGATTTCACACCATACATTTCTAGAGAAGTTGATAGCATTTTAATTGTATATCCCATATATATGTGTGTTCATCTCTGTCATACAAAGCTTCCACTGAATAGCTTTCTACTGCCCTTTGTATGAGGAAACGAGTAGTTAAGACACTTCACAGGAAAGGATGCTAAAACACACACAAAAAAGTTTTCTCTAAAGATGACCTAGTTTGACTGTTGTCAGTTCATGAATAATGATTACTTTATTAAGCAGCACTTCAGCAATAACATTCTGAAGGATCAAATTCTGATCTCTGTAAATAAATCCAGTCATTCTTTAAAGAGTTAGAATCAGATTTTTTTCAAATTCCATGAACTCTTGCTGTATAAAAGAAAGGAAGAGCCAGAGTTCTTCTCTTTAACAAGATGAACATTATTTTCTAAGCTAAAAGAGGAATTAACCTTTGCCTGGTATGGTTTTGGACATTTAAAGGGCTTAATGGAAGCCACAATAAAGTAAAATGCATCAAAGTTTAAATTAATCAGGGAACAATTTATACTGGCTTCAAAGCACTAATTATTGTCCTTCCACTGTACTGGAAGAACACTTCTTTTGATGCACATGCTGGAAGTACGTCCAGCAAACTCACACACAGGGTTTTCTCAACACCCCACGAACCAACTCTCCTCTAATAGTGCTCTTCTTTGTCATCAGTAAGCTTTTCCTAACTGTAAACAAATGAGCTTCAAGGACAGTTGTAACCAGATAGAGAGTAGTCAAGGAATGACTCTTCTTATGGATAGGACAATGCTAAATGTCCTTTACATGTCTGGGGTAATAGTACTTTACATTATCGGTAGTGTTCAGATTAACACTAATAGAAAAGCACAGCAGGAATTTATTAAAAATGAATTTCTCAGTGAATAAGAATTCGTGATGTTTAACTTTAAGACAAAAGCAATCAGAGAACTTTGAGTAACAGTTTTAAGTGGATGATTAGCTAAGGGGATTCAACACTCAATAGCCAAAATAAATTACTATAATTATTTTATTACCTATGCTAACTGATTTCATTGTTTTTATTCAAATAACAGCTCCCTAAAGAATAGCATGTTGCTTCAAAGAATCACAGCTGCAAGCTTCTGTGTTCTCTTGTGGCAATCAAAAACAACAACAAAAATAGCTGTCATTAATAATACTCTTAATAAGTATGCTACAGCATCTTAGAAATACATTCCAGATTTGTCTGTACACCTGGATTGAATATGAAGTTCTCTAGGCACTGAAGGGTTTTAGGTGGAATTAAAATAATTCTGTAAAGCACTTATTAAAATAAACATGAATATTTATGGAGAACAATGGAATACTTTAAACAGAGTTTTAATAAATAAGTGTGTGATTAGTTGAGGAGCCTGAGAAATCCTTTAATTTGACCTTAGAAGAATTATTTTGAAATCTGTATACTTCTGCTTTTGATCTCACTGTAAAGCACTAAAATACACACTCTATGCCAGAAAGATTTTCAAAGAAACTTACTGAAACATCTAGTGAATTTTTATGCTGATCTACATCACCTTTAAGATCCTACCCAGGTCTAACTTTGAGCTAATTTGTATTCCTATCAGTCTGTACTGCTGTTCAATACCTGCTGCACCCTCCTTTTCCCCTCTGCAGGCTCCCATCTTACATCCCACTAGAACTGAGAACCTACTGGGAAAACTCCAGTTAGCTGCTACAAACTACAGATCAGACTCATTTTCATCATCTGCTCTCGCACCCTTACAAAAGCATTGCCTAGTACACAAGAAAGAGCACTGATGCCTTAATTTGCAGGCGGCATTTTACTGATTTGCACCAGATCTGCTCCAACAGGATACTTGTGAAATGTGCACCTTTCTTTTCTGTAGTGCTTCACCAGCTAGAACTGTGATGCTGTAAGGCTCTATTATACCAAGGACAAGAGAGCTGGAGTTCTCTATGCTAAGCAGAACAGAGCCAAGTAATTCTGGGACTGAATCCAGTAGTAAAAATGCACATCCTAAGTAGACTGCTCAACAGCGTATTTTGATTGACCAGTCAATGTGCCCCTGCTTTCTAATGCCGTAACAAAGGGGTAATTCTCCGGCACAGCTGGGGAAACTGCTTATCATGATCAGTTTTGGTGCCCATTTCTTGTCATTTTGTCTAATAGAATACACTAGTACTACCCACAGAATTGGACACTGAGATTTTCTCATTTGTTACTTGTGGGTCTTCAGCAAAATTTAGGGGCTAACAGATATTACTCTGAAGAGAGGGGAAAAGCACTGCCTAGGATACAGCCCATCAGCCCTTTGTCACAGGAGTCAGCACTTCAAACCAAAACAAAAAATTGAAGACTCATGGAGTCACAGCAGGAACATAAGGTAGAGACATACCCACGGAGCCACAACCTTTCTACTGGTGACTTGGGGGTTGGACTAGATGATCTTTCTAGGTCCCTTCTCACCCCTAACATTCTATGATTCTATGACTTTGAGTGTGTGGCTCTCAGTTCACATCACAGAAAGCATCTTATTGAACAAAAAACCCTGCTGCAAGAATGTAGCCTGAACTCCATTTTCAGAGGCAGTTCTCCACATGCTGATAAGGCTTCAGCGTGGGATCAGACACCCAATGAACTAGTTGCAATAATCACTGCCTATCTCCTTGCTGGAACAGAACCAAAGGAAAAGAGATGGATGAACTTTCAGTTTGAATGCAAAATATTGCAGAATTTCCTCATATTAGTTCTTAGCGGTACCACTGATCATACAAACTGGCAAAAAAGGCTTAATATTATCCCATTTATTTGGGGGGTTTGTTTGCTTGTTTTTGGTTTCCAAGTAAAACAAATGTATTGTGGGGAATAGTAAAATAATGCATGCAAAAAACTTTCTAAAATTAAGTTACAGTATCATTTTCTAATAATACTGGTGAAATTGCTGGCAATCCTTCTTTTAAAAAACAGAGCCAATTAAATAAAAACTGGCATTAATGAGGACAAACTTAAAATTTTAAACCTTCAAAATCAGGCATTAAATATGTTATAGCTTCCCAGTATCGTTTAAATGATATTCACTCTGTGTATCTTCTGACATTTTAAATGATAATATTTGGACATCTAACACTGATAAGAGTAATATAATCCTCACACGGTTTTGAAAAAATATTATTTGCATTAGTAGCCAAGTCAGAAGTGAGTATGGAATGGTAGAAGAAAATTCTTAAAATGCAGTTTGGTATTAGAAACATTTTTTGTACTGACTTTGGACTATTAAAATTTTATTTTTGATGCAGTAAATGTTGGGGTTTCATTTCCTTAATTATGCATCATAAAAACAAACAAACAGCCAAACAAACCAACCAACCCTCGAAGATCTATAGAGCATATCTACTTGTATTACTGGTATTGGACATTCCACAATATCCCAACACCAGTAAAAGCAACAGCAAGGAGTGTTGATGTTCACATCCTGGTACTGTAATTTTGGTAATCTAATACTTCGATCAGCTGCCTGGTTTTCAGGCTTCTAGTTCCTTTAGCCACTTTAATAAGAGAAAGTGTAGTCCAAGTAAAATACAGATTGTGCACAAGTGTTTAACTCAACCTTAAAGATGAAGGCAAAAGAAGTTGAGAAGGAGCAGGGGAGAGCATCCTGCTGAGCAGCAGCCTCCTGCACCCGGCAGGGCTGGCACAGCCCCGGTCTCTGGGCTGCTCCCATCACAGGGCCACGCTTCTGCACATCTTTTGTGCCAGTGCAAAGTGAAATCTGCAGATAAAACTACTACCCAAACCAAAAGCTCTCCCAGGTCTGACAGCAGTTCTTTGCAGGGCCACACAAACAGCCATTCTAGCACAAGTCAGGCGGTGGGCACGCAGCAGCTCTTTGCAGGGCTCCTCCCTGGTACCAGCATAGCTGTTCTCAGGAAACCTCTGAATGGATCAAATTCAGACACTGCTTTTTGCCACCAAAGCCAGTTATTTTGTTTCTAACTATAATAATTTGAGTCATTCCAGTTAGGATGCAATGCAACAAACATTAGCACCAAGGCAGCAGGGAGCAGGGTGAACAGAGCCCCCTGAAACAGAACTGTACCCAAAAATACCACATGATTTTGAAGCTCATGCCACTATTTCTTACATTTTAACCCCTGGATTTGGAGCTGCTCTTCCTCACCACTGGAATTCAATCTCTTTGAATGTATCTACCAGTCAACTAAATATTCTGTAATCAAGGGGTCAGCTACTTCAGGTTACATATAAATATTCTTAAACGTACTTCATCTCTTTAGGACAAAATTAACCTTAGGTGCCCGAACTGCCTTTTATCTTTCATACAGCATCATCTTCACATCATTTTTTCAGTCATCACCTTCAAACCATGGATTTTAATAATTCTATTTAAAATCATTTATTTTTGTGTATTCTTTATCACTGCTGATTTCCAAGACCACACATGTGCACATGTAGCACAGAAGCAACTTCCTTCCCAGTTAGAGTCTGTTCCTCTTCTCAGCTGGAGGTACAGGGAAGAAAACAATGGTCCGGTGACATCAAACTCACTTATGCATTAAATGAACTGTGATGCTGCAAACACTTGATTGTGGCAACCTGGACTCAGTCCCAGCCAGGGAAGGATGATGAGAACAGAAATGCTTTTTTTTTTATGCACACATCTCGGGAAATAGCTGCAGTGGACAAAGCCATGTAGAAGGAAACGGAATGCCTCTTTAGTTTAATGGAATTTCACGAGTTAAAGTCTGTCTGGGACAGCACATGATCAATAACGCTGTTGTCATTTGCCTGGATAAAAGTAAAAACTTAACCCAAAAATTAGGATCCAGGAAGAGAGTGGATTTAAAGTACTTGTTATGTAAACCAGCATGAAATGGTTGCAATATAAATAGTTTGCATTGTAAATTTTAAGGCTGGAGGTAAAGTCTGAATCATAATCTCATGTAAATCAGTTAAACCCCCAAGAACATTAAAGGCTGATTTATACCACCAGAAGATCTATCTCCATGTATTAAATCAGTCTGTGTACAGAATGATCTCACAGTAGTAATGAACTCAGAGAGATGAGAGAAATGAGGCCAAGTTAAGAGAAAACAAACCAAGAATGATGCAGGCACATCCAAAAGCCGTTTAATAGCTTTCACAAGAAAAAGGCATTGGGGAATGTCTTGCCTCTACTGCCATTCATCTTGCAGTAACTAAAACAGTGTAAAACACAAAGGCAGCAAAATCCATCTATTTTTAGTTATTCTTCAGTGCTTTTGGTAACTGCCCAAAGGATGTCTCCCACTGCCAGCTTGGGTCTGCCCTTCCCAGCGAGATCACTTTGCTTTAAAGTTAGTTACATGTTGTATGAAGAACAGAAGCACACAGGGGAAAGCTTCACATCAGGCTCCTGGCAAACACTGTTTAATGTAACTAAACAGTGTCTACTTCAAGGTACAGAATTCCAGTCTTGAGTTTACGTAGATATCCACACCTCAGAAAGAAAAGAGGTACTCTTTATATAAATATTTGTGCACTAATTGCTACAGCCAGTGAGAAGAGGCTCTTGACGTGATTTGTATCAGTTTGACATCCACTCAGCAACTCAAAGGTATACAGCAAGGAAAATTCAGAATGTGAAGTAACTAGCATGTAAATTACACCAAGTACGAATTGGTCAAAAAAATTCTAATTAAGAGAGTAAAAAGATCAAATAAATAAACCTAATATACAGTTAATTACTCCTCTAGCACTTTTCCTGCTACTTAGTTTTGATTCTTTGGTTGTTCTGAGAGTCATACATCCTTCCTCTAACTCTGCTTTATCATGAGAACAGATGCAATTATTTTGCATGGGCACAGAAAAAATATTTTCTAACAGTGAACTTTCCTTTAACTCCACTCCAAGAACAGGACAACCATTCACTCCCTGTATTTAGATGCAGATTCTGAGGTAGTCTCCTTTCTGAGTAACCTCAGATGGATTTCAAACCTGAGGCAGGGAAAATGTCATTGCATCGCATTCCCCCTGAGTAATACAGCAGGTGACAATGTGGAGAGACAGTTTACTTTGCTGCCTTCAGTGACTCTCTCCCCTTACCTCACCCCGAAACAGACATGCAGGACTAAAAATCTCAGAAGATATAAAACATTTCAACAGACCTGCTTGTACTAGACATCTGCTACTACTCTTTAACTGATTTTAAATTCACCAAAGAGCCTATGTCAAACTATTTATCTTTACACGTTATTTTCCAACAGATGCTCTCACCCTAGTTTGAGTGGTTTAGATCACTGCTGGCTTTAGACACAGCACACACCTCTGGGAATTACACAAACAATATTTGCCATACTTAAAATTTCATGTGATACCATTGTGACTACATTTATCTGCAAAAGCAAATGTTTTGAGCTAAAGAAATACGGAAAATAAAGTAGAATGCCAAATTCAGAACCTGGGAACACTGCTATCTGCTAGCATAATACAAAAGATCCTGCAGTACTGCCTTCTGTGTTTCTGTACTTTAACAATGGTTTTCAAATACTAGGGGAAAAAAGGCAGAAAGGAAACACGAAGATGCCCAAGGTTTGCACTTAAATAGGAAAATGCAAGTTTCACACCTAAGAATGAAAAAGGATGTACACGCAGGTACACATGTTGCACACATGTATGTACATACTGTTTCTCTAATGCAGCTCATGTGCTAACTTCCTGTGACACCTTTGCTAACTGCTCCTGAAGTACAGCCCAACAGAGCTGCCAGCTTGCTCAGGCTTTCTTGTCAGCTTTCCGAGTTCCACCTAGGTTATAATTAGGAGGAATTTAAATGTGTCAGTCTGTAGACCAGACTATTCTATGCCATACAGTGAGACTACACTAAGGCAGGACACAGTTCTCGTGGCAGGACATGTACGCTCTCATTCCTTTTGATGATCATGACAAAACACATGTGCTCATTTAAAGTGAGAGAGGGATAGGGACAATTTTTTTAGGAAGGAGCTCTGCCAGGAAGCATTGTAAAAGAGAACAAAAGAGGTTGCACTGGTGGAGAGACACCACCAGCATTACTTCTGTTAGCATCCTCCAGAAAGAGGTACAAGACAATAACCTGTCAGCACTGCCACAAGAGATGGGAAGAGCACAGGATTTATCTGTGCAGAGTAACCAGTCAGAGTAGCCCATGTTCCTTCAGAAAGCAGTCAGCCTGTGCTAGTCTTTGAGAGCTTAACTCCACCAAGCAGTTAAGAGGGGAAAGAAAATTATCATCCTATCTTTACTGAGCTCTGCTTGGGAGGGCAGTGCTCATGTTAGCTTTATCATAAAGATCAGTACTGATACTAGAGGGGCTGCAACGGCAGCTCAAGTCAGCAACTCTTACAGATGAAGCCAGGTAAAGTACATTCAATCACTGTGGTGATGCTCTTAGCTCCTCAAAGTCACTGAAGTTCAGGTCCTTCCCAACTACAACATGTGTTATGGGGGGGGGGGGGGGGAAGAGGTTTGTAAATGTTTTCCTTGTTGGGAAGAACCTATTGTATCCTTTTATAATGTAGTTTATTGCGATTTTACTGGGGACTCTTAGCTCTTTGAAAAAAGCAACGAAGCACAAGTCATGGAAGCTGCAATTCACAAGAAGACCTTGATGTCATGAAGTAAAGTCTAGTTTCAGATGACAGCATTGTTTACACATAATCTGTTCTCACATGATGCATTTTTGCATCTCTTCACGTGATGTCTGAAGATGAACGGAGAACTGGTTATACAATGATTCTATGAAGGCTCTCTGAAATGTGACAGTTAAAGAACAACGAAAGGTGAGTGAGCAGTTTCAAACATCCAGCCTAATGTCACTTCTTCTAGATGGGAAAATGACAGCACGTAGTTAGAGAAAATTATTTATATTCTATTTTTATTAAAATGGTCATAATTCCCACTGATAAGCATTGAACAGAACTTACTGCAGCAGTATAAAGTACTGCAATTTTCACTAAAAACTTGTCTTCAAAGATCTTTTAATCTTATTTAGCAAGCTTGCTTTTCGGAGGCTGTAAACTACTTGGAATTCTTTCTTTGCCTGCCCAGAGATCATATGAACATGCCACTGTATATTCAACCTTCAAATCTGCCTCCAATAGCACCAAACAACTCATACATTTGAGCTTCCACATCTGTGCTGGTTTGGATGGCATAGAGTTAATTTTCTTCATAGTAGCTGGTATGGGGCTATATTTTGGAATTGAGCTGAAAACAGTGTTGACAGCACAGGGAGGTTTTAGCTTTTGCTGAGCAGCATTTACACAGAGTCAAGTCCTCCTCTGTTTCTCCTATTGTCCCAGCAGCGAGTGGACTACGGGTGCACAAGAAGTTGGGAGGTGGGGGGGGAAGAGCTGGGACAGCTGAGTCCAGCTGACCACAGGGATATTCCAGACCACAGGGATATTCCAGACCACAGGGATATTCCAGACCACAGGACGTCATGCTCGGCAATACAAGCTGGGGGAGGAAAGAGGATGGGGGGAGACATTGAGACTTAGGCTGCTTTTCTTGGGGATGACTGAACAGCTGCCTGCTGGTGGGAAGGGGTAAATGAATTCCTGCCTTCACTTTGCCGGTGCATGAAGCTTTTGTTTTACTTAACTGTCTTTACTTCACCACCCAAGTTTTCTCACTTTTCCGATTCTCTCCCTCATCCCTCTGATGGGGAGTAAGCAAGCAGCTGTTTGGGGCTTCATTGCCAGCTGGGGGTTAAACCAAACAGAGTCATTTTCGCTACCGTAGTCAGGAATCTCTGTAGAAGCAGCCAAGCACTTTTTACTTTCTTTGTACCTCCTTCAGCAAAGACAGCACTCAGAATGCTTGATTACTTATTGTTTTACAGCTTCAAACATATTTATTTGTCACTCTGCTTTATGCTAGGCCATGTTCTCAAGAAGTATTCTGTGTTATTTACAAAACTCCTATCATTCACATTTTTTCTTTGTGACATCACAGCCAGCAGCCTCAAGGATGAGGCAATTGCTGCAACTGACACAGCAATGCAACCAAGTATTAAATGTTAAAAAGGTTGCTCTAATGGTTTCTAAAATAACAGTGGAAGGAAAAAGATCTCTTCAGAGATAATATATGGTATTTACAGTAAGAAGGCATTTACATGCATTATCTAATGTAATAGGAAACTCAGTATTTATGGAGAGAGAGAAAGAAACACTTAGTATTAGGTACATCCCACACAGAGAGTAGGTAACCTTAACTGCATCCTTGATGTATGTATTGGTATTCTCCATCTCCTAGCTTCCAAACTGGCGTAATTCCAGCAAGTGTTATATGAACTACAGAATTCAAACAAAGCTTACTCATGTGAGTGGTTACTGAACAGCAAGTGACTGAGGAAGGGTGAAAGGAAGCGTTTGTTTCAATGTTAATTCTCATCTACTTTGACTGAAATACAGTAAGAACTCAAGGCCTTCTGAAGAACTCTGAGTGAATCAGGGCCGGAACACCAATTAGTTCAAGTACTATTGTAATACACTGGTATGTGCATTTGTAGTTTGAGCATTGCTTTGCAGACTTTTTCTTGGCTTACATATACATACATATTTCAAATGCAATACCAGTAAGATGATAGACAGAAAATGGTCTAAAGCTGACATGCCATATGAAAAACTAACAGGAAAAAATAGACCTCTGAAAATGTAGTTATCAATTTCACAGGAGATGTATCAAAATTCAGATCACATTAAGCTTAAAAGTGTGATGTAATACCTGTATACCTAGCATTTATAAGCAGCTTATTTTTTCAGTGCTGCTATCCCAGGTTATCAGATGGCTGTCTGCTGCTGTACAACCCATCATGCTACGAGCTCCACTATAACCAGTGAAATAACAGTTTGCAGACAACTTACTAAATAAAAATATAACAAAAAAATTCTATCAGACTTCCAACTGTGATTAGAATGTCAGTTACAGCTGCTGCCTTGTTGTAACACCCCCACACTTCTTTGCTCACAAGGACAAATTCAATGAGAGAATGCCCTGCATTCACTGTGTAATTATCAACCTCACACACCTTGGAAACGGAGTACAGCTCCAGCGTGTGTGGGACTAAAAACAGTACTGTAGGATTGTGGTCTGCAAGAATAAAACTAGAGTCTACTGTAGTTAATAGATTATTATAACAGGAAAACAATGGCAATATAAACCATTTTCTTTATCTTGACTTTTAATAGAAAGAGTTATTGTTGGAAAAATGATATGATTCAGGTTAAGTTGAAAAAAAACAAAAAGGAGTCAAATGCTGGAAGAGGAGGGCCAAGAACTTGCTTGTGAATTGGCAGGCTGCCAAAAGCACCTCTGCTGGGGAATCTGCAACTTTAATCTTTATTATGGAAAGATCACAAATGGACTGTTTCAGAATACCATCTGTTCTCACTGAAGCATTGGATCAGCAGGCTGCATGCTTCAGTCTGTCCTTCACCTTGGATTTTCAGCAAAGCTCCCATTTTGGAAAGGTACACTTCTGTCTGAGAGAATGCTGGTGTAATACCTGATTTATAATTAAATTTTTCGGTATTTTTAGTGGTGTCTGAATTTTGACTTTCTATAGATCTCTGAGGTAAGCTCCAGGAAAAATACACATAGTATGAGAGCATTTACTTTTAATTTCTACTTTCCATTTTCAAAAAACTAAGTGTTGTTACCAGCTGCAGCATCCAGACAAGGTCTTACCAGACTTATGTTCCTCCCAGCAATCCTTCTGGCGTAATTCATTGTTTAGATATCTCTTCATCTACACAGCATGAATTTGAGCAGTTCCAAATTCACTATTAATTCCAGATGTTAATGTGTAAACCAGGAGAAAAAAATAACTGGCATAAATGAAATGCACAAGGACTTGACACAGTTCAGCACTACCCATCCCTGTGTAGAGGGCACTTTGCTGCACAGCTGGCTAAGCCACTGCAAAGCCATTAGCCCATCAGCAATTAATCTCTGATCCTGTTTCACATCTGGCTAGATATGCAGTACTGCAACTGGACATGCTGGTGGGGTATTAGAACCCCCAGAAGGAGGCAAATGGAAGAAAAAGCAACATATCCTTTTGACCGAGATAAAGATTCAGAAAATCTTTGAAGGATTTAAAAAATGGGACAAAGGAGAAAAGATTTATCAGGAAAGTGAAGCGGGACAAAGCCATTAAGAGATGACGAGGATCTAAAGGTCAGCATAGCTTGGCTAACATGTAATCTTCTCTGGACACGGCTAAGGGGTGTATGGTACGTAGGTACCATGGCATAGTCTGATCACAAGGGTTAAGTGTTTGTCTGCAGGTTCCAAACTCAATACGGGCAGAGAAAAGGCCTCTTTGGATCAACGTAGTTTAACTGCATGTCTTGCAAATCCTAGCCAACAGCTTTTTCAACAATTTAGCTGTGAATTTTCTAAATAAATACAATTATCTTGGTCTGTAGTAAGAATGATTTCTCAGAGAAGCAAAACCAACATAAAATGAGACATGCCATTCTGACATAATCAGCAATCAGGGTACCAAAACACTTCAGAATTGTATTTGGGGAAACTCAGCATTACCAAAGTATTTGGAGAGTAACAGGATACTCTCTAAACACAGCTCCACAAGCCACAATTAAGGTAGGAATACTGGAAGAAGTACTTTCTGACAGTCATTGTTAAAGCAACAAGCACCCCACATGCCAGAATGATTAGGAAAACACATTTGTGAGAAGCCTGGGGAAGTCCAGCACATAGTCCATTTTCACTCCTTTGACTGCAAGCACTGCAGCTGAAAACCATCTCTGTTGTGTTACAATCTAGTCTGGCCAACTTTGATCACAGAAATGTGAAAAAAAGCTATAGTTCTGGAGAATGGCACCAAAGAGCAAATCTATCAGCTGATAAATGCTCTTACCTAGTACAATAAAGTAGCTCTGGCTATGCAGACTAACAGGTGGTTTTCTGAGAAACTTTCATATTGGAGGGAGAAGAGGGAAAAAAGACCTAAAAGTATGCATTTGGGGACACTGAGATAATTTGGCACGTAATTTTCAGCATCTGAAGAATGAAGAAAACAAAATTATTAGTTATTTCTGAAAACCTTATCTAAGTGCAAATATCCTACTAGGACATTCCTGGCACATGCAGGAACCACAACTGAATGGGTGAGAGTTTTCTTTATCAACCAAAATCCCTTTAAAAAAAACCTGTCAGTTTTACTCCCTTGGAAATGAATGTGTTTTCCTCTCTTTTTTTTGAGTGAGAATAAGCCTTGTATTTTGCCATGGAAAAAAAACCTGAAATAATGTTATATAAATCATGTACTTGAGAAAATGAATAAATGTGAACACTCTTTTATGTTTCCAGATTTGCACTTTTACTGAAGATTCAGGGATAGCTCTTCTATCAGTAAACAGACAAAAAAGACTATTTTTTTTCTTCTGTTCACTCTCCTCCTATTCCTGCTATCCCCCCCCAGACAATAAACACCGTAACAAAGGAAACTGGAAATCATTTCAGGACTGGATTATTTATCCAGTTAATAAGCAAAATTAGAGCTTAGCCTCACATTTCTTAAATGCCAAAAATCAGTAGAGGAAGCATTCCCAACAGAATCACACTGAGACCTCAACATCTCGTATTTATCTGGGATATTTGTTATTTTTTTTTTTCAACACACATACTTACTGCTGAGTGCAATTAAATTCTTCTGACAGCATTTCTACCATTTTCTCTTACTAACTGAGATTGGTGTATTCGTTAACACAAACTTTGGAAGAAGTAAAAAGCATGCTAACGAAATCCTAATTTGTGAAGGCGATAAGAAATTGCTTTAGTCTCTTACTAATGTGATTACGAAGGATGATGTTCTACGTATGTTTTTTCCTCAAAGAGAATTTTAAAGCAGATTCTTGTTTAAAGCTGGGAATACTGCTTGTCTGAAGCTGTCCTTGTGCAATGCACACAATGACAAACAGAAGGTGGTCTGGGAAGGAGGTGAAAGTATTAAACAAAAAAAGGATTTCAATAGATTGTTATTGTTTAAAAAAGTATTTCATTTACAGTACACATTAAAGGACAGAAATCAAGCAATATATCAGATTCAATTGACTGTTCTTTCAAAATTAAAAGAAAAGTATATGTCATCTTTCTTGTTATCTACACAATTTAACATTCATCTTAATTTAGTACACGGATTGCAAGATTAGAGGAAAAGTCCTGTCTTTATTGCTGTAAATGGTTGTGTTTGCTGTGGCTTTAGTCAGTCAAGGTTACACCTGACTCCAGCGATGTACGTAATATCAGGCAGAAATTTTTCCTTCACTGCCAGAGCAGTTTGCCTGTTACAGGTTCTGCAGTTTTGGGGAAGGGAACTATTCCAACGTGCACTCAGTTCCACCTGAGCTCAGCAATGGTATTCAACATTTCCGAAATAGTGACGAGACGAACCACGGCACTCACTACTTTCTACCAAGAAAAAAACCCAGGGCTTTCAAAGGACTGGACAACTGGAGGGTGCGAGCAGCAATCTGCACAGCAGCAGGTCTGATCCGTACTAGGGACTGACATTATCAGGAAGTTTGTTCAAAACATACCTGAATGTAATGAATCTCCTGGCAGTGCTGCTTTCAGCTACAAACTCACCCCTGTGGCTGCAATAATGGGTAGAGTTTCATGACGTCACCTTGTTTTCTGGGTGAAATTACTAGAAGGCAGTTGAGAGAGTTGAGAATATGGTATGAATTAATCTCAGAAAGCATCTCCAGAACATCTGAGGAGATGGCCAGCTCTCAGGCAAAGGGTGCAGCAGCGCAGCGGTGCTGCAAAGCGCAGGGGCAGGCAGCGTGGCAGCAGCACGCGTCCTACACGCACCCATCCTGCCCAGAGGCCCACGCTAGCACGCCGTCGGCCTTCAGCCAGGTAACCCAGTCGGGACCATGGAACGTCACTGGGAGCAGTTTGCAGTGCTGGTTTGTCAAAGGTTTGTTAGGAGAAACGATTTAAATGATAAGTTTTCTAATACAATGTCATACACGTGGCCTAGAATACAGAAGGGAATCCGCTTCGCTTTCTGCAAGAGCCAAAGGAGGCACCATTTCTGTCTACACTCAGCAGAACAGCCTTGCAGGTGACAATGCCTTTTTAAGGTCTTGCTATCATTAAAAAAGATAAATGAATAAAAGAAAGCTTACTGAAATTAGTCGATGCTAGATTATTTTTTATCTAGATTAACTCCCTTATCCTTTCCTGACACAGCTGCACAGATGCACAGTGGCAGAGAGCAAAAGATTGAAATGAAAGGTCAGCTTGGAAAACAGACAAGAGGACACATAGTATTTTTTTTTTCAGTAGCAGTGATGAAACTGTGGCCTAAGACATCTTCCTATGGAAAATACCAATTCCTTTTAATCTAGTGCAACATATCCGAAAACAGAAGGAGGTAATGCTGACTATCCTTGAATTTATCCTGCAGTATGCTTACGGAAGCTTAACGAAATTACCTGTTTACTGTGTACATGCACATTATAGATGACTGTATTCTGTGTTAAAAGGACAAAACTAACAATTATTCCTTTGGAAACACGTGCTTTCATCAGCTGCACAGGTAATCATGAGAATAAAGGAAATTTTAGCTGATTATCAGCTATGCTTTCCTAAGTCAGTTCTGGAGTTCCAAGAACATACACCAGTGCCCTTAATCACGTGTCCCTACTGTATGTGCTACAATGCACACTCCCTTTTCTCTGGTGCATGCCTCTGCACCCCATGAAAGACAGATGTATTTTAAACTCTGACAGTGTAACACACATGCATTGCCATAATATCAAACCCAAACACAAGATGTGTTAAATATGCTTCTTTAAAAAGTATTCCATTGGTTTCTCATCCCACTGCATTCCTCTTCTGAAAGGATGGATATAACTTCCCAGTCTGGAAATACTACTGGATAACCTTCCAAATAATTGGGCGGGGAGTAATTTGTCTTTTCCATCAAGCAATTTTAATAAGGAAAAAAAAAAATCCTATTATGCCAGCCTTTCTGTACATTTCATGCCTTTTTTGTTAGCTGTTATGGTGGAACAACCTAAGAAATTTCTGGTGAAATTAGAATTAAGAATAAAAACCAGATGATTGGTTATTATTCTTACCATGTGTCTTTGAGGAAAATCGAAGCAACACAAAATGATATGTAGAAACACATAAGCAATAGAATGGATTAGGAACTGCCAGAAAGTGTTATGTCATGGTATACTTACTTGTGTATGGATCCTTCAACTCACAGGTCTATTCCCAGGCCCCTACAGATTATACTTATTTAAGTATTGCAGATTCCTAAGTGACTACTCATCTACTGCCTTCTGTTCAGTATTCACTCTAGCTGGTGCTCAATATTCCACTCATAGGCAAGCAATAAAGACCTGGATCTCCGCAGAAACCTGCAGCTTGATAAAATGTGTTTGCAGGTGACACATAAATATCTATTTCCCAAAGCCACTTAACAAGAACATTCCTTGCTCAATAATTACACACAATGTAATTAAATTACTTACAATGTAATTTAATAAAAGACTGCAAACTGGTAAAAATGAAGGCAGAATGCTGAATTTCCCTTTCTGCCCTGATGGTTTACGGGGAGTCCAGCACAGAGTACCAAGTATTGACCATGTAAACTTCTGTATGATGCTGGAGTTATCTTCTGCACATGATCTCTGGTCTCTGCCACAGGTATATCAATGGCAAGACAAATTGGTCTAAGCATCTGAAAGAATCTAAGCTTTAATCAACAGTGCTGAAGGACAGTGATACGCTTTGCTTATCCTCTAGGTAGTTTCAGGCAGTTTGGAAACAAGTGTCTAATACCAACCATTCATTTCTTTAAAATGGTCACACAAGACATATTCCCAGAGACTTACTACTTGAACTTACATGCAGCAATATTATTGACGTAAAGGACTTCACTCAGCCCCAAGGAGTTACAGATAAGGACAAATGCTGAAGACTCCACAAGAAGCCTTGCCTACCCTGTTTTGAATCACATAAAAGACTGGCTGCTGCAAAAGAGCTCACAAGACTTCTTACCTTGTCCATTTTGCTTACTCACTCACACAGGTGATGCTACTGGTTTTCACTAAGATTAGACAGTGACTCCTGTCACTAAGCAGAGGTCCCTCTGCCTGATTATAAACGAATGGTGCTGATGGGCTCTGAAGGAAGTTTCATTAGTCCTGTCCATACCAGAGGCAAGTTTAATTCTTTCTGAAAAGTGTTTTCTAACATAGCTGAGCTGCGTTAGCAAAACAAATTAGCTTGTCCTGGGCACTTCACTAACTGCTTTCAGGGGCACTTTTCCTTCCCACTGAAGTAAAAAACAAACCTCTATTGCATTGCAGGGATCAAGATTTAACTCTTAAGTGTTTGTGACAGTGTTGTCAAGGACAAGCATCTGATAGAAGTGTTTCACTCCACAACACCGACTCTGACATATGAAAGAGTGAGCATGCCTCTTGATGTATTTGCTGGGTATCTGCCAATACATCAGAGGTACATGAACTTGAACCCAGACTTCATTCTTAACATAAAGCAAGATCATTTGCACACTATAGAAGTTACAAAGTAGAAATTCAGACCTCTGAGAAGAGGTGTGGTTTTATTTCTCTGTCACTGAAGCAGGAGTTTGGAAGCAGTGATAAAGAAGGGTATTTTGTAAACACAAGAGTTTGAACCACATTGAGTAATTAGGCCATCAACCTTTTTCATACATTCCCTTCACACAACAGTACTATTTCCAGTGCAAGCACCTCTGGGAATGCCTCTAGAATGATGCAAAACTATAACACATCACAGAGGAACAAACACAGGACAATCAAGAATTATTTTTCTTCTACGAACTGGCCATTAATTTCAGTGTAGTGACATACAAGAAACACTGGTTATTGTCTAGTTGATTTTCAGTCATGTATTTCTACAGGAAATAGGTAATCCAGGGTTCATAAAAAGCAAATACATTTTTAAAATGGGGTTATTAAGTAAAATAAATAATAACTTCTGTTAAATAACAAAATAATTGACTTTAAGTATAATCACTGGAATAAAACAGTATTGATGAGATCACATTTACACGTTACATAGTCTCATTCAGAACTGCTTGCTTATTGGCTATTCCAGAATATCTTCTGGAGAATGCCACCTAGCACACAAAGCAATTGAGAAGGATGGAGGTAAGATGGAGAGACAGAGTTAGTTTTTCAACCCTTCTCTATTCCAAATCTGAGAAAGAGAAAATCTGCAAGACAAAAGCATTTATGCTGTCATCCCAGAAAGGCAGGAGACTTTATATACAACGTCCACTTAGAGCTATTAGCGGGCAATTCTATTTTCCATGATACAAGAAACACTTCATTTTTTTAACAAGACCTGTTCTGTTGCAATATACAATCACAAAGTACGGGTGCCAAAGATTTACTTGGTGTATTCAATTAATACAACATGAAACAATTAGCATGGAGATACAACTAGATGGAGATACTGTTTTGTAAATGTGCCTGTCAAAACATAATGCTACATAATAGCAAGGCAAAGCACTTTCAAGTCCAAGCTTACTTATTTAGTAAAACATAAACCAAGTATGTATGGAGCAATATGCTTATCTCACCAGGATGACTCAGAAAATGGACTTCCTGTATTGGTCAGAAACAGTAGATGTTTCTGTAAGCATCCATTAAATAAACTAAAGGCACAAATTCATGGCAACTTTCACAATCAACAAAAGGCTAGCACTCAAAATCAAGACTCAAATAAATAACAAATCTCCTAAGTCCTTCCTCAGGGCTAAGATTTCAGCCTAAAGACTGTTTTGTAGATTGTCTCTGTTCAGTGAGACAAAAGGCTGTGTGACAAGAAGAAACAAGATTAAAAGAAAGAATGGGACACCAGCTAAAAACGTTAAGGCCATCTGTGATATCACAGTAGCATGAAAACAAATGCAAATATTACTCCTGAAGGAAGAATAAAGACAGTTAAATCACAACTCAAAGCCCTCTAAGTTACTGCTATTTAACTTGAATTCCTTGTAAAGGAGGATGAAAGGAAATCTCAGTTACTTCATTCTCTTCATTTTGGGGATTGACATTTTTCTGATCAATGCAGAGCTCAAACATGAGGTACCTAACACTGTGAAGTGAAGCGTATTTTCACAGTAAGGAAGGTACAGCCGACAGAAAGCAGGAAGTCTCATTACACTGCCTCTTTAGGGAAGTTTTCCAATCCAAGTTTTGGAAAGAAAAGGTATGTACAGCAAGCTGTATCTCAGAACTACTTTTTATCGAGCATATATAACCTAAGAACATCTGTAAATCACCTGTCTGCAGAGAATAGTGACCCAAGAGAAAGCCCTTGGAAATGCAGTGACCTGCTACCTCTTCTGTTTGAAAAGGGTAACAGATAGAAAACAGGAAGCAGAAAACTCAACTTTGATGACTGGTTCAGAACTAGGAGAGGAGTAATGAGTAAGGCACTGTTTTTTTAATATATATATAAACACGCACACATATATATAGTATCAATACATGTGTATATAGATACGGGAATTTACATATAATTGCATATATATATATATATATACTTCTAGAGGAGCCACCACTCTGGCTCTTCCTTTAATGTGACTCAGTTCTCTAACACTACTTGCACCAGGATTAAAACACATTCAGAATTAGGGCTAGTACAAAAACACACAGGACTTAAAAACCATAAGTAATTCTTAGTTCAGTTTGGACAAAACTTGTAACTGTGTGACATTATTATACAGCAGTGGGGAAAAGAAACCCTAGAGGAACTCACAGCACTAAGTGGAACTCTCTCAAATTTGATTGTATTTGGTGAATGTTTAGCTTCAGTGCAGTTATCCATTCATTCTGGTTAGAAAATATCAGTAAAAAGCAAAATAGAAAGGTGAATCTATGACAATACAGCATCCATTTAAATGAAAAGTAAATACGCACATACTGCTCCATTCAGTTTCACAGGAGTGGCAAACTGTTCTCACAACTCAATATTTTGGTTTGAAATATATAAAGCTATACCTATCATAAGGAAATACATTTTATAGTTGTAAGTAGTGTACAACTATGCGTCTAGCTTCAGTAAACTTTTAACGTGCCCCTGCGTATCAACGAGGGCTGTAGATTACCAGATTTTCATTTGCCAGTGTACTGCAAAGCAGACATATGATTCAATCTTTAGGAGGTGGCTCTTTAAAATCTAATCTCACATTCATATAGCGAGTCCTAATGAGCCCGCTAGGAGTAAACAAATTAGTCTCCAGGATGTATTATACATTAATTAATCAGACTAATAGTATTATGAAATGTGTAAAAGATGAAAATTAGTTCCAAGTACAGTACTTGCATTGAAGAATGAACATAGAAGAATTAGAGCATAATAAAGGTATTCTCAAATTTCTACCACTGTCAGCTAAATCAACTATACCTAATTAATGACATATATTTCTCTTCCATTTAGCTGCATGTTTTGGTAAGCCAAATTGCAATATTTTATGCTGTTTTATTCTTGACTGCCACATTACATTCACTTTTTGCAAAATCAGAGCTCGTAATCACAGCGAGATATCAAACGGTGCACCCGCCCGACTGCTGCAGCCCAGCACGAGGCACAGAAAGTCACTTCAGTCCCAAAGGGCGGAAACAAGGGAGTACCACTCGTACTGCAGTTCTTCAACAGAAGAGCCTATTTAGCCCTGAGCAGAAAATCTGAAAAGTGCACTTATTCCTAAATAAAATGTGCTCAGTACTGAAAGACCTAGAGTTTATAATAGAATCTGCAAGCTGGAAAAGCTTGAGTCCTTTAATAGGGAGATGCACTATATTTGCTCCTCTCTTCTCCTTGACTGTGAATGATGTAACTTTTAAAAAGGTACTGGAAAAGATCCGACAGGAAAGATAAGATCATTAAACAGATCTATTGCATATACTTGCAACTATTGCCATTGATGTGTTGCCACCATCTTCAGCTTGGTGTGACGCTAATGCCTAACCACTCGAGCCTGTAAAGACCACTCTGTGTCAGGTTGTATTCAAATGCAATCTGTACTCTGCTGAGCACAGCATCTCAACACAGTTGAGAACAGAACAGTATACAGGCAGAAACACACAGCAGTTTTCCTAATGTGAAAGTGCTGGGGAAAAAAGCCAAGAAGCACTGAACTCTGCATACTAAGAGAGACAGGCACATTGCGTGAATGTTTCACTAAATAATCATGTGTTTATTTATAAATAAATACATTTACATTATATAAATAAAGTATGTGCCAGAGAAAAATCTCCCCTTGAACGAGTATGGTGAGAAAACCAGGGTAGATGCAGTGTGCATCTCTAAGATGAGAGGCATTACTGTATTCATCAGGTAAATATTTTCAATCGCGATCAGCCAGTTTTGCAATTCTTCCATCATTTTTCATCTTAACCACCCCTTGAATAAGTCTTGTTACCTGCATTTTGCTTCTTCCTTTAGTAATATCAACTACTGCCTGTAGCACGCAGGATGAAGAGAAGCAAATGCTCCTATCATAAATTCAGTCCAGCACTCTCTAAATGTAAATAAGCGCACTTAACTACCAGCCAGTTGCAGACCTCTCATTTCAACAGAACTTGCTCATAGCTATGCTTAAATCTGGCTTACCATTACAAATCAAAAAGTAAATGAATAAAAGGCCAGCTCCTGTTCTAAGCCATTTCAAAATTATCACTGGCTACAGAAAGGGATAATTTAAAGCAGAAATGTTAGCTGTGGTTTTCTCCTCGGAGTAATACACAGACTGGCTTTCTTACCTGAGCTTCCTGAGGTGCTTTCAATAGCCAGCTCAGTCAGCATTTTCCCTGCAGGTAGATTCATAGATTGTTAGGGGTTGGAAGGGACCAAGAAAGATCATCCAGTCCGAGTCCCCTGCCAGAGCAGGATCACCTATAATAAGTCACACAGGAATGTGTCCAGGCGGGTTTTGAATTCCTCCAGAGAAGGAGGTTCCACAACCCCCCTGGGCAGCCTGTTCCAGTGTCTGTCACCCTTACTGTAAAAAAGTTTTTCTTATGTTTATCCTAAACCTCTTATTTTCCAACTTGCTCCCACTGCCCCTTGTCCTAACATTAGATGACACCGAGAAGAGTCTGGCTCCATCCTCCCTACGCTCGCCCCTTATATATTTATAGCTCAACTCCAACTGAATTTAAGTTGCCTACAACCACCACATGTCCTCATAGCAGATAGCATAATACCCCTTTAGGAAAGACCTATTTGTCTGACTACAGTCAAACGACGAGAGATACACAAACCAGTCAGAGGCCTATGACCTTTTTATACACGGCATATTTTCGTAAATACAGAACAAAATCAGTTTATGCCCAGGGTATCCTTACAGACTCAGATCCCAACTGTACCCCAGCACTGAAAGCCACTGAAGTGAACCACACCACCACCCTAGCAGAGCACAGTCAGCACACCACTGTCCTTCCCCATCCTCCCACATCAACACCAAACCACAGTGGGAGACAGAAAGAGCACGATGCATTCACCTTCAAGAAAGGAATCTGGCCTCCGAGCTGTTAAGGCTGCCAATAAGCACGGGCAGCCTGCAGCAACAATAATAAACAAAAATTTCTCCTAGGCACAAGTAAGTGAATGTTAACAAACTCAACTTCCCAGCATTTTCAACAGAAACCAGATCCTTAACGGTCCTTACTGTCTCTGCAAATCCCCTTCTCAGTGACAAAACTTGGCTGAGAATGGCAAATATTTCAGTTGCTGGTTTTTCTGTTTATGGTTTTCAGTCTTCTCAGTCACAAGTCACACAGATTGATCTAAATGTGATAAAAATGCATCACTGTAAATACAGGCAGGCTTTAATGGTTGTACTTCATTTACTCAATGAGTAATATGATGTACTATTGAACACTGGTCAGTAGTAAATAAAACACTTTAGTATAGTACCCAAAAAGATGAACTATGGTTATTTTCAAATTAAGTCATACAATAAAAAAAAGATGTTTAAACCAATCAACATTTCCCGTCCCCACGTCATTAGAAGAGACAGCTGTACTGAGAAGTCAGTCGAAGAACAACGAAGCATCTGTGAGGAGGCAGAGCACTCAGGCAGCAGAGACCCCAAACTCCCCGGGACAGACCCCCCTACAACTGCAGCACAAGAAGAGAAGGCTGTGAGGTCTGTCACTGAAGCCTGTATAACCAACACCCAAGCAGAGTCCTATCTTTCTACAATGCATACTTCTCTTACGCTTCCCTAACTCTACAGACTCGAAGGAAATTCTAGCTTTTTTACAGCAGAGCAAGGACAGAATCAGACACAGTCACAAACAGACCTGTTTAAATACAGGTTGAGAGTAGGCTCTGCCCGTAGCCAATGTAGCAGGGCTGACTACAAAAAAACAGGGAGCAAAGTCATGAAGACTGTGAAAAAACTGCAACCAGTTTTTATATGGCAGCCTTAATTTCATGGAGAGTCAATGCATTCATTTCAGGATCACAGTGCAACAAGGTTTGGAGCAAGAACAAAGGCAGAGCTGAAACCAAAGTTCTGGGAACAGCCTTATTATTCCAGTGTTACATAGTCAACATATAACCTTAAGTTAAGCTTTAGGGAACAAAAAGCTATTAACTTAAACCCCATCTCCTATTGACTTAGGAGGGATGTATATTTGTGGAAGACAGGACTTGTAGTACAGACTGAAATAAGCAGAATAACTCTCGCATTAAATCATCCTGTTATTTTAAGAAAAGGTTAATTTGTAAAACAAATTGAGCTTCATTAGGGACTAATTGACTGGAAAATTTTCTTTAGAAATGTCTTCTAATTATACAGGTGAAAAAAAATCTTTTCTAAGCACTTTTATAATTAAAAATCATCCTTGATCAATTTCTTTTAACATTTACTCAAGGAAAAAGTACTCCAGGAAGGTGTAGCCAAGAGTTGAGTGTCGTAGTCCACACCACTGCAATAAATATGATGGGATAAATATATCAGCAAGACAATGTCTGTGACTGCTGGGAATCATCTAAAAAGAAATCCATAACCAAGTCTGAACCATTAAAGGAAAACACAAGAGTTTCTGTGCTGTGACTGGAGTGATCCAGCAGAGACAGAATTCTCTTTTCACAACTGTAAAATGAACGCCCAAGGCAAGAAGACTTTGGAAATACCCTCCTCCAAAAGGTGAGGTAGACTCCTCTTCACCATGTCTCCCAGAGCCTGTGGCACTGAAGAGGAGTACCTTGCTTGTGAAGTTTAGCTTACTCCATTCAAACCAGCTGGTCCACAGTTCCACTTTGGAAGAACTTCCAGAATAAAACTACTATGTGGCAATGGACTGCTTTCCTTCTCAGAGCTTCAAGCACTACTGCTGCAGCCTGAGTGAGGTCTGCTCTTCATTGCTTTGTGCTTCACTTAGCCTCTCTAAAGAGTGTGCAAAATGTAATGCTGTGAATACTTCACATAATGAATCCTCTTTTATTTTCTTTCCCAATTATTTAACCCAAGTTGATCGTAAAAATATGTTCCACTTACTCCTATTTGTTATAGCGATGAGAAATTATAGATTTTAAAGATTTTGTCAATATCTAATGATCCTGGTTTGATATCATCACTTGTGTATCAAATTTTAGAACACTTTACATCATCATTAGATGCCACAGTCCAGTGGATTGTCAACAGCAGCGAGATCTATAATCACGGGGAGGTGGCGAGAAAGGCACTTCCTATCGAGCATTGATTTCAGAATGAATCTGTGCTGTCTTGATAAGAACTGCAGCGTGGTTTAGGGTTGGAGCTTAGAAAGGAGGGTAAGGGTAAACTCCCTCACAAATGCACAAAGAAGAAGTTAGTATTATGCAGTAAATTTTAATAATACATCTAAGGAATTGGTCCTCTGTTGAGGCCTTGTATCAGATTAAGAGAGAGAAGCTTTGGGTAGGCTCATTAAACAGACACACAACCACATGTCCTCAATTACAAAACATAAATGCATCAGCTTAAATAGCAGGACTGTGCCTTTTTTGACACTTCAGTAGTCCAGGCTGGACTACTAAACTTCTTATTTTCAAGCAAATGCTCAAATAATGTGCTAGAAGTGTCATGGGTCCCAAACTCATTTAGTGAATCACTGCCATGTCTCTCTACTACACAGTGGAATCTCTAATATGGGCAGAGTCCCCTTTATGTATTATAAGAGAAAGAGATAGACACAAAACCCAGAAAGAACTGTGAAGACTCACCAGCTCTGGAAAATAAAGGGTCATAGTTCCAGTCTCCAAAATAGTGGGATGACAAGAGGATGCAATATAAATACTCAAAGTGAAATAAAGGACAGGAGAAACAGGGAACATGCCAGATTTTGTGTGCAGTGACTAGCAGTAGATGCCCTTTGTGTGTGGGGAAGATCTTTTTGGAAGCTCAGGACCTGCCAGAAAACAGGCAAAGAAGTTTTAAGAAGAAAGGCAGACAGAAAAGGTCAGATATTTATTTCCTTTTTCTGACACTCTTTTCTCAAGATATACTGTACGTTATACTGCAAATAATCCAAAGAAGAATGTGTTTTCCTTCATATACAAAGAGCCTCAGCTCCCTCTTTGTGCAGTATTAAAAAAAAAAAAACCAGTACTAATAGTGATGAATAACTGTTCCCAGCTTACCCGCATGGCTGAGTCTATTTTCAGACTTGGAAAGCAATTCTGTAGATTCAGGCACAGCACGCAGTGCTTATCCACAATGAATCCACCTAGTTTGTTTTGAAATGTGACCTCGTTCTAGTTAAATTAATTAGATCAAAGCCTGTAAGTGAAAGCAGTATCTACTTGCATCTGATGTTTGAAAAAATTCTAGACCTTTGGAGCTTCTACTTTGTTGTTGATCATGTAAAGCATATAGTACTTATTTTCACATATTCCCTGTTAGCTTTCACATATGTAGACTTGTCTGTATCAATTATTTCTGAGATGTTTAACTTTTAATCATGCTACGGAATTCACAATTTTTGTCAAATGAAAGGAAATGTAAATAGATTCACAGAAAATCTGGATCTAATTATAAAATCCCAATTTCACAGACTGAACTTAAAGAAATAACAGAATGAAAAAGCCTGTGAAGAAACACGGGGAAAAAAAAAAAAGCATTAGGTACATTAGGTAATCACCTTGAAAAGCCACAATAGAACGAAGTGAGCAATGCCTCTCTGTGAAAGGCAGCTAAAACAAGTAGTTGGACTTAAAAGATAACTGGGATTTGATCAAATGGCCCATAAGGAGCAGAGTTCTCCAAAATGCTAGAAGGCTTTTAAATACGGTAGATGAGCTGCTGGGAAAGCCTCTGTCCCTAAAAGAATGGCCTCAGGTTGGGACAATCAGGAGTGGTATAAATTAGCCCATGATATGGAAACCTGGAAGTCTTGAAGTTGACTGACCCAGAGGCAAAGCAACTCATCCAATAGACCATGCAATTCTGTAAGACTATTCACAGTTTGACAAAGAATTACATAAGTGAGGAATAAAATGTTTATTTGAAGAATGGAATAATAGCAGATGACCAGAGGTCTTCCTTTAAACTTGAAGGAGAAATTCTGTTTTCAGCCTCTCGTGCTTAGGGAGTACACTAGGTTTACCACATGATTAAAAAGGATTTATTAAGAATGGGAAGAATCCCAGAGCTGTACTCCCAGAAACTCCATGACTTCAAGAAGCAGGACAGGTTAGTTTCAATATATTATAACCCTTCTAAGTATTAGCAGCTGAGGCATAGAATAACAAAGAAATTATTCACTCAGAAAATGTGAGACTTAACATATTATCCCTCTGCCACTTAGTCTTCCTCTACTAATACACCCAAGAATTACACATGTCATTTTTCCAAGGGTATTGCAATGGGAGCTGAGATTCAGATAATTATTCACTGCAAGCTCCAAATATTACACTCTTTGCTACTTTAGATAATTATCTGTCTTGATAACAGGGCTACAGGGGCTACAGATATGTCCATCTGATCAAATTTCAGAAATTTCTATCACCTTCTTTTCTACTACAGGTATCTCTGCATCCTGGCTGCTATTCAATTTCTTCTTTAAAAAAGAAAAAACAAAAACACAACCTTTTTAAGTGTAGACAGTGTTTTAAAATTAAAAATAGTGAAAAGAACTTAGAAAAAATGTTCTGTGTGTATATACATGTCAAAATTACATGTGAAGATACATATTAAGAACTTGTGAAGTCAGTGAATGCTTTTCAGTAATTTAAAGGCAGATTCACCTTTCTCATCTTTTCTTTACATATACAATCTGAAAATTATTAAACAAAAACGTAGCTTGTTGAACCCACAGTTCATCCTGAGTGAACGGAAGGGGCGTATCAGAAGCACTTGCAGCATGGAAAGTGTTGTGAATAGCATCTGCGCGCTTCTGATCTCCACTGCAACTACACGCAGGGCATTTTACACTACACTCAAAACGTAGAACTAGAATCACTAGGAAATGGTAATATGACCTGTTGAACTTCTGTGTTAATCTCTTAACTTCCACATTCTTTGTCCACAGATTCTCCAAATGACAGATGGACAACTGCAAAAGGGACGTCCTATTTGTGAAGGGCACTGTTGGCTTCTTGCTCTTAACCTAACAGAAGGTGGTTACACAGTCTCAGAGATCAAGACACTGGTAACTGTGAACAACATGAACCAGGCAGAAGTTATAAATCAGCTGTACAAAGCTTATTTTTAGTAAATAGACAATGATGAAGCTAAATTTGCCTAGATAAATAGTGATTATATAGGTCGTAAGCCCTTCTTTGATACATGCATGCAATCTTCATTAATATTAACGAAGCTGCAAATGTCTTGAGAAGACAATCATTGTTCATTGAACAAAACGCTCTACCCAGTCCTCAAACATAAAGACACAAAGACAGTAATCAGTTTTTAGCTCATTGCATATAAGCTGGTGGAAACAAAGCACTGCTATTTTAGCAGCCCTCTGATGGAATGCCCTGATTGTAATCTCACAAAACAGTGTCCCTTGCAACCATTTCAAAGCAGATAAAATCTTACTGGCATATTCAAAGTGCCTACTGCTGACAGGGCTTGCTGTCACTAAGGAACCGATGCAGAGATTTGCATTTGGAGTGTGATTGTGAAGCAGCAACATAATACACTGTGATTAGGAGACTGAGTGAACCACTTCTAAAAAGGAGAGCGAGCAGAGGATTAAAACTTAATAGGAGATATATTTTGGGTTCACTTTGCAAACTCTATTCACTACTGCAAACTCTATTGCCCCCATAAGTCTGGGAGTCCACTACTACACGTCCAGTTTCAAAACACGGCTACACTGATGGGAATCTAGACCTTCTGCTAAACTCAACAGATCTTCACTGATTTACATCACTGACAATCTGGAACAAGATTCATAGCTGCTGTGTGTTGTGAGCAAAGTAACATGGAAGCTACTTACTTCTGCTGGACTGTATGATTCAGCTTCAGAAAGAAATATTTAGTGTTGGTGCTGATGAGAGCATATCCTTGTAAAGGATGCTGGTTTTACCCTCAGGAGCCATGGTAAAGACTTGAGTTTATATGGGCATGTTTTTTCCTCCAAAGGAATGGTCATCACCACTCAGATTCATGATGTGTGCTTTGTATCTGACTCAGAAAAGCAAACAGTTATAAAAGTACCATTACCCTCTTAGTAGATTAGTCCTTTGACACGGACAGGACATAAACGTTATGATTTATTCTCAATTAGCAACACTTACAATGCTCTGCTCCTTGATAGATGGCATGAGTTTATTGCTTATTTCTAATCTGCTGTGCTTCATATGTTAACCT
Organism: Todiramphus chloris collaris; assembly: GCA_025345505.1. Lineage (NCBI taxonomy): Eukaryota > Metazoa > Chordata > Aves > Coraciiformes > Alcedinidae > Todiramphus > Todiramphus chloris. Next base: position 12,656,747 of record JANVCC010000040.1, read on the forward strand.
CCCTTAAAGTGTGAATGAATGGGTGGTAATCTGCAGGACCATGTAACAGTTTTCTGGCTGCTGCTTCTGGAATAGGTGTAACCCACTGAACAGAAAATGGGACTGGATGGATCTTCTGCTGCATGTAGCTGAGACTGGGGATGGGGTGGCTGACCATTTTTACACTGGGGTAAGTGAGACATTCAGACTGGTTCAAGCAGACAGGAGGAAATTGCTACATAAAACAAGGAACAAAAGAAAGCCTTAGAAGTAATAAGGATAAAGGGACTTTTTCCAAAGAACGTGAACAACTGTAATGAACTTGTTGCCAATGAGTTGCTACACTGGAAGCATGGAGGAAACAATGACCCCTGCGAGGTACAATCCTTTGTCACCAAACCAAGCTGCACACAATGTAATCTAGTCAATGTTCTAGCAGAACCTTGCCTCCGAGGTCCAAGGTCCTTTTGGGGGACAGCTGCTTTAAAAGGAAAAAGTGCAGCAAGATCTACAACAAATCTTCAGATGACTCCGGACTCTTGCCCTAAAAGCAGCATTTATAGACCAAGCAAAACTCTAACAGGCATGTCTTTACAGACACATTCACTGAACAACTGAGCTTGAGCCCTGGCAGGAAACAGCAGTATGTCTACTGGTATGTCAGTGTATTCTAGCTGCTACCATACTGTGTGTTCACAGCCCACTTCCCACCCCACCCCATTTCTCTACACAGTGAATCAGTACTTGTAAGCAGTTTCATGCTAACGAGGCATCACTGGAAATTGTCACAGGGCCCAAGATGACACAGCAGTGTTCCCTGCAGGCCAAAATTCAAGGGTTTCATTGTGGTTTCAGGGTTTGACATATGAGTACAAAGCATTTTGAAATATATCTTGGAGTTATCAACTGTATAAGGTGAAGGGCAGCCTTTGCCATCATGCTCTTATGTCCGAGAATATGGTGATACTCTAAATCTTCTCTGTAAACTCACAATTATGCACATAAACAAGTTCTTTACTCGATACATATACTATATACATATACAAAAACTTCTTTACTTTTGCCATTCGAAGTGTGAGCCTGTAACAAACGTTAGGAAATACTAACAACATTCACTACAATGGGTGCTCATCTCTTCTCTCTCAGCAGCATTTCCCTGAGAGTAAGAGATGTCCCCTTTACCAGTATGGGTAGAGCAATGGGTTGGCAGACAGTATGGCAAGAGCAATAGGTTGGGATACTGCACTGGTTTTCAATCTCAGCTTTACTTTTACAAACTGCATAGGTAATTTCTAAACATTATGGTTGCACAGAAAATAATCAAAATACTCCCATGTTACCTGTACAACCAAAGCCTGTTTGTGTTGTTAAAGAACCCACAGAAGGAGTCTGATCTGAAGATCCAAATTCCCCACTGAGAGAAGTAGGTTCTAATTCACATGACAATAATGTAATGATGACATGTAGTAGTAACACAACTAACGTGACAGCAAATTAGTAACTTAATGCAGACAGAATTTTATCTCAGCATTTGCTTTTATCTTTGTGGAACTAGATCACATAATGATTCTTAACAGGCCCCTTAACACCTTTTACTTGTTTTCCCTATAGCAGCACTGTTGATTCGGAAATCTGAATTAAGTAATTCTAAATTTACAAGAGAGTAGGATTTTTAGCTATTCATTACTCCTAATGATACAGAGTAGAATTTGATTAATTCTCCTATTTATTTAAACGCACTAGAAGCTTTAATGGTATACAGGAAATTTTATTGGCAAGAAACTGCATTGGAAGAAGAATGATAGCAGAATGTTATTGATTCCTGAGGGGTTTGGGAGATATATATTTTTTTATTATTATTATTATTACCTGAGCAAGGAAACACTACCAGAATTTCCTACAATTATTCTAAAAATGGCTCAGAAAGGAAAGATAATGGTAAGGAAAAAGCACTGGCCTCGGGTGCATTAACAGTAGAGTTGTCTGAAACATTTATTATCAAAACTAAAAATACCTAACCCATATAAAATTAGAAGTCTTACCATTTCTTTGGAAAGTACCCAGATGGATGGTACTTAATGATACACCCTGGATATACCAACTGCTAAACCCAATCTTCCTCCTGCTTCAATGTTGGATGGAATATTTTTTTAGCGTTTGCACAGACATCTGTAAAAAATGCTAATTTGGCAAATTAAGTGTGGATTATGAAATAAGAAATTAGTCTGAACTGAGCCATTTCCCATCAAATGTTCAAAGCCCACCAAAATGGGTCATTTTGACAGATGCGAGGCTCCTTCGAACCATTTGTGCAGTATCTTCTAGCAATTCAAAACATTTCCAAATCTAGGTTGGAAACAGTCTTTTTCATTTACTCCTTCAACCTTCAGACTGTCACTTTTGATGAGTAAGTATTTTCCAATAAAGAAATATTCTCCAGAATATACCAGCCTGCCTCTGCTTACCGATTTGATGAGACTGTTCAGAAATCCAAATTTGAGCCTGCTTCACTTAGAATTTCAAAAAAAGTTCCAACCAGGCAGAGTTTACCCACTGATCTGAAAGTCAGCTCCAGTGCAGGAGCCCTATTAGAGTGAAATGCTCTACAGCCCTGTGTAAAAATCCTGACTTGCAGACAGCGCGTCTGTGAAACTCTTCCAATTGCATCTGCCCTGTCTGAAACCGAAATGCTTGCTCTGAAGACAGCTAGCTTTCTATAAATGCAGAGCATCCAAGGCTCTGCAGTGTGTGGCAACCGTTTTAATTCTAAATACAACTTCAACTACTGTAAGCTTCTGTAGTTGTAAAATATATTTAGGAAGCACTGCACTAACCAACCAGTTTCAAAATGATTTCAATTCCCACACAGTTGTGGCCACACAAATGCCTTCAGCCTTTTCATCTAGGAACTTTGTTCTGCAAGATGCAGGAGAGTCTGGCCCTTGTCCAGCAATATGCACAAACTCCAGCTTAACTTCTGATAGATTGGTAACTCTCTGAAAGCCAAAGACTATTTATATGCTCACAGTTAGGCAGAGAACAAGCTTTTAAAGGTTTCAAAGGCTCTTAATTGAATAGCTGTACTGCCATACATAATACCCTTGAAAAGGGAGTATTCATTTTCATGAGGACTCTCCACAGAAGTAAAAGTTTACAGAAGTAGGTTGTTAGTTCTCGTGAATTTTATTTGTATATTGTGAATAACGTCTATAAATAATATACTCTGCTTCATGTGATTGATACAGAAATAAGAGCTTCTCGTACAAATCAGGGATTGCAGAATCAGGTCCTTCCTTTTGTTCTGTTGTACTAGCAGACGAATATAGTTGGTTTCAAAATAAGTTGTTTTCAAAACCAGTGGGGAAAGCAGTAACCTTTCTTTTTAACCTTGGATTTATTCACTTTGATGTTGAGTGTATATAAGATTAAGAAATGCTCAATCTCCTGACTATTAAACTCTCTGCCTACTTGCAGCTGATGATTCATGGCTTATTGTTTCTCTAATAGTTCACAGCTAATTGGTATGGTGAAGAATTAAAGATTAACTGTCAAAATGTAAAAGTGTTAGGACTTTTTTAAGAGAAAGAACAGAAAATATCTGCAGATGAAGAACCACTATCTAAATAACCTCACACAATATCTACACAGCTACAAAATCAACCTTTATACCACTGCAGAAGCAAGAATACCTTTAAATAAGACAGTTTCAATTTTACAGCATCCCATAACTTGCAATCAGCATCTCTTTAATAAAACTGAAATAAGCACCTCATATTCAATGGATATTTCTTGTATTTTTTTGCACGACCAAAAATAAGATTCACATTAAACTGAGAATTGGGTCATGCTTCAGTACACAGTAATTTGACCTAAAGATAACATTCCTATCCCGCAGTTATAAGATGTGCCTTTCAGACAATGAAAACATTTAAGAACTACAATTTTAGGTAGTCTGTATAATGTAAAAATGTCTGTCATGCTCCTGGAATCCAAAATATAATGAAACCTTTCAGTCTTGGCTGCATGTAACACTGTATTCCCACAGAACAGACAGTAGTATTGTATCATGGCATAATGTTGGCATAGGACAGAGTACACAACAGGGAAAATGACATATCTGGTATCATCTGATGGTTTATTTCTTACTAATAATCTGCAGCAAAACTGAACTCACGATTTGTAGAAGGTAAAACAAGTGTTTATTGGTGCCTGGTTGCACCATGAGAAAAATCTTCAATTCTTTGATCATGGCAAGCTTTGCAGCACCCTGAAGGCATGTTTCACTCAGCTCAGGTAGATCAGGAGTATTCAGATCAAGAAATGAAACACAGTTCATTTACCAGGTACCGATTACACTGTGTTGCAAGCCAGTCACTGACATATTTACAGAAGAAAAATGTAGGGGCAAAGAAAATAAGTAAGAGGAAAAAAAAAAAAACACCAAAAACAAAAAAAAACCCTCTAAGATTAAAGGTGAAAAGAGAAATAAGAAAGAAAGACTATGAATATTACAGATAATGATAACGCAAACACTGCTTGCATATAATTTACTGTTACCTTCAGTTTACCATTTTGAGCATTTAAATCAAATACCCTGCAAGAAGCTCTTCCCGTTGCAAAATTTAACAAAGCATCGAACTTGCTGTCCATAAATATCAACACAGACGTATCTTATGAAAAAGATAACCTCCTGACAGCCTGGCCTCCCTCTGCTGCCTAGCAATGAGTGAGACGGACACCACCTGACACTTCAACCTCAGATAAATATTTCAAACATATCATGCAAGAGATTCACAGATCAATCCCCACCTCCAAGAAACCAGTGGAGTGAGACAGAAAGCCATTTTCAACTGGCACATCAGAGCGGAACACAATGAGCAGTTTTTGTTGGTTTTTGGGGGGGAGAGAGGTGTGTTGTTTTATTTTAACCTGTGCCAGAATAGAATGATGAAAGGTAAGGCTCTGATCTGTGAATTTGACATTAAGGCACATCCTGATACGTTAACAAAAACGCACAGCAAACTCCCGTTACATTCCCTGTACAATGCTCTGACATAGAGTGAATGTGCTGGACATTGTCTACAAATCCACTTGGAATTGACTTCGTAAGCGAGTCCCTCAGACGCTAGCACGCCAGACTTCTGAACCTTGCTGCGATCCTCTTCCTTCCATACACTAGATGGGTACATACCCAAAATCAGGAATCAGAGACTCCTACTCTCTTTCTATTTCTCAGTTGGCTTGTAGTCTGTGAAAGGAGTGAGTGAATTGCCTTTTCAACACCTCTTTGAGAAAGGAAATCTACTGACAGATAAGGAAAATGAGCAACTCCATAGCTCGAGAATTTGAACCAGTCAGTAACAAGTCTGTCAACAGAGAGAGAATTAAAACTATGGGATATGGTGGAATACGCTTTGTCCAAAATTTACCTTGGATCAATGCCTCTTGAGAGATGAGTAAGCAGAGGAAAACTATGCTCAACAAGGCTGAAAATCAAGCTTCCACCCATGATGATAGCAAAAGAATGGCTCAGCCACTCTCATTTTCCAACATTAATGAATCTGTGATTTACCCACCTACACTGCTGAATTCATGCGAACATTTGGTAGAACATCTTTTAGAACAGCAAAGAACCATGGATTCAGATAAGTCTGTGAGCCAAAGCACTTTCATGATGGATAATAACACAGTGAATCCCAGGGCTCATCAGACTATTTTCAGACCTTCTAAATAATGACATCCATCTTGTTGGCTATGCCCAGGGTAACTACTCACACCAATCTCCTCCCCAGTCCTGCACATACCTGTAAACTATGCCACTGGAACTGAATACAGCCTTCTTCACATTCAATTTATCCTGCTGAAAAGCTCATGTATGAGAAGAGGTAGCAAATGTGGACTCCTGCAGAAGCTCATACATTTTACAGGTTATGTGAGGGCACACCTACATCCCAACTTGGCCTGGGTGCTCCTGAGCTGGTATCTCACCATGCAGAGGTAAGCATTCTTGGATATAGATTAGGAATCTCTGCACTTCACTTCCATCGACACAGATAGATGTGAAGGAATTTCCTAGTCCTTTTTAAAATCTGTGTATTTTAAAATACACATTATATTAGAATCAAAATAAAAATTAAGAATTGGTCATTGATACTGTCTAAATTAGGAATAGGGTATTGCACTGCGAATTACACAACTCTTATAATCAATGAATGGTGAAGGAAAGAAAGAAAAAAAACAACTATATGGGGTTTTTCTTCGGGGGGGGGGGGGGGGGGGAGAGAACCAAGACTAATTATCTGTATTTAAACATGTGAAGATCTTACTGAGCCTACAAGGTTGAGATCTTGTTCCCTAATCAAGTGCATCAAAGGCATTCCCAAAGGCTCACTGGAAACCTGCAGAACATCCACAAAAATCATTTTGCTTCAAGAAAGCCCCCGAAGTGGGGTGAGTTTTCCCCTCCTCTCTGCCATACTGCTACACAGCACTGTGTTCCTGGGGGTGTATAGTTCTATACCATAAGGCTTTGCAGATTCACAGTGACATTCTGAATGAGCTCTATTTTTCTTCTCCTTTAATTATTAAGAGGGCCAGACTCTGCCCTGATTCACAACCTCTTGAACATCACTGACTCCAGAGTGTAAATTACGTCAGATTTTGGCCATCGTTTGGCAAGCACTATATAATTTAATGTTCTTCACCCTTCAGAATGATTGAAGGACTTAGTTTACTAATAATTAACTGCACAAAGCCTCTTTAAGGGGTAATATTGAGTGTAGTTCTAGTTTAAGGGGCTAATATATAATACATAAGGAGCTGTATATAAGCCATACACTTTCAGCCCTTTGTTCTGCCTGTAAAATGTCAGTTGGACTCATTCTGGTTTTGGTTCTCCCCTCACTTATTACTGCCTCAAAAACCACACTGTGAAATTGTAGCTGCCATAAATGCTTAATATAAGAGCTAATTGTGCAATGCTGTCAGAATTCTGGTTTTATTTTTTTTAAAGCAACATTTTACTTACACTTTTCCCCTTCTTGTGTCAAAAAAGAGCACAGACTTCAGTGTCACAATCACAATAAATGCATAGTAACTTGCAGAAAATAATAAGGAGTTGTTGCACCCTTCCACCTTTGTCTTCAAAAAAAGAAAGATGCATAACATTATTCTCGGTAGGAGAAAAAATGGCACTGAGTAGCAGTCATGGATTCTTAGAAATTTGATTCAGAACCTTCAACCTCTACACTCATTTAATTTTCTCAAAGAGAGAGAGTCAAATACAAAGGTAAATAAGTTTATCCATGTTTTCTCTCTGTTATCATCATGGTATGGAAAAATCACTTATACACAGATTGCTCTTCTAACACACAATAATAGCTGGCACAATCAATGCTTGTTTTTTTCTTTTAGTCTCTAACTTAATAAGCAAAATTTTGCTGTGCCCAATTCTAGAACAATTAATTGCACTCAGCTGCATCTAGCAACCTACAGATCTGGCACTTAAGACAGCAAAGTGATATCAATTCCACACAGGGCTTGAAACTTGGATACAATTGCTAACAACTGGGGCATGCAAAAAATTACACCTAAAAATTACTTACCTGAAACACAGGCTCCTCATGGGTGTATTTAAAGTTTCTTTAATTTCTTTTTTTGTTGTTGCTGTTAATTTTTATTTCTTGGTGTAAAAAAAGCTACTCTGACAGGAAAAATAAAAGAAGCCTCAGAGCTCTTTATTAAACCAGAATATAGGAATCCTGCTGCCCCTAGGTATCTTGGTATTGTATTATGCTATTTTACTAATAGCACTGGAAAAGAAAGTAAAGGCTTGGAATTTAAGAGTATGTGAAGTCTTAAGTTACATTGCAGAATAAAGCACTACTAAAACATTCACTTGATTTGAGTTATTTCTTCATATGGAATAAAACAACAGGTATCAAGTGATGTGTACTGCACTGGGCTGAGATGGAGGTAATTTTCTTCGTGCAGTGCTGTGTTTTCATTCTATGGCCCCAATAACACTGATTGCACGAGAGGGTTGTAACTTCTGCTGAAACAGCACAACAGTTTTGCCCCAACCCTGCCCCACCAGAGAGCTGGGGGGGTACAGAAGAAGTCAGGAGGGGACACGGCTGGGACAGCTGATCCCAATGGACCACGGGGATATTCCAGACTATATGATGTCATGCTTACCAAGAAAAGCTGGGGGAAGGAGGAGGAATTCAGGGGGGGAGAACGGGACAGGACACACACACCATTATGGTGTTTGTCTTTCCAAGCAACATGAAGAGGAAATGGCTAAACATCTGCCTGCCGCTGGGAAGCAGTGAAGCAGTTCTTCACTTTACTCGCAAACGCAGCTCTACTTGACTTATGAAACCACCTTGCTCTCAACCCACAATCCCCATCCTGCTCAGGCAGAGTGAGTGAGTGGCTGTGGGGGACTCAGCTGCCTCCTGGAATGAACCCACAGCAAAGCCTAATTTAGTAACCCTTTATCCTCCATGAAAATCCTTGGAGTCTATGAGACTATTCATAAGAGTCTGATGGTATAAAGGCACACAACTGTCTCTGGCTCTGTCTCCTGTGCTACAACCAGCAGCTCTACCAACATGCCACAAACGCGTACCCCAAAAGCAAGTGAAGAGTTGTGCCTGTCACTGGGAAGAAACCGGGTCATGTTCAGCACAAGCACATTCTATATCCTTCAGAAAGGCAGAGTAATATTATTCAGTGCACTTTTAAGATGATCATCTGTAATCCAGAGCTAGGCATCAAAGCAGAGTTAGTATTTACAAAACTAAGTCACTGTAACCATACAGTGATCTGTAAGCAGCGAGGAGACTACAGGACTAACGAGCCAGCACAATTCAGTGAGATACCGTAAAATTGCTTCTAAAGGCCTCTCAGCTCAGCTCACCTCTGGTCTGCTGCATCCCTCTGCCAGACCAAAAGGCAGCACTGTAATACACGTAATGCTGTTCTTGAGGAGCTACCATATGGCAATGGCTGTGGAGATTCAACAGTGCTGGCAAGAGTGGTTACCATGACCTAGCTGCTTACAGCATGTGAAGCAAAGCTGCTGCAGCTCTGCTGAGAGAAATGGATTTTGGCCTCCCTAAATTTCAAAATATATATGATTATTTCATGATGATGTAACATGTAAGAAAAACAGCTAAAGACCTTAAAACTGATAATGTAAATTTGGATTTGAATGCAGGTTCTCAAATCTTGGACATTTGTGCAGCTCAGGCTTCTTTACGGCTGCAACACCCCTCTTCAATGGTTGACTAGTCCCAGGGCTTACAATATCTATCAAGGCTTACAATGTCAATCTAGGCTTACAATAAAGGAAGTAACTTATACAAAAATTCCATGCTACCCCCAGACACAGCGGTAAAGAATGGCACAGAACATACTAACAGGAAATAATGAAGGTAATTTTCCCATTTGCTAAAAATCAGCAAGCCAGCTTAGGCCCTGCCACAACACATCATCCAAAACCATAGCAAGCAACTGGGTATTGATGCACATGGGCTCCCTTAGCCCCACTGTTGTGAAAAAACATGTTAGGATGGTCTAAAGGTAGCATATGGGGAAAATTTAAGGATTTTACATATATACAACTACAGGCAGCGCCAATACTATCATAACAGCTTGGATACCTGCCTTAAACCCTGCTCAGTGACAGCCTCTGATCAGCCTCTTTGTCTCTATCATCTCCATTCCCTACTGTCTCAGTTTCTCAAAGAGTTAAGAAAGGAATCACAGTACCAGAAATGCAGAAGGAATAGGAGTAAAAGAATGTTAGATAATCCCTTTCCCTGGGCTAATTCCTATTCTCCCCAAAGTACTGGAATAGATTTGCTATCAGTGTGCAGGGAAAGGGAGTCTCTGAGGCCCTGGAGAGATGGAGTTAGGGACATCATTATACTTTGCTAAGGAATCTTTCCCACCATGAAGAATGAAGGGAATCCATCCCCATTATCCATAAAAAAAGATAGGAGTTTGTTCTGGTTTTGGCTGGAACAGTTGATTTTCTTCTAGCACACAGTGGTGCAGTGCTGTGTTTTGGATTTAGTCAGAGAATGCTGTGCTAACACACGGCTGTTTGAGTTGTTTCTGGCTGGCACTTACCCCAGGCCAAGGATGTTTCAGTGCCCCGTGCTCTGCCAGCCAGGAGATGCAGAGGGAGCTGGGAGGCAGCACGGCCAGGACAGCTGACCCCAACTGACCAAAGGGCTATTCCATACCACAGAACATCATGCCCAGTACAGAAACTGAGGGGAACTTGGTAAGGAGGGGTGATTGCTGCTGGGGCAGCGGTCACAAGGTGATTAGCAACTCAGGGTATATCACTCGTCTCTTCTCGAGTTTTAGTTCTCTTCTTGTTATCTTCCCTTTCATTACAAATAGTATTATTGTGACTGTTATAATTACATTTATTTAACTGCAATTATTAAACTGTTCTATCTCAACCCACCAGTTTCTCTCTCTGTGGTTTTTTTTTTTTTTCCCCTTTCTTTCAGTTCTCCCAATCCCACTGGGATGAGTGTCTGTGTAGTGTTTAGTTGCTGGCTGGAGTTAAACCACTGCAGAGTCCCAGCTCCAAGCTGCAATAATTCATCAGAAAGTGAAATCCCTGTGGGTTTAGCTACCCAGCGAGATCAGAGTAAAAGTGGGACTGGGGAAACAGTGAAGTAAGACAGACAAGAACTGTAAGATATCTCAAATCTCATTAATTCCCTGTCTAGGAGTACCCTGCTTTTTTTTGGATTGGTTCTTTATTGGAGTAGGGGTTGTACTGTGAAAGTTTCAGCTGTTCTTGACATCACTGACAGAAGTTCTTTTTAGGAATCAGAAATATGAAATTAATATAGTCATGACCTAGGGAGCATTAAGGGAGAAAGATTTCCATCTTTTCAAGCAGGAGGCAAATCAGCTCTTAATTCACCTGTATTTTGAAGGCATCTGAATTCATTGGATATTTAATTTCCATTTCTCACTCTCTAATCACCTAGCTAACAATCAGAGACTGATTCCCCCCATTTACTTACATACGTGATGCAGGGAGGACAGATGCAGACTTCTCCACTGTTCGACTACTTGAATGACACAAAGGTGGATCAATGGGAAACACACTCTTTGACACCAAGAGAATTTGAGTTTCAATCTGACTGTACCCGCCAGAAGCCTCTCTCCTGTGCTGTGTGTACCACCACTGGTGTTCCAATACAGCACAGTTATAAACAAAGACCAGTCCTGTACCCCGAGCCCTATAAATCACTTGAACTAATGTGATGGCAAAGGCAAGTGCCTAACGTTTCTCATGCATACAGATATGCTATAATCTATAAATTACCCCTTTTTCAAGTAGATATTATTGCTAAATCCTATCCATACTTTCTGATTGATCTGTGCAAACCAGTATTAATAAATGGAAATGCAAAGTCTTCAGAAGAATATGTGTAAAAGATGTGTAGACACATACATAAAATTAACCTGGAAAACTGTGCAACACTAAAAAAAGAAGAAAAAGATGTCAGTATGTGCACAGTAAGTAAAATATCCTTAAATACTCAAGTCACTTTTTCTCTGCAATAGCATATTCTGTAATTGTTCTAACTGAGACCTATCTGTTATCTCATCGTGTCTGAAAAGCTAGCCAGTTTTCTCTACTCATCTACAATAGACTCAGGCTTTTTTTAGTGCAGTATTTTTTAAGAATTTCTCCATAACATATATTAGTAAACCAAAGTGGTGTCAGTACTTTCAAGTTAAAACCATGAGGATGATGATTATTAATTCCTGGAGCTATTTGGTCAGAACCACTGCAAAAAGCCGTGAATAAGCCAACTGTAGAAGTACATAAAAATCCTGAATCTAGAATTTAATACCTAAATTCACACTCAATCCCTAGTTTGAAGATTCATATGAATACTTACATAACTATAGAGAAACCACACTCAACGCTTAGGTAGTCTCTCAATGTAAGCTTGGGTGCACTGTGGAAGGAAGAAAAGTTTGTCCCTGCACAGTCACGTGCAAGCTGAGGGCAACAGGGATCTACAGAAAAGATTTATTATCAGGCACAAAAATAGAGCGTGCCCAATTAGTTCAGCAGGATTTGTATCTCTTAACAACTTCAGGAAATCAGACCACTGTTTTTTTCCTCTGGAGCTAAACTCAGGTAAGAACCAAGCACATTTGTCTTCTGAAACATCTAGTAACTTCACCAAAACGGACACCAAATGCTCAGTTAGGTCCCGCTGCCAGACACACACATATCCATGCAACTTCAGGAATGAAAATATTTACCACAGAATGTATGTAAATATTTCCTGGAAGGGGCCTAACATCAGCAACTTGCTTCAGAGGCTGGATCAACCTGCTTTGAAACTGAAGCTGCTTTTGGGGATGATTTGTATATAGTTGTGTTTGTCTGCTTGGAAATTGATATATGGCAAAAGTAAAATAGGAAAGCTTGCTAGCTCTTTGGAAGCTTTGGAATTTGGAACCTTGCCCAAGTCATTCTACTGTGGAGAAAGTGAAATATGTAGCTTTAAAAAAGCAGATTACATGCTGGATGAAAAGTTCAGGCCCATCAAGTAAATGCTCAATCTGTTAATTCCTTTGTGTTTTATGCAACACACTTAAAATGTAAGTTAATCCATCTAGTGTACGGATCCCAGACAACTGAAGGAAAGAAGAGAAGCAGCAATCTACACTCCTAAAAGAATTTGCATCTGCCTGTCCTTGCACAATTACAGAATTCTTAAAAAGACTTTCTTCTTTTTCCTATTACTTAATGTTATTGTGCAAAACAGTTAAAACTCTCTACCTATATTGGAAATAAACAGGAAATAACTGGTTTTGTATTTTTACATTTGAATTTTTTACAAATTGAACTGAAAATAATATTTGCATCATCCTACAGACAACAATCATTCATACTTCATTTACATCTTTGCCTCCAGCTTTCTCCCCAAAACAGATGCATCCTATTGCAGCAGTAGAAGAACTGAGGCAAAGAGCTGAAAAATATTTTGAACCTTTACAGTAAGTCTGGAGACCAGTTAAATGTTCACTTTCTGTTGTGGTGAATTACAGGACTTCTGACAGACTGAAATTTGAGCTTAAGTCAAAGGGAAGTGCTGAAGCTCAGCACGTTCAAATAAAAAAAGTCCCAAAAAACAAACAAACCAGCAAAGAGTTATAAAGTGGTCAAAATCACCCCCAAAATAATTGCAAAGGAAGGCTTAAGGAATTAGTTGAAGGTTACACAAGCCATGACTGGCAGAGTGAGGATTTGAAGTCCTGTTGATAATGTTGCATTGTCTCAAAACCAGAGTTTTCTATGTGGAAACACCAAATAAAAACCCCCCACAGTCATTCAGTTTTACTTCATCTCTTCTTCCCATGGAATGGGGAAGGGGTGGACTCAAAGAACAGGGGCACAACACATTGCCTTGTTTAGTACCTTCTGGCAGGTCCTGACTGTTCTTAGCCTTTCATAGGGAAGACTCAGTCATGGCCATTTCTGACTGCCATTGTAAATGAACTAGAGCGAACAAGCTTTGCAACCCTGTAAACAAACCAATACCCCAGTCCATTGTGCAAGAGCCCTGTGCAAGAAACTAAGAAATTATTTTTTTTAAACGTTTTTGTTATTCAGATGAGCTTTGCTGCTGGCACTCACGTAGAGCCAATTAGGAAAATATCTTCTTGTATAATTATGTGCTGATCCACTAACAGCCGCTGCAAACGAACACTAAGATTGTCAGTATCTTCTGTAATCACAATTGTAGAACTAAATTTGTGATTGAAGAACAAGTTAAAAATATGCAAGTCCTTTGAATTTTTTTCCCCTTACTCATCTATTTCTTATTTGGATTAAGTATAAAACAGCTATTATAGAGAACTGCCTTACTTTGCTCAACTAACAATTTACTCTTCAAAAATCTTTTTATGATGAGCAAATATATAACTATTGAGCACTGGTTTCTTAGCTTATAGCTAAATTACTTGATAGATACACACATGTTATGGCTCTAAGCTTATAAATTTTAAAATTATCAGTCTTCAGAGAGTGATCATTATCTTGCTGAAGTCCTATAAAAATAGTTACCAGTTGAGCCATAAGAAAATACAAAGAGTTAAATCCACTTCAGATATGTAGTTGGACTCATTTATAAATGTTTTTTAGTAAGGAAGCAGACAGTTACTCTGAGTATACAAGAGCATTCTATCTTTAGTGTCATTTAGCTAAAGTATCTCTTGTGTAAAATAAAACTTTTGCTTCACAGAATTATCAATATGCAAGTGCACAGAGTGGTCCTTTCACAATATACAACACTCAAATAAATAGGTGATACAACAGGAAAAGGCTATTTTACCTTCATGAACAACAGTTACCATTACATCCTTGCTATGTATTTTCTTAGCATTTTTATACTACCTTACTACAGTTAATTTTTTTTATGTAATGCATTATCCAAAGAGTGATTGTTTCCGTGTGCAAAAATCTAAATGGATTATACAGACATACAGTCTCTCACGGAATTTGCCTTATTCTGTGAATACATGGTGGATTAGACTTACTGCTGGCCAGTGACACCTATAGAAGCTGTATCCCAGCCAGCTCTAAGCAGACCTGCAGACTAGCTTTTGAAAACTAAACACCTTCTGCAGCTCAGTGCAGGAGTGTTTCACAACTGCCCTCATCTGCTGATGGACCTGTTCAAGACCATTACCAGATACCAGTATATCAGGCAAGTGACTATGCTTTTATTAAGTAAAGAGAAGCTTCCCTGAGGAGGTAAGATCAATTAGATGAGCCAGTCTCACCCAACCCCAAAGGCATTGGGGATTTTTTGGTGGATGGGCTTTTTTCCCTCTTTTTAATTTTTAAGACTATCAGGTCATTGAGTAGGAAGCTCCAGCTGAAACTTGGCATGTAGTTTGGGAACTTAACACTACTACTGCAAAAACTGAATTCTGCCCTGCCTTACTTTGTACTCATCTACACAGTTAACTACAAACTGGGGGGTGGTTTTTGCTGCATCTTACAGTATGCAACAACCTAGGAAACAGCTGGTTCTGGAGCTTTACCATAATTATGGGGTTTCCCAGGCTGCATCCAACTGGTGCTGCAATTCCTGAGTGTTTTGCTGCAAGGCTTAGCAAGCAGACGTTGATGTGAAGACAGCAGGATCCTCAGCAATAAAGAGATGAAAGAGACCTAAGCAAATACAGTTAAGATTTCTAACCAGTCAACTCTATTGATTTTAAAGGCTGTCTTACTGTGGCCATCTCTACCCACTGCCCATAGACCTGTTGGGAACTCAGGAGTCAGAACAGAAATATTCCAAACACGAGAATTTGAAACCTGGTGATTACAACACAATTTGTGACTATTTTGATTCATTTATTGCCAATTGACTGTATGCTGTTATTTATAGGCTGCATTTTTTTTTATAATATTTGAATTATTTTCCATCTCTGACTTGATCTGGGTTGGCAAGCAGGCAGGCAGGCAAAAAGGAAAGTATGGAATTACCAGACCTCTCCTTCCCCTTAATTCCCTTTTAAATTGGTTACTGTTTATCATGTGCTATTTCCCTGGGATCATTTGTGTCACAAAACAAAATGATATTGTCACTTGAAATATTGGGGAGGGGGGGAGGGGGGATCATAATAGGAATGATATACTGTCCTAGTTAAGCACTTTTGTATTAATTTTGACAGTTTCATATTGATTTTGTTATGAATGTGTAAGTCTGATCAGTGAGACTGCAAAATAAGGAAGGTTCAAAATACTACAACCTGTACATCAGGAGCAAGTGAAAAAGCCTTTTCCCCTTCTTTTCATCACCACTGCCTAATCCTGCATCATAACTCCTGCAACAATGTGTCCCTGAAGGTGTTTAATAGAAAGACAGGAGAGATTATAAAACGCTAACTTCCAGAATTCAGAAATCCATAGAATGAAATATGAAAAATGCTCAAGTGCCCTTTATTTCATGCCAGAAGATTGGCCCAGCAGAAGAGGATCAGTGACCAATGCTAGTTTTCCTGTGTAACCAAAGAATAGTAGAGCAATAGTTTCTCTTCATAACAATAGATATACCAATCCACCAAATATTCAGAATTAGACTGACAAATGTAGAATGAAATTATCATTTCCACTGGACCTAGCAGGTTCACAACTACTAAAAACAACTCCCTAATGTAAAAATGTAATCTAAACATTGCTTTAGTTACGAAGACAAACAGAACAAAACTGTGCTGAACTAGACTGTGAAACTGATGTTCTGCTCAAAATTTAAGTCACTAAATCACCACATAGGAAGAAACAAAAGAAAGAAAGTCTCAGCAGAGAAAGATAAAGCTGTTCAGGCTGATTTCCAAGATCTTTCATTTGTAATTAAGATGTTATTACTTTCCTATGCAAAACACTTTGAAAAGAGTGATATTTATTTTGATAATGTCCCTTCCTCTCTCCACATAGGAAATATTCCCCAGTAGTCATTTGCTAGAGCTATGTGATTTGGGAAGAAATACAACGTATTGTACAGGCTGAGATAGTGTCTGTCTGTCCAGCTACCACAGAATTCACTTACTGCTTATTCAATATAAAGCCTGCTTCTATGCTTTGGCACATCTTTATTCAGAAAGATGGGCTGATTGCTGACAACTTTGATGCAATAAAGACTGCTGCAGCATTACTGGAAGAAAGTCATTTGATAAATGTATATTTTCCATTTTGCTTAAAAGGAATCTATTATAAGTGCAGCTGCTTTTCGAATGAAATTAATGCCGAAGTGAAGCTTCGTATTACAAAGTAAAATGGGACTCGCTCTCTAATATTAGACTGAAAGGCATTGTAATGCAGCAAGAGGATTGAACTTTGACTCCTTGAAGAACACTGATTCATATAATAAAAAGGGGAAAAAAAGGCTTTAAAAATGCTAACATCCTCTTTTCAAAGCTTAGCAAAGCTGCTGTCCAGAAAACAGAATAGCAAATACAGGTTGTGTGCATCTCCACAGATGATATACCCTAAGAAATCCATATGACGAGATTGTTTGGAAGGTTTTGAAAGATACGGAAACATACAGTTGGGAGGAAGACATCTCATACTTTTTCCAGTCTTTTATCAGGTGATATACATTGTTTATTTAAAATGGGTTTTAACCAAGCCATGTACAGTTGGATAAGATTTCTGAATCTTTTCTGATTACAACTTCACGTGTGAGTTTTCACATCATTTCCAAGATGTGAAATTTCCAGAATATTCCTGTTCAACACTGGCTATGAATGAATTTTTTTGTACTTTCCAGTTAAGGCGTGCTTTTATCTCTGAACCAGACAGAAAAAAAAGAAGGAATGGGGTTATCTGCTGAGATGTGGGTTTTCAGGGACGTTCCTTACCACTCTCTGCACCCGTAATTGAGAGGACTGTGCTACAGAGAGGTTCCCTTTATGATCATTCCACTAGTTACAGATATTGGAATGACCCTGTGATGAGAGGCCCAGCACAGATGAGCCAAGAGGCTTGTGATCACTGTATGTAGGAAAAGCATGCAAAAGGATCATGATAGAGAATATCATAAAATCTTGAGCTTGGCTGCATCCCAGAAAAGTGGTATTTTTTGCTTTGATATTTTCAGGCTTAGAACCTGAGAGTGCTATTCCATCTAATGTTTCACCAAAAGTAGGTATACGGCCCACTGGAAAAAAACAGCTGTGAAAAATCTGCTATTATTAAACTAAATCCTGTACTCATTAAGACAGTTATTTATTGTCTCTGAAGCCTCCTGCCTAAATACATTTTGGAAAAATCAGAGCATAGCAAAGTCAGAACCTAAGTCAAGGACATTTTGAAGTGTAGGGAAGAAAACCAACAGTACTGCTCTTCTTCCACCTGCTTTGTATTTTCTTTCAAGTTGAGCTGCATTTTTACAGAAACCTAACCCTTTTTACTTAACAAAACTCATACGTTATTGCAATTGTAGTAGTTGAGGAATGGGTTTCCTCTTCTCAGTTTAGATGCTTTAATATGTGCCTGCAATATAGAACAAAAACCTATCTGTAAATGTGAACTGTAACCAACGTCTCTCCTGCCCTTTTCTGTATTCAACCAAGTGTGAGAATTCTCAAGGAAAGGATGTTGGCTTTGGCTCTGAGTAAAATCTCCATTTCTCTTCTCTCCACACTGGAAGCCTACAGAGATCAGTCCCTCTGTTCACATTCATAAATACCCCCTAACACATTCAGAAGAGCAGGTCCATCTGCTGCTACGTAGAAGACAGACAGGTGAGGGCCTCCAAATCACACACAGTGCAGCTATGGCTTAAAAGTTGGAACATTCGAAATACAGTGTATTCAGGTCTCTTCTTATTTGCTTTGTGAGATTAAAGCCTCTGGTGTTCACACTGTCAGTCTTTCTTTCTGCAGCCACAAACAAATCTAGGTGCTACATTGGTGTGCAGTGTCCAGGTAACTGAGAAGCAAATCACTGTGTCCATGCCCCAGTCCGCCTAGACAGTTTAAATGTGAAGCTGATAGAACTTTACAGCACTGGTTCTGATACTTAATTTGAACAGCCTAAATATATACTTAGCATATTTAGATATCGTGTCTACTGGTATCTGACATTCATTAACAACTCCCAGAAGAAAGGGCCTTGAGAAACTTACTTGCCATAAGCATCGGCAGCACACTGGAAATTGGAATGTGAACTATTCTATCATTCTGACTCCTCTCCTTACCATAGCAGAAAGGAACAGGAGAGTAAAACCTCCAGTCAATACATTCTGCAGCATCATATCCCCTTTCATACAAGTCTTACTAATGTGATTTTTTTGCAGGTTTTAATAAAGCACCATTTCTTAAAAATAATGAAAGCCTTGCAACTGCTCTCTTATCTTCTGGTAAAAAGAATGCAGGAAAAAGAGTCTGTCTCATATTTTATACATGGATCTCATACTGACAAATGCTGTATATAAACCTGAAGTTCCTGTTTCTGCTAAAGAAATAAACTCTAAATGTCAAATTGATATCTGTGTTTGGGCTCAGACTGTAGACTCTCGATACAGGTGGAGATGAGAGGTGTTGCTTCAATGGTGAAATATCAAAAGTGCCTGGGTTTTTCCAGTACTGTTTGCAAGCTCTTCCTCCTTATCTCATTTCTCCTTTAGAGACATTAGGGCAAGATAACATGGATCACATTATCAGTCTCTATACTAAAACACACTCCAAGTGTTACACTCCAAACCCTTTCTTGTATACTGTCCTCTCTCAGTATTTCCTTCTTAAGCCTTCAGAAACAGAAACAGCGTGGCTTTTCCACAGTCTATCACAATTTCCTATTTATCAACATTTTAAACTTTTGAGCCATCCAGATATTGTTTTTGTGCATTCTTGCTTTTTGTGTCTGTAAAGTACTTTGGAAGCAGGGAGAAGGCTCTTTGAAAAGAATATTCAATATTTTCTCCTTATTTTGGAAGAGCAATGCTGTCTTATACACCATCAAACAGTCCCTCCTGCTTAACAGACTTGTTTGTAAGATCACAAGTCCCAGTGCAGCCACCTCTTTTCCAAATGCTCTTTTGTTTCCCTGCTTTCTTTGTGTTTGCGCTTGCAATAGTCTGTACTTTCCTCCTGGATAGCTGGCTAACTCATTTCTAATATTTAAACGTTTTAGGTTTGCTCTCATCATGACCCTAATACAGTGCATTTACACTACACTCAAAGGAGATGAATAGCAAGCCTACCAGATAAATGGCCACAGACTCACAGCCTTCAAGAGACTTATTCACTAGAGTAACAGTATTAGACCGCAAGGGCACTCTCAAAAGCTTTTCATGTCTTTCTACATTCCTGCTTCCAAGCTCTGTCATTACTGGGTGATGTTGCTTTCGGATGGTTGGGGCTTTTGGTCGCTGCCAGCTTGGGAAAGCTTCATATTTATGACCTTGAACTGAAAAGCTTCTTACTGCACTTCGGCCACTTGTGCCCTTCCTTCCATCTCGCCACTCGCATTAACATTCCAACTTATCTCCCACTGTACCTTAATCACTCTCTGCTCTTATATTTTGGTTCTTGTGGCTGGCTACAAATACAAGGAAGCCATTGGGACCTGAAAACACTGCCAGGCTACGGTTGCAGTTGCTAGTGGCTGTTTCTAATGACACCATATTCTGTGCTGTAGGAACCAGAAAAAAAAAAAAAGAGTACTGCATCCCACAGACAATTCACAATCAATCTACCTTCTAATTCTTAGACATGTGACTCTTACACAGGTCTGAGGCTACTCTTGACCTTAGTGCAATTGTATCTATGCATCTAGTATAAAATCTGAGCATTTCATGCAATTGTGCCCTGCTTTACTCCTTCCCTACTAGAGGTACACATAAAACTCACACTGACATGTAGATGAAAAGGAAAAGTTTCCACACTCAAAGTAATACTGAGTCTGTATCATTATGCAAGGCTAGTATCAGAAGTGTGCATACACGTCTGTCATATTAGCCAGGGTTCACCATACACCCAGAATTATGATTTCCTGCTGGCTTTGTTCTGGCCATGGAAGAACAGATTAAATTTCAATGTATACTAAATTGGGGGGGTGGAGGGCGGGAAGGCTATACTTGGCTTGACAAAGTATCTGGTTAAAGGCTGTTGAGCATAAAAAGGAAAGACAAGAGATAAGAAAAGCAGTAATCACACCTATAGATACAAAACCTAAGAAACAGA
Organism: Todiramphus chloris collaris; assembly: GCA_025345505.1. Classification (NCBI taxonomy): domain Eukaryota; kingdom Metazoa; phylum Chordata; class Aves; order Coraciiformes; family Alcedinidae; genus Todiramphus; species Todiramphus chloris. The sequence goes on from JANVCC010000040.1 coordinate 12,677,489, forward strand.
AGATACTGAAGACAATATAGCAAACTCTCATATCCCTGAATGGTGGGCCACTGATGGAACCATTCAAAGTCCTGAAGAACCAAAAAGAAACAAGATTACTGAGTCTCATAGGAATGACTGATTTTATTTCAGGGGATTGTGGGACTTTGCAAAAACTATAGTATGTTTTAAGCAGCTTATGGGAATATGCAAAGGATAGCTTAAGATCAAGGTGGACTGGGGAGAAGGAAGCATGGGAAGATGGAGAGGAGGGTTACTCTGACAAGACAAACAGCAACAACAATAAGGCTGGCTGCATACAAATGAGTGGCTGGTCAGTCTATTTGTCTGGCCAAGACCCATGCCTGAAAACTGCAGTCTTATGAAACACCATCCACGCATTTTCTGTGTATCTTTGCTCTCTGGTGTGTTTGTGTGTGTGTGATTTGCTAGCAAACTTAAGGCTTGAGTAGCCAGTGAGTCCTGGAAAGATGTAAGGTTGGAGACAGAGACAGGATAACCAGGGCTTAGGTTCTGGGCTTGGATTCTGTGTGGACGTACTGCCCAGTGCAGCGCTTAAGACACCTAAGGAAGGAAGAACTTCAATCAAGCTGCAGCAGCTGCCACAGGATGAGACTAGAAACTGGGTAAAAAAAACCCAGGATGGAGCTGAATGGGCCAAGAATCAATACATCAGTTCTGCGAGGTTTTATAGACAAGGTGTGACGGCTCTGCAAATATGACTGTGAATCAAGACAGAGTTTATAAATATATGTTTGTATGTATGTGTATACACACACCCAGAGAGAATAATGTATTTCCTAGAGACTTGGAGAGGAGAAGCACAAGTGGGCTGTGTTGTTCATGTGCCTTAGTGCTGCGGGTGCCACTAAAAGCAAGGCTGTGTGTTGGTGTGTGTATCCCAGCAGGAGAAGGGGCTGTGTCTGCACAGGTACCAGCAGACACGCAGCTATTGCCTCGCTACTGCCATGGCCTGCAAACAGCTACAGCAGGAAGGGGACTGGGAAGGAGAAATCCAGGCTCCCCCAAAAACCACAGCCCATTTTGGATCTTTGTAACAACAGTGTAAACAGAGAGTAACTCTCTGGGTTTCCATGAAAAGGCAAGAGCCTGTTTACATTCGTAGCAGCCCTGAATTCTTCCTAGTATTAGATTTTTTTGTAACTACAGAACTGTGAGTTTTATTGTTCAACCTTTTTGTTTGATGATTTGTTCTACACCTTCTATGAACAGCAACTCTAACAAGATGAAGTGGAAATAAAACAATTACACTATGAAATTAATCCCTTTGTTGCAAAGATAGCTATCAAAAAACATTCAATTGATGAGACTGTAACCAGGAAACTGGAATTGCGAAGTCTTGGAGTCTCTGCCAGCCATAACATAATACAAAATCATAACAACTATTACAAATAAATAAAAAAGGAACCACAACTACCATAGCACCAGTACAACTTAATTACTGCTCCACAGTCCAAGCGGATGGAATACAACAGGTTATTTTTGAACCACATCTCTGAAATTGCAATAGCAGTGGGATCACTTTGTCAAGCCCTGTCAGGATTGTGGCCCTACTTAGCTGCATCCTGTGCTGATATCCAAGAGGACAGGACAAAACTTGCCTGGAGCTCCACATCACTGTTGCATTGGATATTTCTAAAACAACGCTGGTGATGAGCGGTTCTTGCACATCTACGTGATCACAGTGGCAACGACCTTCTTAGCCATTTGGGGCTAACCATTGCTGATCTCATCTCTCCGTTGGGACAAATAGTGTAAAAGACCAGGTTTCTAGACATGACAGGGTTATAATGCTGATGAAGTACAGTATAGTGTACAGACAACCCCCTTTTGGCCTGACTGTTGCTTTAGCTGGCTTTCTTTTGGAAAACTTCTACCTAAAATACTAAAATAGGTTCACATGTTATGAGTAGCAACTAGACAGAATTTGGGCTTTGGAATAATCTGGTCAGCAAGAGAACACTATCAGGAATGTGGCATTTCACAGCTGAGAGGCTAACAAGGGTTACCTGGCAGAACCCACACACAAAACCACAGCTCTGGGTCTCATTAGACCGTCTCTCAGATGGTCCAGCTCTTACTGCTTCTTTCTGTATCTACTGTTTTATCGCTTCAGCTCCCAGCACCCATCCCATGTGTACATATATCCTGTATAAAACCCTGCAGAAATCCCTGGCATTCACATTCCAGGAGAGCATTGCCTTTTCTGCAGCTGAAAACACAGGTCTAACTGCCTTTTACCACTCCTCACATCTAAATATTCTTAATATGTACTAACAGTATTTAACCTATTTATATTATGTTTGTCCATCCTTGTGCACTGACACAAGCATGGACACTTGGCTAAAAGGGGCATACCTGGCCTCCAGTGGACCACAGGGAACTGAGCATGTCTCTGCTAAAGGAAAAAGAGAAAAGAAAAGGAGAAAAAACCCAAAAAAAGGCAATCAGAAAGTGGAGCGCAGCACCTACTACAGCAAGAAACCTGCAGCCAGCCCTGCAGCCTTTGTGGTAGTGGTTATTCTAATGCTGAGATGATGACAATTGCCCCTAATTTCTTTAATTATGATAATGTGAGAGTGCAGGAGGACTAAAAAACTGTACTCTAGGTAAGGTACTTGTTCCCGCTCAACAGTTTTAATGAAAAGAGGCTATAAAGTCATTGTCTACTTAAACATTGTTACTGTATATTTCTTCCACCTTACTATGACTAAATTAACTTACTCCCTTTTTCTATCTTCTGACAGCATAGCAGATTAACTTCAACCAAAGTAACTTTTTAAAAGATGTTAGAAGACAAAAGTAAACGAGCGACTAAGATCTCACATCCCGTTTTTCCAGCTCCACCTCCATTTTGAGACAAGTTACAATGCAACTGTGAAGACACTGCTGTTGTCAGGGTACAAAATATACCAGAGATTAATCCCCAAACATCATTACTCTGTCCTGTGCAAGACACAAACTCAAAACACAAAAAACAAAGGGGGGGTGGGGGGAGGGAGCGTAGGGGAAGAGCAGCAGCTGCAATGAAAATACTCTGCAGGAGTTGATAGAGCACAATTTCAGCCGGACAGCTTCTGCTGTTTTCTTATAAGCTCTTTTTCTTTTTTCGGGGTGATAATCAATATCTGTCTTCATTACTACTGGTATTTTGTCTTACATACAATAACATCTCTAGAGAAAGGATATATATAGGTATTTCACTCAAAAATAATTCTCGAATGAATGAATATAATTAGAAATGCCTTTTTTTCCTGTGCTTAGGAGACACTTGAAAAAGATGCCAAGTATACAGCAATGTGGTAAAAAAATGACAACGCAGCAGCTGTACTGTCTTTGTAGCATGAGGAAAACAGCACCCGGAAGGAAAAAAAGCTGTGTGTGCACATGTGTGCACACATGTTCCCACACATGCTCACACACAGTTTCAGGGCTCAGCAAAGTAGTTGGTTTGGCAGCTTTGGAAGTTCAGTAAAAACATATGTAATGAGAGTGAGAAGTACATTTGCAACTCCCCTCCGTGACAGGCTTTTTTCTAAAACTGCAGTGATGATTCAAGGCAGCAAATGTGATCCTTTTTGGCATTTCTCTCTGAAACTGGTAGGACTTGAAGAGGAGGGTGAGGTGGTCAGGACCCTGCCAAGGTGCAGGGGACCCAGAGACATCTCAACAGAACCCTCTGCACCTTGGAATCACAGAATCACTTCATGACTCTCCTAGTCCGGACTGAATTTGAATAAGCAGCCCACAGGTAAAAGACCACTGCTTTCATTCCTGTTCCTTCAAGTCACATTATGTGGCTACATGACTTAATTTTAATTTTTTTTTTAAGATGAAAAATGGCTCAGAAATTGTGGGAGCCCTAAGGTTCTTGTTCCTTTCCTTGTTTTTAAGATACATCATGTATACGAGGATTGTAATTGTAATGACAATACTATTTTTATTGCAAGTTCTGATAAAAGTGCTTGAAAGAAAATAAACATCTTTCATTAGCTAAAAATCTTTGCCTTTGCCAGTGTAGGCAAACTAATGTAATGACATTCCCTACCCCAATATCACTAATACATGTTGAAAGCAAACATGGGATTGTGTCTTTAGAATTCTAGTGAAATACATACAAAACCATGCTCGTATTCTTAAGGTATAAAACTACTATTGAGCATCCTTTCTCAGAACTGGTCTGTAGAGGTATTAATGAGCAAATTAAATTTTTCTCAGCCTGCTCCCAATATGTACCTTCCCCTGCCATAAGTGTCATTTGGAAATTTATTATTAAGCCAGTCTGTTGCGTGATCCTCCTCTTCAAACTTGAGAAAAACATTATGAAGTCACTAAGCTGGGAGTCCCCATACATTGGAAGATGTTGGGTTTTTTTGTGTTTTTTCCTTGGATAAGGGTGATTTTATTTATTTGTTTACTTAACATAAATACATAAAGTTAGTTAGTCATGGTATTATCAGCACTTTGCATTAATGACTTAACGTTTCGATTTCTAGAATAGCTCCAGAGACCGAATCTAAGTGAGTGGATTAGTGAAAGGACAAATTCATACACATATAGGTTTTTAATAGCTTTTATACCTCAATGGCCTATGACTCCTGAAGAGCCTGTGACAGTGCTGGCATCTCAGTGATGCAACAGGGTCACTGTGGAGCAGGTAGATGCTGCAGGGCAGGAAGATGCTGCAGGGCAGACACACCCGTCAGCAGCCTCAGCTCACGCAGTGAGAGAGAAACAGGAAGGCAATGCAGAAACGCCTGCATTTCCCCTCAGTTCTGTTACTTTGCTTCTCTGTGATGGTAAACAGTATGCATTGTGAGGTGGCTGCCCACAGGAGAGGGCAAAGAGCAGTCAGAAGGGCAGGTTGCAGCATTAGGGTCAGTGAAGGTGAGGAGCTCAGCACCTTTCCATGGAGACGCTCCCGTGCGTCACCCGTGCAGTGAGAAATGGGTGCTGCAGTGCAACGTTCCCCGCTCTGCTCTTTCCTCCTCGTGCTGAACTTAGACAACAACAAACAGATGTACCAAATTCTGCACTCTGTGCTTACCTCTATTTATTAATATTTTTCAAAGCTTCTTACTTATAAGTTCTTAACGAACACCATTTCATTAATTCTCTGTATTTTACACTGAATGAGCTGCAGAGAAATCATGAGACAGCAAAAGGAACGGACAACAACACATGGGTGACACAAAATGACTTTAGACATTTAACTTTTGGGTTTCTTTTCACAAAAGAAATGAGCCTTCCACAATCTTCACTGAAACCTAATGCAATGTGGGAGCTGTGCACTAGCTACTTCTGCAACGGTCATGGTATGAATGTGCCCAGTGTAAGAGCTAACAGAACAAAATCCTTCATGAGAGCCTTAAGAAAAAATGCAATTACACTGTCAAATATACCTGGCTAGGTAATTACACTGTCGTGCACTAAATGCTTCAGCTCTTAGAGACACAGTATGAACTACTAACAGTGCACACGGTCCCCTTTGGTACACTAAAGCTTTTTAGGGCTTTATTCTGACTATGAAACACTAAGTGGAACTGGATTGTCTAAGGATTTATTGCATGTGTGACAAGATGTAGCTGAAAGTGCTGGAGAGTTTCCTCATGCTGGGGCGGTGCTGCCGGCAGAAGCTGCGAGGCTGGTCTGAGGTGGCAATGGATGGGCTGCACACCCTTACTTCTAGTTACTTATTTCATCTTCTAAGCTTCTCAATCTGCATTTTCATGAGTTTCCAGTAAAATGATAGAGTCGAAATGGAAATAATCTATCTGGCTAACAAGGGCGGGTGCACCAACCAGCTAATTGTATAATCCAGTGGAATACAAATGATGAGGAAATGGCTTTGAGCTACATCACAATTCAAAGTGCAACAGCAAAGGCAGGGGAAAAAATAGCTACAGCTGATCATTCACTGCAGGAGTGGCTAGGCAGTGAGAACCAACGGCAGCAGGCAACACACTAATCCCCCAGAACACCTCCTAGCAGGTTAGCTTCCCTGTAAGATTTAGTTAACAAATCACAATGGTGTTAATAATATTGTGAAAAAAAGTAAATGTAGATAATGCCATGTAGTTAAATAATCTCCTTTTGACAATGGTAATTAAAGGTTGATATTCCCATTTTCAACAATCACATTCTATTACTTAGATCTATTCTGTAATAATTGTTTTTTTTCCTCCGGTAAAATGATTTTCAGCTCCAAAAAAATTAAACAGATTCATGTAGTCTGAAAAGGTCAAAGAGGCCTGAATCTGAATGATCTTATTTATAATACTGTTGACCTACAGGGTTAAGATAAAAGTCAGTCTCCATTATGATATTCATAGATGACTTTTTAAAGGTAACTTTGTTCATAGTGACAGAAGGATACTGTAGTTTGAATACAAACTCCAAGAGTGAAGAATGAGGACAAATTCCTCCCTGAGGAAAGTGGGCCTAACCCAAGGTCCACTGAATTACTTAGCATCAACATTAGCTTTGCCTAAGGGGCTAAAAGCTATCTTTTTTCTTATTATTATTATTTTTATTTTAATTTTGGTCTCAGGGGGGTGGGGGGTTGCTGTTTGTTTTTTGTTGGCCAGGCTACATACCACAATATGTAGGCTGGCATCCGAAACCACACTCCAATTATGTTTGTTAGCTAACCCATGCACATATCCAACAAAAAGAAGAAAAGAAAGGGCATTTATAATGCTGGTATATTCTTCAGCATTTGATCTTACTGCCTTCAACTGTCACCACTTTGAAGGCAAACTAAAATACTCCCTTGCACCAGTCTGAAAGAGGGAAATATCTGTTAGTTATTTTTACTATTAGTAGAAATATTGTCCTTTCACCAATTTCAATGTAACAAACTGAATCCGTGCTTGAATGAGAACACAGCATCGTCCAGCCAGATAATTGGCATTAGCAACTTCAGAAGTCTTTAAATGGTAAAGACGGGGAGTAGCAACTGCTCATGTAACTCAACAGCTGACCAACAACTCGCTTGCCATTGGGGAAAATGCCAGCAACTGGCCCAGCAAGGCACCTTGCCAGTGTAATGCAGGTCAGGTAGCAGTGCCACAGTGCTACTGCTGTGAGTATCATGTCTGTAACTCCTTTCTGTGTAATCGTTTTCTACCTATGCTACATGAAAGCTGCTTGTAAGTTGCTGTAAATGAATTCAACTATAAAAGACACAGTGAAAAAAAATCTCATGTGAGGACCAATCTACTATGTATGGATGTATCTCCTCATCTATCAGGTAAGAGTGGTCCAGTATGTGCGCAATGGCCCTAGGAAGGTGTGCTCCTCCTTCCATCAGCTTGATTTCTGTGGCTCAAGGAGAGAAAAATACATCTAGCAAGGGTAACAAGATATCATTATAAAGCCTGACTGTAACATCTATAAGACACAGACCTTTTATGCAGTGCTTGGGTGTCCTCCAAATCATCTTCTAGCACAGAGAATTTCACCATTCTTGGGAACATGCAGAATGGTAATGTCTGAAATAACATCCCAAACCTTCAGAAGATCAAATCAAAACATTAAAATTAATTATGACTCACTCAGCTACTTATGAATATATCTATTACTTGTGGTTCAACAGCGGACCAGCACTGCAAAATTCTATTAACTGAAGACAAAACTGGATGGATGGTGCTGGTCTAACAGATGGAAGAAAAATAAATGTCAACTGCTTTAATTCCTTAATAAGACCTCAATGAACTGATCACCTACCATGCTGCATGAAATTTTTACCATAATCATCTGAAATCCGGTGAACTCCACCAACCTTTTGACTATATCAAAAAATAGATCCTTAGTTGACACCAAGCAATACAGAGATCTAAGCTTTTATCAGTAGTAGTTTGCAGTGATTAGCAAAAGGTAACGGATTAGATATAAGAAGTCATTAATATGCCTTTATATAAACATTGATACTTATCCATTACAGGAATCCAGCTACAGCCTCCTTAAAATCTAAAGCTTGCAGCCCTTTTTCTTCAAGAAGACTACCAATAGTGGCAAGCCAGAGAACATGCAAGAACACTAAGACTGTATTCTTCCATTCCCAATGTTGATATTACTTGGTACAGTACAAAATGCTATGAATTACAGACTCCTTTGTTGTAGGACAAACATTTCTTCGTTCAGTGACTAAGATACATCACTACTATGCAGCCATCGGTTAAAACAACAGTTCTTGTACAGAAAGGACACTTTTTGTTTTAGTTCCCTGCCTGTGTTGGTTGGTTTTGTTTCCCTCTGCTTCTTAGTTTGATGGCCATTGAGTACCCAGGTTGCAAATCAAGGTTTCAATTGAACATACAACTGTAGAAATTTAGAAGATTTTCCTTAATCTAATTCTTGAGCATGACCATTTTGACTGCCCTAACCAAAAGGCAGAGTAAACTATGCAAACAGCAGCTGATGTGCCTTTACTGTTCTTGCTGCAACTTAAACCTTTATAGAAGCAAATGTTCCTTTAATTCCCTCCAGGGCAAGTACCATCCTCCTATTCATGAAAGAAACTAAAACTGAATGAATTAAGTGTACTGCTCCAAACAACCAAATCTTCATGGCAGAACAAAGACTGACATTTTTAATTAACTGGAAATATTTAGCTGTTTTACCTTGAATTTGGGGAGGAAAAAGGGATTGCTGCAGTCATGATGGAGTCCACATTTGAGTTTTTACGTTTTACTTACTGCTACTATTTAACATGTCCTGTATTTTACACATGCCCAAGAACAAAAATAATTTATTGGCCATGCTCTCCCACAACCTGTGACATTTATGAAATTCCTCTATCATCTTGACTGGTTATAATACAGATACAACATCTGGGGATACAAGAAATTACATTCTGTGCTCTCAGCACTAGAGTGCCTGTCTGAAAATTTCCAGGATAATAATTCCCTGATAAGGGGAAAATGACCAGGAAGCACCACACTCTGTGTAAGCAGGACCTGCTAACTAGTGTCTTTGAGACACCATATGCATCCTTCTCAGAGTGTTGAAAAAGGCTGCTTACATAGAGAGCACTTTTCTTGTTGGACTCAAATATTCTCACTTAACTGTCTCCTGGTACACCAAGGAAAAGTGAATAAGGAGCACCTTGAAGTGATTGATGACAAAGTTCAGCGCATTTACGGGACAGCTCATTAGATACTATAAAAAGGGCCCCTCAGAATGCACATTAAAGAATCCAAGGGGAGCACATTCTTGATAAGTTTCAGATCCCAACTCAAAGGCACCACGCCAGCTTCCTAACAATGGGGTGAGGCCAGCGTGGAACACTTCAGAAGGATTTACACGAATAGGGTGTTCAACCATGTATCAGAGATGATCAATGATGAAAAAAAGAGAACCTTCTCTACTGATGTTACAGAGCAGATAGAGGAGACTGCACAATATGATAAAAATAAAATCAACCTTCTAAGTCAGAAGATTATAACTTCTGTAACAGTCACCCCTGACATTAGCGCCTCTTTTTCATTATTTTTCTTTTGATACACAATAATCTTCTATACTATCTGAAAAATAAGTCTGGGCCTGGTTACTAGATCTAGCTTAACAAATGACCTAATTTCTCCATGGTCTTTTCCAATGACAAATCATATTTATACATCATTTTTCATTAGTGGCCCAGAAAAAAAAAATTCAGTTACTCTTAAGAATTTTATTCGTGACAGCATTTAGTTGTACATATACATTTGGAAAGACACCAAGTCTAGAGTAATTCCTACTAGGGGATGGAAAAGTAGCTAATCTTTCCGGCTGTACACTCTTTTTAAATTCAGCACTTCAACATGACTGAAATTAGAACAATAAAAAGCTGAATGACACACAGTGTACAGCTTGAAAAGATGTTAAACATTACCAAGACAATTTTTGAAATCTAAATCGACATTTTCTATGACGAGGTAGCTGCTCATAACTAAACTTTAACATGCTGACACTAAGTCTTGCCTACTCATTTCCATTCAGACGTTTGAGTGAAATGAGAAAGGCACCAAGAAAACAGTAATCCTGGAGCACTCCCCATCTGCAGCAGGGTTTCCTGTCTAAACACAGAAGACGCTTCCACCTCTAAAACCTACTCTGTCAAACTAATTGTTATAACTTCTATTCCTTCCGAGATATTTACATTTCTATCAGCACTCATTTTTCTGTCAAGTGTGGGAAAATGTCATACCTAGAGATAGTTCAGTGGAGCTGAAGTAAAGCAGGCCTGCAAGCTCTACAAATCAATCTCCATGTATAAGTTGCTTCATGCTTTTAAGAAACCTTTTCCCCAGAATTAAGTTCTCCCTAGCCTGATAGTCCTGACAATTCTGAAGTATCTGTAACCGCCTCTACCTAAGAAATTGATCTGAACCAACTAAGAATTACATGTTGTACACTTTTTAATCCTTTTCTGATTTGATGATGCCAAGACTAAGTGGTTTGAAGAGAACTGAAAACAAGGGGTTCAATCTACTGGGTGCATTAGGAACAGGCAAGGGGCCTTTGTGTTACACTGCTGCAGTTGTGATCAGTACGACTCATTTCACTGCCCCCAAAGGCAGTCACTTACAAAGTGCAAGAATATCTGATCTAGAATTTCCCTGTGACTATCACAAATGAACGGCATTAAGCCTCCGTTGGAGGCTACAGCCAGATCACAGTTTATTTGGTGTCTAATCCACTCACTAAAACTTAGTACTACTGAGAGTCACAAATAAGCTTATTTCAGGGTTATTGTATCCTTCTGAAATAGGGTTGAACAATATCACTCCTATTTTTCAGTGTTATGGACAGAAATTTCAGTAGTGACAAAGCTTTAGGATTGGGGTACGGATCCTGAACTGACCCAAACAATGATGATTTCCAGACAGAAGGTACTCAGAGCTTTGGGAAAATGGGCTTGATTACATTATTTTACTTGTCAATTTTAACTGTCAACTTCAAATATCTAGATTCTCTTGACTATTGAGATATATACCTTATTTTCCCAGTCTATAATTTATCTGTGATAACGCTATTTCAGTAGTTTTACCCATCTGCAGTTTATTTAACATTGCACAGTAAGAAACATACAGAAAGCTGATAACGACCATGAGTGGGTTTTTGTAACCAAGGTAAGGAAGAGAAAAATATTTCCTATTATAAAAAACTGTGTTACATTAACACTGCTGTACACTGTAGTGATTACAACTATTACAGACCCTTTTGTTTATGTCATGAAACATTATATTCCAAGGACTTTAATGTAGTTTGTACAGATTTGGTTACAAAATACCTTGAAACTAAAGTCATGCTTTGTGTTTACACACTTCAGGATTAAAACAACCCAGCTAGTGCTTACATATAGAAATGCACTGTCAGAACATGGCTAGGAACACCAAAGTGATTTAGACAAAATATAATCTGAAACTAAATAATAATATCTCGGACTGCAAGGCCTCTTTCATCAGCATTTCCTTACTATAAGGTAAAAACAATCTATGCAAAATTCTGCAAAAGGTTTACAAAAAAGCTAGAAATAAACTATAGATCCTCCAAGTCCTATTCCTTGGACATTATGCCATACTGCTGGTAGGGAAAAGGGAAAAAAAGGGAAAAGGAAAAAAAAGGGAAAAGGGAAAAAAAAAGGAAAGGGAAAAAAAAGGGAAAAGGGACGGAAGAAACCTTGAAGACTGAAATCAGAACTCTTAACTTTGGAGTAGAGTCCATATAAAAAGCAATGAATCTGTCTGATTTTCTAATTTAGATTTAGATTATGGACTTCCCTTTAAGTTCTACAATGTGGTGGCTGTATTGACAAACCAGAACTAACTAGATTTATATTCTATGAAGACATGGCCAGAACTCCAGTGCTACTAAAAAAATTCTGCTACTCCTTGCTCAGTTGCTCATTTAAGATCCAGCAAAGGAAACCTACAAATCCTTTAGCCTGTGTTCCCATTTGCCCTCTGGGTGCTGCTCTGTGAGAAAGTGGCACACCATCAGTTTTAACAGCCCATCCCCAGTCTCCCTTGACAGAACACTGAACAAGTGCATTAATAGTAATTAATCACTGTCACAAGCTGACCATGTGTCAGGACGCCCTATTTAAGGTCAGAAAATGAAGTCAGTAATTCAGTACCACAAATGTTAGAGAAGACATGGAAAATGTGAATTTTCATTTGAAGATGCCATATACAATTAGCAGATGCTTCTTATATTTCAGGAGTTCGCTGTAAAGTATTTCCATTTACTGCCTGATTCCCAACAGCTTCCACTAGTTACTGATAATCCTTTGTAGTAATAACAGATCTGTAAAAGATTTTATCAATGTACAGAGCATTAATTGACTTCTTTCTCTGACTTACATTTCTTTTGCTTAACTTTCAGATTAACCATTACTAGCGTGAAAATAATTGAAGTGCAAAGCACAATTGTTCTACATCATGGCTCAATTGTAGAGCAAAATATCAATATGAACTGCTAGCTCAGGTCATACAAAGCACAGAATTCACAAACACTTTTAAACTTGTCTGCTGACCAAAGGTAACTTGCTGACCTAAGGCCTATGCAAGCATCACAGATACTTTATATGCCTCTGATTCATCAGGGACTGGTCACTTAAAGAAGAAATCTATGTCAATGGATTTCACGGCTTGATTTGTCTTGGAAAATCATGTCTTTCAGATAAGGTAATGTTAACTTACTATTGCATGCTCTCAAAGCAGAGGAAGAGGAAAATGACTCTGAAAACCAAAGCCATGGATTCATCTGGAAGAATCGTATGTATTACAAGACTGTACAAGCTACAGGGGAATCTTTACATGAAGTAGGATCTGAGTGATACAGCAGAATGCCAAGTATTTCAGGTATTACTGCCAGTGAAGTTGGTATGGGTTTGATCAGCGTTTCCAAGAACAGAGTTTTCTGTATCTCAGAGGCACCCAGGACAATTAGGATATAAAATAAAGAACTAGACTCTTAGGAGCTCAAAACTTATAAATCAGGTACCTAGCAACCCTAAGGTTGTTCCTGTGTTTTCATCTGTGTACTTAGGCAAAAGCTCCTGCCCCTTCTGAGTGAGTTTTCACACCACAGTTACCAATTACTCTATTTCCCAACGTTTGATAAAAGACAAATTTGGGGCTGGAAATTCTGCAAGTATACTCAACTGCATCCACCTCCCCATAAACTCATCTGGATACCAGTCTGTATCAGCTGAGTCAACGCCAACAACTTTCATCTCAATCTTATTGTCCCAGTCATTTCTATCAGTTCTACCTTTACATTTCCTCTGACTTTCTTGAAGCAAAAGTAGTCTGCTTTACTCAAAGGCTGGAAAGTCAGCAAAGAGAAAAGGTTAAATAAAAAAAAAGAAAATAAGAAAGCTTCACATGAAAATATAATAAATATGCAATAGGTCAGTTGTCAAAAGATAAATTCTTGTATTAGGAAAACAGATTAAGACCATGAAGAATACACATATATCCATTTAGTGATGATGTGTTTCGATGCTCTCCATACTCAGGACTGATAAAATGAAGTTCCTTCTGTAGTCCTGAAACTATTTTGTTAAGGAAGCCAATGAAAATGCGACCTGCCCGGGTGCATTTCTGCATGATCTGCTCTGGTTTTGTCCTGTTTTGGCAATGGGGTTTGGACTTGATATTCTTTGGAGGTCCCTTCCAACCCTTAACATCCTGTGATGCTGCGTAAACTTGGTTACATAACATTTTGTCTGGAAAGCTATCTCATGTATAGCATACTTGCTTGGAAAAATGCATAAACTATGTTCCAGTCCTGCACAGGAGAAAGCGTTCTCATTTTCCTTATATGTGCATACAGATGGCAGTTTTTCAAAGATAAAATTACCAACTGCTAATATACAAAGTTCAATCAATTTAGGTGTAGTAAAAAGATTCCTAATAGAGTTACACTGCTGTATTAAAAACAGTTATGTAGACAATGGACCATTTCTCATTCATTTAGTAGGGCTGTACAAGTATTGGGAAGAGTATTTCACAGCCTAGGCTGTACCATTCTCAACTCCAATGTAAAGAAGAGTTAATTTATTCTGTGAACACACAAAGCTCCTTTCCTGTGAAGTTTATGATCTTTAACTGTAAATAAAATCCAGATAAACATAAAATACTACTTAGTTCACTGTTGTAATCAAGCAATCTGTATTTGTTCTAACAGGTAAGGCTAAAGTAGCATTTTGTGCTAAATTTCTGCAGTCTCCCTAGAATTCTCCATGTGTTCAGAAGTCTCAACACAGAAAATGTATGAAGAATTTTGTTCTTAGAAGGTACGCTAGAATGGTTTCCAATAATCTGTTGCCTTCTTATGTTGTCAGAACAGTCCCTTCATCTTCTGCACAGAGAAAGCCTTATGGCAGTTACTGAGATTTTCCAGTGATCTATGCAAAAATAATTTTTCCATTCATCCTAAAAAGTATAAACCCATCTCCACTTCTGATATTATGATCAAAGTTATAATGGCTTAACTAAGATATAGCTGGACTAGCTACACTGCATAATCTAAGACTTTATGCAACATTCGTGTATGGAACCCAGGACAAAGTTATCTGGCAAAATATCTATACTGATAAGTATTTTCAGAAACTACCTAAATTTTGTCACTGCACTTCTCGAGCAGTTGAATTCAATTTGTTTTGAAGTTTGTGAGTAAATTAACTATATCACTTAAAAGAGTCAATAAAAAGGTGAATGACTATCATTGCAGAACACAGGCCTTGAAAAGCATCGCTTTGTTTTTGCTGAAATGAAATGGCCATCAGTATAATTTTTTTTCAAAGTCCTTCAAGTGTACTGCTGGCTATTTCTATTTTCCTTGTCTCACACTGGTCATGTTATTTGATTTCCAAGTCCTGAGACATTAACAGAAGGTCTGAGGGAATGAGTTTTACCTCTAATTGTGGGCATCTTTAATGCTCTTGGTTGTCTTCTGAAATTTAGTCATCCTTCCTAAGCTCAAAAAGAACCTGTTTATCTTCCGAATTCCACAATATGGCTTTGAAGTCCTGCCCAGCCTTTTTTTCAGCAGCTCAGCCGAAGTACAAGCTCAGCAAAGCTGTTCATGTCTGGAAAACTTCCTCTACAAACACATCTGCTGCTGTGCCTGGCTCTGGCTGACTATTTCAAAAGAGCTCTGGTTAAGACTGATGCCTAGCAACTTCTAGGAGAAATCTGGTTTACTGTCACTTCTCAGAACCACCCTGACAGAGGCTGCACTGAGCCATCAAGGATACCAGCATCCCCATGTAGCATCTGGAAGATGGTTGCTACAATTAACAACATTTTCCAAGCATTTTCTTCCCTGTATACCAGCTTACACATGCAAACACAGAAATCCTGCTCTGAGTCAAGGACTCCAACATGGGATCAACCCCTCATTTCCTAATTGCTGTGTATATTTATACTACAAAAGGTTGCACATGCCGGGGTTTTTTGTTTCTTTGGTTGAGAGGGGGGTATTGGATTCTTGCAATATTCCAGCTAAAACCCAAAATCTCTCCAAGTGTAGAAGTCTTGAAGTGTAAAAGTGGGCATGTCATATTCTCCCTTGGGACTCAGTAAGGCAGAATGGTGGGCATGTAGCTGGAAGCTCATTTAGACATTCTGACCAGCATGAACTCAGAAAAGCATCTCCCTTTCTGCTAATACCAATTGTAGTGTCTTGCATTCACTCCCTGGGATGTTTAGGCAAAATACAAACTTATCTCAATGTGCTTATACTATGTACCTTAATTAGGATGTGAGACTTCCAATGCTACAGCTTTATCTTCAAATAATAACTGAATTTTCATATAAAACTCCACTATTTATCTTTGTAGAACAGCACTTCAGCTGATATTTTCCACATAAACAGGAACATGTCTTTAGATTATATATTTGAAAGACATGCTCACTGTGACGAGGGTTTGAACTGACCCTTCTACTGATGTGAAAGAAAGGTTGTATGTAGCTAATAGCACAGCAAAACCCAGCCAATATTAATTCAGGATTTGCTGTACGTATTTGGGTTTAAAATTTAAATCAGAAATGCATATTCATACAGTCTGGCTTCCAAATACGTACTCATATAACCTTGTTTACAAGAAAATGCAAGTGAGACCATTTATGATGGATTGTGAGAACTAAGCAAATGCTTAAATTATTTCAAGTCAAAGGGATATGAAAAGCATATTTCCACAGTAAACTGAATATCAAATGGAAATTCTGAAGTCACTTATAATTCATAGTTGGACTACAGATGCATTCCCGTTTCAGACTTACAGGACAAACAGTGGTACATACAATTCCTACTCCTGCAGATTCTGCAAGGCAAAAATTCTGCTTGACTGTTTCTGTACAGCCCGTGGTTATGTTTTGACTACTGTACTATTATTATAATAAATAGCAGCAAAACAGAGGAAGTAATAAAAACAAACAAAAAAAGTCTCCTAATAGAACCATTTATTGACTTCATTAATAGCCTAAACGCTTAAAGGTTTTATATTACAAACTGTGCAGCACAGAGACATCTACACATATCCTAATTAACAGCAATCACACACACTAATAGTATAACCTACTGCTTAAGTAAATGAACATCCTTGCCCCCTGCTGCCTTGAAGGGGCTGATAGGCATGCGCCTTATTGACAAAGTAAGCTAATTTACAGAGTGATTGTCCAAGAGGGAACTGCTGTTTATTTGCAGAGTTTTTCCCATTGAACTCACAGGGCAAACAACGCGCGTAAATTGTTAATTAAAATATCACCAGCTAAATGTAAATACGATGGCCTCTGCAAGTACAGTGACACGTGTTTATTTAGAAAGAAAGAAATACTCCTGGCAGTTTCCTGTTTTAAAGAAATGCTGTAAATCAAATAACTGCTACTACCACTGGGAAGGGGGACCCTTCTCTGTGTCTCCAGTAATCACTGTCAGTGGTTACACACGTTAGAGAGCCCAGACGCTGCAGACCCATGCAGGGTTTAATACCACTTCAGACTTTGGTTGAAGGTGCCTTAGTGAAAAAATAACAAGGCAGGCTGCTGCTGGCAGAAGTTGGAATGAGACAAAACTTCTGTGGAGTTTTCTACATACAACCTGAAGGCCCACTGGAGTCTGCATTTTCTTTGGCTGAGTACTGAACCTTTTCTCCCTAGCTTCGTAGGACAAAGAACAAGCAACATCAAATAATAGTTAAATGGTCAAGCCACCAAAAAACTCTACTTCATTCTGCAATGTAAATGAGGTTATGCTTCAGAAATCAAGTTATTTTAGGAAAGAAACAGGTCTGGAGAACAACAGAAAAACACAGCCTAATATTAGAAGGTTAATATAACGATAAAGCACTAAGGGAGCATACACACTACTCAAGTGTTCTTTGCATCTCCTTCTCTCGAACGCTTTTGCTGAAGCTCTTGTATTTAATTTAGAAGCTACACATTGGAATACTGACTCAAATTTGGGTTCTTCCTTTTTATTTAACATTTCACATTATAGCCTGTTATTCACTTCACCAGAGAGATAATGAAAACATCATTATTAGTAACAGTCAAGTTTCAACAGTAGAACATGGACCTGAAAGGCAACACAGATACCTTCACAACTGGACCAGCAGAGATACTGAGAACAATGATGACTACTTCTTACATTTCCCTTTCTCAATTTACTGATTTCAAAATTCCTACTTGAGAAACAATCACAATTACAACAAAATCTTGTGTTTCATATCAACTTCACTGTCTTGTCCTTTTTGCTGGCTGGTCAAAAATACTTTGAAAAAAAATTGAGGACAACTGCAACACATTTACAAATAAACCAAACACTGATCAGAAAGCGACCACCTGAAGCTAGCAATGACAGTACCGTAAATCAGGGAGACAATGCTCTCATCTTACAGATTTGATAAATGCCTACAAAGAAAGGAATAATTTGTTTGGTTTCATACAAATTTCTTGACAACAGTTACTTTGTCGCTTTAAAGTAAGTGTCACTTTCTCTCTGCACTTTAAGTGCACAAAAGACAAATCTCACTTCATGTTATTGCAACAAATTATGACCATCTGCAGTGGCACTTCCAGAAAAGGGCCCATGATTTGGTTTCTGTGCCAATCCATCAGCCCAACCTTATTAGACTTCTAGAAAAGCGTAAAGTCTGTAAATCTACAGACAAATTACAGATTACACAAGTCAAAGAGGGTGTCACAAAGAGCTTTAAACTTCCTTTTTTCTGATAAACAGTGTATATCTGTAGAGAAGATGAGTAAGCATGCTACCCATTAACAGGGAAACATTGCACCATTTATCTGACATTTGAGTAAAATACCTGAACATGAAAAGTAATGTTGAGAATTAGTATAGTACAAAGCTTTAAAAATAACAAACAAAAAGCAACAAGAGAATCCTCTCAGATTACATACACTAGCTAATACTACTAAAGAAAGTGGTGTGTAGTGATTGTAGATGCTGCTTGAAAAGGTCAGTTCTGGTCTTGGGAGCAGCCAAAAAGAATGTCAGAATTAAGAAAGAAATTCAGAACAAACCCGAAATACATCATTGCACTGATGTGTAAATACATGATGGAACTATCTCAGATACTGATCCCCCATCTTAAAGAGGAGAATTAGAATGTGTGTCACAGATTTCAGGTCAGAAAACATGAAGGGATGGAAAGTTTTCATCTTGAAAGAAACGACCTACAGGAAATATAAAACAGGTCTACAAATTCATACACATAAACAGAACATAAAGAAAGCCTACTGACTATTGCTTATGAAATAGGAACTGGAAGAAAACGCAAAGAAAAGCTCACATAGCAAGTTTAAGATAGTAAAACATGCAATTCGCATTTGAAACTGTGAAGGTCACTGCCACAGAATGCCATGGGAGCCAAAATACAAATGGCTTTAAAAAGTGCTTACATGGATTTATGATATATTGATAGCTATTAAACATGATGGTCTGAATGCAAATTCCAGCTCAGGAAGCTACAGATTTCTAGCAACTGGTGAAGTATAACAAAGAGAGCACATTCCCTACCATCCACTCACTGTTGGAAGAGTGGATTCAGAGTTCAGTGAACCTTTCACCTGAATCACTGCTGTCGATCCCTTCCTATGTAACTGCATCTTAACACACCCTTTTAATTATTCTGTGAGATTTTGAACAGTCTAGGGCTTGGCATGGGATGCATTTGCAAATGAGCTCTAAAACACTTCACTTTGCAGGGGTCATCATAAACAAATCTTTGCAAATTGTCATTGGAGAAAGGGCATGTATGGATTTAAAAAGAATTACTGGGTTGAAACTGTCAGGTAACAGCTCTGTGAATGATTTCCATTCAGATTACACAGCTTTTCATAACATTATCTAATGTATGGGGGAAAAAAAACCCAAAAACAAACCCCAAACCAAAATAACTAAAATCCATAGCTATATCTGGTTATGTTTGAGATGTAATACAAGCTGTTTTTCTAAGTATGAAGTGAAGCCGAAGTTCACAGCTTCAATTTGTATCTGGTGACTAGCTTTTACAGTCTCAGAATACAATTTTGATATGTAAGACATTTCATATTGATAGTTTATGTGCTTCTGAAAAAACCACCGCATCTCAGACATTTTTTTCCTCTATAGGCTCGAAAGCCTTTTGAGGTCATGTTAGATTTCCCAGTTCTTTTGTACTTAACAGAACAAGTGAACTCCATTTTGATGATGTTTGCATGAGTAATGGTGAGTGACATCTGAATTACAAATAGGTTTCCACTGTAACTGAATCACTATGCAGACATGAAGTGGAGTTCCAAGATTTGCACACTTAAGGAAAAGAAAAGGAAGTCTTTTTTTAATCACAAACTTTATTAATCACTTGTCAGAGATGCAACCATAGCAGCTATTAATCATTCACATACAAGAGAACTCCTGTTGGTTTGCTAGTCCAAGTATAAATTATCATGTCAAAGATTAACCCATTTTGTTTCACTAATACTTTGCTTTATTTCCTTCCACTCACCTTTTTCTCTTGCAGAAAAGGCTTGAATTGTCTTTTTGGACAAGTGAAGTCTGAATGATTAATCATAGTGACAGAGGGTTGACCACAGGGTCAACAAACAATGAATAAAAACATAAGACATGGGTTCATGCCAGGTTATACTCATGTTTCATTGCAGAAGTGAGAGAACGGGCGGTTCTTTTCTTCAGAAAGTATTGCCTAATAGTCAGAAGGCAACCTTAACACAATGCATGTGCAGTTACTTCCCCAGAGCCATCTGTTATTAGAGTTGCTGTGTAGACCACCCAATCTGGTGGAACAACAGACTTCAGCAATTTCAAAGCACAGTTAAGTGCTGACGTCTCCAGGGCTTTGAGTACTGCAAACAAAGCCAGCGAGCAAGCTACAGAAGCTTTCCCTAAACTATGATATAGGATCATAAATACAGCCTGCTGGCTATTAAGCTCTTAAGCTGTAGCCAGAAGATCTTGTAATCAAAAGTCCTCAGGGTTGTACTGCTAGGAACAAACTGCGAAAGAAAACAAAATGTACAGGATTGGACTTTACTGATTGACTAATAAAGAGCACTATGAAGACTTCTAGAAATTCTTAGGAAAAAATCAGGACAAAAATCACACTGCAAGAAAGTCTCCAGATGGGAGGAAAAAGGAAAGGGCAACCACTCAGAAAGAAAATATGGACTGTTTTCTATGGCTTTCATACACAACCTACACTCTGAAGGACAAAACAGCTGCCCTGTGACTTATGACAACCATAAGCAGTGATCCTTTCTCCAGTGTAACTGGTGATTTTCAACAGACAACCACTCAGCTGCTATCTACATTTTCAGAGCTCACTCTGAAATAAACAGGGAAACAATTGCTCCCACGGTTGCCACTTTTCTGATCTAAAGTGGTCTTAGGAGTTCAATTTTTAGTATCTTAAAATTCACATGAATGGCAACTCCACCATGCAAGCTTTTTGTTTTGTTTTTTTCTTTTTTGCCTTGTATTTGAGTTGTCCCAAGATGTGGCTAAAAAAAGACTCAAGTAGTCAGACATATTATTTAGTAAAAATCTTTTAAAATTAAATACTGTATATTTAGAAAGCAGTTAAACTCCATACTGTAACATTGCACTAAGCAGAATATTGGTATAAATGCTATTTGTCTGATGAGCGCATTTGTCCAATGCCACAGCGTTCAACCACACAGTGGAAACCAAAACTATCCATCAAATCTGTCAATATTTGACCAGTACCTCCCACATGGGCAGCATTTTACAGCTCCAAATCTCACAGCATATTACGAATACCAGCATCAGCATTCCTATCTTAGAACATGGAGACTCGGGTGAAGAGAAATACTCAAAGAACATAGCTAGGAACCAAAGCAAAGTGATCTAAATGCTGAACTGTGTGGTATTCAGCTCTAGCCCCTTTTCCTAACGATACCAACCACAGTCACCGCTGGAGTGGAATCTGCTCCACTCCGGAGTATCCTCAGCAAAGGGCTGCTATTCCAGAACGGCAGAGGTACAGTTTGTACTGTGTGCAACACACACCTGGAGTTAAACTACCACTGTTCTCCACGTACTTAAAGGAGTACCTGGATCACCTGGAATATGTGAGCTTTCAAATGCTCAGTCTTTTATGTGCCCACTGCAAACAACAGCATTCCACGAGCGAGTGGGAATGCCAGTATTTCCAGGTTAAACTGCTGACACAGCTTTACCAAGAGAAGTCAGCTGCAATATACAATTTTAAATCATATGTAGTTGAGTAAATGACAATTCCAGACACACAACTAGGTTTCTGTGAAGATTTGCGTGACTGAATTCAAGAATGAGATGATGATGAAAAAACTTTTTCTAATTGTTTCATTTTACTTTGTTTTATGACTCCAACAATTACCATGAGTCTGGCCGAGAAGGCAATTGTTGCCAAACAGTTAAACACAGGTCTCGGGAAAGATCTCTATATACAATCTGTCTGATCTAGCTCGTCACCTGAGAGGATAAACAGGATTTACACTGGTCTGTAGGCATTAACTCTCTGAGCTTTAAAATCCAACCTGTTCTCAGAGTGATTGCCTGCCCAGCTCCACTGTATTACACTGACTTCCTCCGAAATGCCAAGCCTTCTGATAGCCCGAGAGCTATGCAAATAGGACTTGTTCACGGTTCCATAAGAAGTAGGGCTTGTTTGGTTTGGCTTTGGTTTTTTATCAAGTCCTGGATAAAACTGAAATTATTTTCCCTACACTTTTCCTCAGCAAAATAAACATGAAAGTATTTTGCCTTGAAAAGAGGTAGCTAACTCCAGATGAAATGCTTTAATTTTCAAAGTTTTCCTCTTTTAGAAGGTTAAAAGTGAAAAAGGAGGGGGGAAAAATAATGAAAAAAAGACTGTCAATGAAAAACTGGAAGTTTTAATTTAGAAAACGTTCAAATTATGGTTTTCACTTTTCCAGAGAGTTTTGTCTTTCATTTTTCAGACAAAAAAAATATAATGCAGTATATAAAACCTGTACTTTATAGAAATGGATCCTTGAATAACTTCACATTTTGAGCAAGCAGGACACTCCTAGGAAAATGTAACTCAGTTTTACTTAATATTTTTTCCAGTAACAAGTAATAACTCAGGATGCTATTTTTCACTACTCTTCTCACAGTACTTCTACTTTTAAATTCATCCCATGAAATGTGAAGCTTTGATCTCCAGTATGATTACTCTATGTTAATATTTAGTGTGTTTCATAACTTAATGAGAGATGAATGATGTTTCTGTAAAAAGCTGCAGTTTTTAAGCACACATTCAAAGGAAACGTGAGGTCAATGTTTTCCATTCTTCTAGGTCCCTGTTCAACTTCTCCCCAGTTTAAAACAGAATTGCAGAGCATTTAAGTATAAGCAAAAATTAATTCTGAGCCTTGAAGTCTAATGAATAATTATTAGCCATTTACTTAAACTAATTGTTTTGCACACCAGTTGATCAGTGTATTTCATGTAATGTTAGACAAAAACAGAGTTAAGACCCCAGGGAATATCCATTCTTAGCAAGTTAGGCACCATCTTTAAAAATCTCCTTTCAAATTATTAATGATCTCAACCATAAATTAAAAAATACAGATTTCATGAAGCTTCCTATCTGGGGAAGAGAAGCATTTCTAAGTTGAGAATCTTCTATGAAAAGTGTAACGATGCTTTCTCAACTCTGTATTCAGATGTGTGCTCACTTCAGAAACGTCCATACACGTCCCTCACAACACACTTGAGAGAGGACAGCATTTCAGCCGCATTTGTCAGCTGTCCATGCAGGAGATAAAACTGCCATTTTCAGAGCTACTACAACCTCTCTTGGAAGCCAAAGCATTAGAATATAACCAGCTGCTATTTGAAAGTAAATATGTTTGCCATTTAGAAGGCAAGGTGAAGATGAAGTGGTCAACAGAAAATACTAGTGTAGCCCTCAAGACAGGAGGGTTGCTGACAGCTCTTACAGAAGAGGTAGAACACACCTTCTGTATACTATCTGCCTGGAGCCTGCCAGGTAGAAAATACTCAGCAAAGGAATTTCCTGATCCTTGTCCATGTCCCACAGTTATCAATCATGCGTGTCCCAGGGAGGAAGGCTTGGCCATTTCTTGCTTAGGCCGAAAGGAGTGCAGAAGTGCTGGAATTTATGGTGGATCCAAGGCTGCTCAAATTCAAACACTACTACAGTGAAAGATCATTCTCTCTGGATATGCTTAGTGGTCTTTCAACCACAGACTGACATTACACCATATCTCCCTGTCTCTTAATTGAGTAGGAAAAAAGTGGAGATGCATGAATTAAAAAAAACCTCGAAACAAAAGCCAGCAGTAAATGCTGAATAGTTCTGAACAAGCTCCATGTAAACATGATAACCTGAGGGAAACTAAATGCATCAGATGAAAAACACATCTACAACCTTTAAAAAGCTCTCCTGCAACTGTTTCACAAAAGCATTCATTAAAATGCTTCTACACTCCATTGATCATTATGGGATATTGAACTTACATCATTCTAGCAACAGAGGCAATAGATAACTACACATCAAACCAGTTGTGAAAACTGAAGCAGTTTCACAAACTAAACAAATAAAATTAAACCGGTTTTATTTGTCTTGTGCAAGGTTGCAAGGTAAAGGCTATGAGGTATAAAACAAAAGCTGCTCCCAGTGGTAGCTGATACCTGCACATCAAAAAGCCTGTTCAAATTAAAACCTACAAGACCTGGAGGTTTACCTAGAAACACTCAAATAATTTTCAAGGCATTTCTTGAAAATCAGCAGTGTTCCACTGGGAGCATCAGTCTTTGGAAAACCTTCTGTCCTATATTAAGCCACAGGTGTAAGCAAAATTGAAGAGGCTGCCTCAAGAGAACCATAAGCACTGTATTTTACACAGGATGATATTAGTAATTCAGATGATAGCATAAAATCCTAATTTATTCGGAAAATGACATTTTATTTAGCGTAGCTCCGCAAAGTGAAATTTTTCCAAAGACACATCAATAGAAATTTCTTGCTAAGGAAAGGTATAAGCAGCTGACATTGCTGCCTGCTGCCAACAAACCACTTTCTGTATTCACACAGGATTTCGCAAGCAGCAATGTGTTTGAAAACAAAAGGGAAGTCCTTTATAATGAAATGCCCATTCATTTTTCATGCTCCGGTGTTCTGCCCATTCTTTCCTCCTCTCATATATCATGCTTTTAACAACACAAGTTTTTTGCCACTGCTCCATTAGCTTGGTATCCTTTTTCAGACTGTTGTCACTGTGTTATTTTTCAGCAGTTGACACTCTGCCTATGAAGTGCTGTACCTGGAGGAATATTGTTTGCCGGATTTCTACAGAGATTACCCAGGAATAATTTTGCAGTGTATCATTGAAATATTAGAAAGTCTGCATGAATAACAATGAAAACAATGGATTTGTATTTTTATTTGATCTTCTGAACCAGGCTGTCAAAAAATGACAAGGAATTTTCACAGTAAAATCTCATCCCATCAAAATAAAGACATATTGTGGGATCATTTCAATTTCATCACTTAGAAATACTAATGAATATTCCAATACCTTAAACAATGTTGAAAGCTTTTTTACTTCTGCTTTGATTATGATTCATGTATTTCTGAGTAGATATACACTAAAAAGTAATATTTATATAGGAAAGACCGAACTCTTGTCTATAGAAATAAAGACCTAAAGTCTCAAAAATGCATTTTTTTACCTAACAAAAGTATTTAAAAAGTTGACCTATTCTTAAATATTTTTTTTTCCCAAGTAGCAGGGTAAAAAAAATATTAATTATGATTTTTTTTCACCATATTTGAAGAAGGTATCTTCATCACAGGTCCAAGTTTTTGGTTGTTCTAAATAAATAACAGTAAGAAGAATGGAGTACACAATATTGTTACAAAAAAAATTATCAAAGTACAGCTGCAGTGAAGTGACACTACCTATGTGATGTTGTAGATGGCAGACAAACGCGTATGACTGACGTGTCCATAGTAAGAACACAAAGAATGCACTTCAGCCCTCTATTACTGTTCAGATACCCTGTGTGGAGATTTTCCATGGATAAAGAAGTCTTGAGTCCCACATTGTCCTACTCTACCCTTTACCTGCATCTACCTCAGGTTATTCCTCTTTTTCTAGAGATGGGAGGCGCAGATGGTGCTTCTGAGGGACTGCTGTCAGTGCTGCGAAGCAGCTGCTTTTATAAACTTTTATCAGGGTACAACTTGTCTTCCACAAGACAAAAAGAAGTGCATTTCCTGTCCTGTACTTCACCTTTCCCTAGTTCATATTTAGATTTCACTGACATCTTCCTTCAGTGTCTAGGCAGCAAGGAACAGAGGCCCAGCCCCCGAGGAGCAGGAGCAGCAGCCCTTGCTGGGCAGCGGTGGGTCCAAGCGCCAGGACCTGAGACAAATCTTCCAAACCAGTGAGTAAGCAGAGTGTCCACCCGGCTCTGCTGCTTCAAACGCTTTCTCCTTTGCTCATGAATTGACCAGAACACTATCTGTCAGCAGAAATCTCCTCTTGAAAAGCTTTTCTTATCTTTTTATTTTTCTTTTTTAGTTCTTGGTGTCAGTGAAAGCCACACATACTTATTAAAAGGTTTATAGTCTGAAATGAAAAGCAAAATATTCTCAGGCTAATTGTCTTTTCTGAAAAATCTCCATTTTCCCCTGAGAAACTTAGTACTCTAAAAAATTTCTAAACGCTTATAATGTCTTTTCCAATTACAGTTCTAGTTACTCAAGTGAACTCGGGAGGGCTACTGAAGAAGTCATTGTTACTTGGAGCATTTTCTACTTCTTTTGTTTTTTTGGAAGCATTCATACCCAATGACTGCACGTTTCCCTGTGGGAAATGTGTTTAGTCTTTTTGCAGAATTCTCTGTTTCCTTTTTTCCTTCCCTTGGCTGAATGGTAAAAGGAAAGCATGTTAAAAAGGCCGAATATTCTGTCAGCCCCAGGTAGCTGGCAGTGCACTTCCAGCGAGCGGGACAGGGAAAAGCTGCAGGACTGCCTAAGCTTTCTGCTCTGCTTCTGCTATTTTAATACCACAACTTATCATCATGCTCCAGCAGGGTGACCCAGCTGGCAGATTTCAAGTGACTTACAAGCAAAAGATCATCTTTATTTTGTGCAGTTTATTTTGAACTAACTGATTGTAGGCCCTCTGAAAATAGAGCTGATGGATTTTTGCAGTTTAGAAACTTTCCTGACTGAAAAAAACATGTCAAATTTTTGGAGAGAGTAGGACTACATGACCTAGAGGGAGAGGCTGAGGGAAAAAGGATGGTTTAGCCAGAAGTGAGACTTCAGGCAGACCAGAGAGCAGCCTGCCAGCTGCTGCAAGGAGGTCACACAGAAGACCAAGCCTGGCTCTTCGCTGAGCTGCAGGGTCTGAGGACAAGGGCCAACAGCCATCCCCTGGATCAGGGGAAGTTACAGCAGAACATAATAAAAAAGTTCACTGTCAGGGTAATTAAGCACTGGAACCCGTTTAATGATAAGGTTGTGGAATCACAATCCCTGAAGGTACTGTAAACTTGACAGGGTCCTGAGCAACCTGGTCTGAATCCAGCACAGAAATGGCTTTGAGCAGAACACTGGACAGGAGGCTCCTTGCGGGCTTTTCAGTCCGAGCGGATCCATGATTCTACAAGTAGCAGTGCAAAAGGAAACAATCTAACTTCTCCATGCCTCAGAGAAACAAAAAATTACCTTAGAATTTCTGGTTTGTTTCTTCATTTATAAAAAATGCAGTCACTTCATCCTGAGTAACAGAGAGTTGACATTACACAGACTTTTACATTGAAGAGTTTCTGCAGATATTTGGAAGGAGGCAAGGCTTAAACCTGGACTGGTATGAAGTAGGTTGCCTAACTGAATGTTCTCAGAACCTACCCCCTAGCTTTTGAGCACCTCGGATGCCATTTTTTTCTGAGGAAGTAATTCTTCACCCACCTAATGTTATGAAAAAATCTCGGGAAAGTGAAACAAACGGAATGACCTGTGCTGACTTTCACTTGTGGTTGAAGCCCTAATTAAGGGAAGAGTACACAGAACCACACTATTCACCTTTTCGTCCTATTTGAGCTCTGTTCATTTATAAAGAAAAACTTACTGCTTCCTTGTCACATCCATACACATAATAAAATATGGTCTCAAATATCTTAAAAGGCAAACCTAAGAAGAAAGTCAACTGCTCTTATACTAACTCAAATAAAAGGAATCAAACCCATGAATGCTGGTGATGTGTGTGTATCTGCAGTCCTAAGTATACGATTCTTGTCTTTAAATACTGCTTAAAGAAATACAACTAAATACTGTGCTAGAGCCACAGTTTCTGCTACTTCATCATAGGCATGCTCTTTTGGTAAGCATCTTCTGCTCTTCAGAGCCACAGAATATAACCATATGATCTCGTTCCTAGGCTGAAGGGAAACGGAAATGGAAAGATGGATGCTGTTACAATATATATTTAGTGTTTTTACTACAAACAACTCCTCTAAGAAAAATGTACTCTAGAGTGGTAGCATACAGAATAAAAGATACAGAAATGCAGGAAGAAATCAGCCAGTGCTCCTTTCAAAAACAGCTGATTAATAAGTTGTTTTAAAAAAAAAAAATAGTAATTGCAGTGCTGTTCAAAAATATGCATGCCAGAGGCCTGCATTTGCAGGAAGCCTGCTAGAGGTGAGAAGTGACTGGTAAGTGAGGCTGGTAGGTTTAAGCACTTGAATACTGGGTTGCCACAGGGGAAAAAAAAAGTATTACATCTCAGTTTTCTGAGGTCTCAATTTAGACAGCTTATAAAATTGTTAGTTATCATCCTGGTGTTGGTGTTTGGGGTTCTCAAATTAATCTCTCCCAGTTTTACATAGGTGCTTTTAAAATAAAAGTTATCACTGCATGAAGGACATTGAATCCCAGTACTTCCAGTTATCTGATAACTTCCAGTTATCTGGAAGTACTGGGCTGAGTAAGAATACGTTTGGAACTTCCTCAGAATTACAGGAAGCAAGGAAAGAAGAAACAACTGAAGTACAGATGTATTCTGAAAGATATCCAACAAAGTTGTCAAGAAAACGGAAGTTACCTCTTGTAAATACACTAGCAAATACTGCTAGTGTTGAAGAGCAGAGTCTCAGGGATAGCACAGTTAATGCAACATATGCATTCAAACACCTATGCTAACAAGTATAGTAAAATAAAAAATTCCCAGCCCTCTCATTGAAATGTGCAAGTTCCAAGGAGTAGAAATTACATAATTTGTAATGCAGACAAGTAAGTACAACTCCAGTGGTTTGCCACTCTAATAAATACAAAACGCTAAGTAGTGCTAATCTGGACTTACTCAATTTCTCTCATCACCCCAGTCCACTGCAAACAACTCTGAGATCAATACTAACAAAACTGTCTTTGTGGTATCAGGTTCAGGTCTGCTGACATACTATTATATCTTAATTTTCCTGGACACAAAATCCAATGTAATTAGACATACTCTGGAGAAATTGTTTCATTTATTCCCTTAGTGTCATTAGTATTGAGATCATGGGGAGGAACAGTAACCTGCACAGCAGTGCAGTAAACAATTTACCATGGTTGCCTTCTAGCAATGTCATTTATTATTGTTTGAGAAAGCTCAAGCCAGTTCATACCAGTTACAAAACATTTCAGCCAACATAACAATTATAGTCCTCTAGGGCTTTCACACACACACCAAAAAAAAAAACCCCAAAAATTCATTTGAATTCAACAATGACTGTGTATTTTCCACAGTGCTACACAGAGCTATGTATTCTTTAAATAAAATGAATCATTCACTAAGCATTAGTTATAAAATACTAATCAGGAACCATACTTTTTATTAGTAACTCCAAAATGTAATAAAAATTTGCAATAAAAATCACACCAGTTAATATCACCCTTTTATTTTCTTGTGCTAACCATATTAAATAACATGATTCACATTTTCTGAAATCCTTTATACTAGATCAAGAAAGAGTATTTGAAATAATGCATTTTGAAAGCGGTACCTAAAAAGATTTTGATTTATGCTGGAGTGGATGCCCATTTTTCAGAAGAAAATGATAGAACACTTTAGTGAATCAAATAAGAGTATTATGAATGACTAGTAGACCAGAAAGCTTGTTTTTAACGCTAGAGACAAAAGGCATGTTTAACCTGAGAGTAAAAAGATTTCAGTTCCAAATTTTTCTATTATTTCTGAACCCCAAAAAACCTGTTCCTTCTGTGGGGACAACTGAACAGCTTGAAGATAAAACCTTCCTTCTGCACAGGCCAAAGCAAAGTTTGGATAATTGTATAATTAAAAAATCTGACAAAGCCCACTTGACTAAAATATTTTGCCCGTTTAGTTTTACTACAGCGATCTACCCAGCTAGCATTTCTTGATCACCTTCTGTAAATTCCCTAGGAGTAGCTCACAAGGCTCCCCCAGGCCAATACAGGACAGCATTTTCTGTTCTTGCCTCCCTTTGCCTATTAAATGCAAAGAAAACTATCGAGCTGTTCTGTACAAGGAAAGTGAAATGTGTAAATATTTGAAGGGAATTAAACTCTTATGGTTACCAGTACAACAGAGATACATCAGGCTGTCTGAATCATGACCCTACCAGCTCTACCATTCCGATCAGACCTTACACGGGAAATTCCACAGGTCTGAGGAGGGGACTTCCCTGGATAATTCTGCACTGTCTCCACATGGAGGGAAAATACATCTAAATACTATGGACAGCTGCACAGACTATACAGGCAAGATTCTCCAAACGCTAGACTGACCAATGTCACACTGGTAAGAGATAAGCAGTAGGTTAGAGGCAAAACCCATGCTGGCCTGTAAATACCTGGCCACAATGGCTGTCCTCAGCATATCCAACTGTGGTCTTCAGTCCCTTCAGTGCTGCATAGCAGAAGTAAGGATTTTGACTTGCACAACTGCTAACATCAGGCCAAGCTCAGCAGCATTCCTTGACTGCTTTACTGCATGAAAGCCAACAGATTTTTGGAGTGACTTAGGACTAGAGGAGTGCTACTTGGATCACTGTAGACAGATGCCAAAGCCCCTTGATTCTAACAGCCTCCCTCATTAAATACAATCACAGCATTTTCTCACTGGAAAGAATTCTTATAATAAGAACCAAGTGACTCTTCCAGCTCAGCATTAGAGTTACTGTCACTCTCAACCTTGCCCGTAATATTCTGAAAGCCAGTACTCTAGATTTACCTAAACAAACCAGTGTTAGACATTCTGAGCTAAATCATCCACACTGTCTTACTTCTCAAATGACTCTAGCAGTTTTCAGAGTGAGTATATACTTGGAAAAGCACCATCTATCAATCACTGTTATCTAAAAGCATGAATTAACATAAGAGGAACAACACTGCAATATTAGGCGCTACAGTGTTTTATTTTTCCCTTGAAAATAAAAAAATGTTAGTAGCAACCTGTTTTTTTTTTCTCATTCTATCTAAATAAATAAACCCAGAATGAAGGAAATTAATGCCTTGCATGACAATAGACCTAGCAGAAAAACAATCAATCACTCCCATGGGATTAAGTAGAGCTTCAAGTTGACCAAGGTAGCTTACCTTTGAGGATAAATAATTTTCTAAACGAGACAATGTCGAACACTGTGCCCAAGCAAGTTGCTTTTAACTACATGGAAGCAAGGTTTACATGTTATTGGATTTGTGTTTGCTATCCAATGTGGTAACAATGAAGCATAGCTAAACATCTGAATGAAATTAAATAGAAGGCATCTTTGATTTGCAGAAAGTCAAACCAAGTGCAATTTTACTTGGAGCTTGAGCCATAAGGTGGAGCAGATACCCTGAGAAAGTCTTTTTAAAAAGTTCCATATTAGCTCATTTTGTGCTTATCTGTAAGTTTCTGCTTTGGAGTTTTTGTGTTACTCTCTTCTGAATGTATAACATACTACAATACCAGAGCAACAGCATTCCCCCACTGCCAAAATTCTTCCAAACAGCTGGAAGACTGGAAGTACTCTTGCTGAAGACAGCAGCCGTGACAGCCAAGTGTCAGTGGCATGGCAAAACAGACCATATCCCTGCAGCTTTCTTACACATCCAGAGAGACGTGTCTCTACTTGCTAACATGCACATGTGGAAACCAAGAATGTATCTGGGCCAAGAACATGCTAAATCCTTCAAGTTACAGGTGATAATTTTTTTGAGGCTTTATTTTTTCCTTTTTTTTTTTTCCAATTTATTTGTAAACATCAGAAGTCACTCATTACAGGACTTTTCTTCTTTACTTGAGTATTCTGCTGGTGACATTACAAACACAGATTATTCCAGCCAGTTTCTTAACTTCTCTCACGCACTGCTGCGTATACAATGCTACAAACAGCATCGTGCAGTAACACTATAGTTGTAAACTTACACCTGGATGTTCTTCTCCCCTATTTTAAAACAGGTCATACATACTTGAAAATTCATCCAAATTAGCTTGCAGACAATTCACATGGTAGCTTCCATGTTAGAAAAAAAATTTCTCCTGCATACAATAGGGTTTTTTTAACTTTCTGTAACACATCTTATAGTTAAGATAGACAAATT
The DNA here is from genome assembly GCA_025345505.1 of Todiramphus chloris collaris. Classification (NCBI taxonomy): domain Eukaryota; kingdom Metazoa; phylum Chordata; class Aves; order Coraciiformes; family Alcedinidae; genus Todiramphus; species Todiramphus chloris. Next base: position 12,709,638 of record JANVCC010000040.1, read on the forward strand.
TCACTCAAAACCTCAGCTGAAGAGATAAGCAGGCAAGTTGCTTAAGTAAAGAAAATCTACATGATACGCAGGCATTGGACACGGAGCTCATGTTCACATAGACTTTCACCTTCCTTTTCGAAATAGGGAAGCTTAAGGATATTTGGGTTTTTTAGGATACTGTAGGATGATGCCAGTAGAAAAATGATAAGGAGTCTTTAACTTGAAGGTGAATGAGTAAATAACAATAATGATTCAATATTTTTTTAACAGCATAGGTATTTTTACTAGCCAGAGACTGTGTTCAGTGGAATCCTTAGAGAGTTTCAAAACCTTCTTCAATTCATCAGTCTTTATCATCCTAACAGAACCATATTTGATTCATCTCTGATGTTAACCAGGCCAAATCTGATTCATTCACAAACAGCTGGTGCTTCCATGCTTTTCCATTTTCTTTCAATGATCATATGTCCTGGTGGGAATAATGTCTTAGCCAGATTTCTAAAATGAGTACAATCTTTCTCCCTCTCTCATGCATATTCAGAATTTGTATTTCTGTGTGAAAATAGCACTTGGATTCATGCACATAAAATTTCTCAGACTCAGACTTTGAGCTCAGCTATGTTCTGGAACTGATGCTAATCATCTATAGATGCTGGCAAAGCATCCCTGCTGTCCAGCAAGTCTTCAGCTTCACACTAGTAAGAATCAAAACCACTTACTCTGTCCAGTTTTCCCAAGGATGGAGTGAGGAATCAGAAAAAGGGGACAGAGTCTTTAATCTGGGGGAGGGGGGGGACAGGGGGAAGAACTGTCATCATCTGATATATTTCCACTACAGATTTTGACTGAGGATAAGGGCAAGTCTCTTTATTATAAAATAATAAAAATACTAAAACAAATCTCTTGGTTTCTTGCTCATGTTTACTATTATTTTTATTATGAAATCCAAAAGAGCAGAAGAAAATACCTCTTGTCTGAGGAAGACATGATTTGTTGTGCCAGGGAACAGTGAAAAGCCACTACAGAACAGTCAGATTCCACCTTCTCCACTACTGTAATCAATTGCTAAAATTCTTAACACAAGTGTGCATTGGCCAATGGTACTCAGCCATCAATCTATTTTCAATGATGGCTTTTTAAACACCCACAGTTGTAAGTAAGGCTTTAATCTCTAGTAAGCAAGTCATTTGGTGTAACGTATGTATTATACCACCTTGTTGCTGTGGTTCCTACATATGCACTGTACGTGCTTCACCTGCCTCCTTCTGGAAAACACTCAGCCCTGTACCCTACTATATCCAGAAATAAACTACTGACATGGATACAACCGGTCAATTGTTTGTTTGGACATGTCTTTTATGGGCTAGAGTGCATTTGGTGAACTCATAGAAAGGAATTTTTTTCCTTAAAAAGGTATCTACACTTCCAAATGGTCTATGGATGGAGACGATATGGCAGAAGCCAGAGCAATCAAGGCATACACTCCAAACCTGCTGTCATTCTGAACCACAACACTAATGAAGACACAGTCTGAGACAATTATGATCAGAGCGCTCTGCCAAATAAATAGCGACTAAACCCAGGTTGGAAAAATGTGTGGATTGTTGACAAGAAAAAACGGTAGAGAAGCTGGCAGAGACAGTGCAGCTGATGGGACACAGTCTGGGCAGGACCGATCCAAGGAGACAGGGAAGCGACGAGAAGCAGCAGAGCACACCAGAGATTGTAACATGTGGTTATAAAATTATCTGCTATTTTAACAATGGAAGCTACACCAAACTCTACGGAAGTAACTCAAGTTGTATCATGAGAGTTACAGTTACATGGATTAAATATAATAATACAAAATTACCATTTGGATAATTACACTTTTGCAAATATATGTTAAAAAAAGTTTCCAGTCGTCTGTAAACATGACATGAGTGTTTAAAAATGCCACAATGAGTGTTTAATGCCACAATGAGAGTTTAAAAATGCCACACATTTCCTGCATTATCAACCAAAACCACTGGTGCTCCAAAGAGGGGGGTTTTTAACTTTAAGATTGATGTCACAACATGGAAATTATTTTAAATCTTGTAAAAGGAGTGTGGCTCCTAGTTCCATACATCTGTATTCACGCTTATGAATATAAGATCAGGACAAGAAGAATGAGCACTAGTTCCGTTGTTCGGATTTTTTTTCATCCATTATAAACAACTGAGCTCAAACAGGCTATAACCAATTTGTAGTGTAGCTTGTATCTACAGCCAGACATTTGTCTTCATTTACATTCTTTTTCTTTTTGAAGTAACAAAATCATGTGGATGAATGGATTTTTAGTATGTCTAATGGCAAATTAACATGAAGGTTTCAAGGCCTGTAGCAGTGATCTCACAGAATCATGAAATCATAGAATGGCTTAGGCTGGAGGGGACCTTAGAGATCATCTCATCCAACCTCTCCGCCGTGGGCAGGGACACCTCTCAACTACACCAGGTTGCTCAAGGCCTCATCCAACCTGGCCTTGAACA
>JANVCC010000040.1:12712232-12917124 GCA_025345505.1 Todiramphus chloris collaris
GGGCATCTACAACCCCTCTGGGCAATCGATTCCAGACTCTCACCAGCCTCAGACTGAAGAACATTTTGCTAAAATCCAATCTAATTCTATTTTACCCTCAGTATAAAACCATTTCCCCTTGTCCTGTTGCTGGACACTCTTGTGAAGAGTCCCTCCCCAGCCTCCTGTAGGTTCCCTTCAGGTATTGGAAGGCAGTTTTAAGGTCCCCCTGAAGTCTTCTCCAGGCTGAACAATTCCAGCTCCCTCAGCCCATCCTCATAGTGGAGATTCTCCAGCCCCTGGATCATCTCTGTGGCCTCCTCTGGGCTTGTTCCCTCTTATTGTGGGCACACTAGAACTGAACACAGTATTCAAGCTGGGGTCTCAGAAGAGCCAAGGGGGAGAATCACCTCTCTTGAACTGCTAGCCACGCTCCTCCTGATGGATCCTAGGATACAGTTGGCAATATATATTCCATAAAACAAAACCAAGAAGACAGCAAACCTACTGGCTCAGAAAAGTGTTTCCTTTCTTTGCAAGCAATCTCCAAAAATAAATCCTCCTTTAGTAGAACTGCAATGTGACACAGTAGATGCAAATTCCAACTTCATCAGCACGGTACCCTGCAAACCACCACTGTACTAAAATGAGACTCCGCAGCAGCTCCTCTGTCTCTACTGCCATGTTTTATCAAGACATGTATGAAGGTAAGGAAGTTGACTTGGAAATACTCTCTGAAGTTGCTGATTAGGGACTAGTTATTTTACAGGAAGCATCAGAACTACATTGACTACTGTGAATAGAATCACTGCAGACATAAATGTTTGTAGGTAGGATACCTCCATGGGCATGACACTCTCCTGGCTTGTCTCCTGCAGAACCAGCACGGAGCAGTGTTCTGACAGCACAGAACAGCGAGACAGTACCTCCTTGGGAGAAAGAGCAAACTCACAGCAATTGCCAGACTTGAAGCAGAAAAAAACCTGCTATAAATTCTGAATATCGTTAAATCTGAGAGCTATCAAAATCTTGGTTCAAGAAGGGACACACAAAGGAGGCATTTAGACTATTTAGATGCAGGAATGAGACTGCACTCCTTAAAATTTAAGTCCTTGAAATTTCAAAGGCTGACAATTCTAGAGATTTTTCTTTTTTATCCTTTCTCAGGTAGATCTTACAGTTGGTGCTACTCTAAGGATTTGTATGTAAGAATAAATGTAGCAGGCCAATGCTTCCAAACGAAACAGCAATAAATACATCCCACAAGCCCTAAGAAGGGTTTAGCTGTTCCCCAGGCAGACTTAAACTTACCCCAGTAAAGCATTACTGTATTTCACTTCTGCAGATGCCAATTTTTCAGTCCAGCCGGAGCATTTTTCCCTATTTTCACATGCCTTGCTCATAAGTAACAGCTGTCAGGATGCAGTTTGCATGAAGTTAATGCCTCAAGCTTTGCCCCTATATTTTTGGGTTCAAATGTAAGTAAATAAAGCAGCAGATCCTTCAGCTTTCAAAGATGATAGCCAAACACAACTTGACTCACTCTAGCACGATTCACTCAACATCATTATTATTGAAATGCTTGTATACCAGCTTGTATAAAGTGACCAGTTCAACATGCTCCATAATCATCCATCTGGATCCATCTTCAAAGGCCCCATCATCTGAAACATCGTGACAGCACTCCCATGTTCAGATACAGTCAAGAAACCTTTTCAGGAAATAGGGCTCTGATGATTTGAAACGTTTCTTCTTCCAGAGGCTTTACTGTAACAAAGACTATAGCTCACTTGCTGGCAAATGCTTTCACTGTTATTAATCAGTTAGTCATTAACCTTCCTAATATCAAATGCTGTCACCATGAATTCTAAGTATTTGAACAAGCAATGCAAAGAAGACTATAGTGCTTATGCTGCAAGATAATGCTGCTCTGCTTACACACAATGACCCCACTGGACTGTCCGGGATTCTTAGTATTATTTTATGTGCAGTGTTACTTTATTAAACTTATTTTATTCAGATAATTGTGAGTGCAATATCTGAATGGAAAATCTGATTTTAGCAGAGAACAGGAATAATAGTGTGGTAATTCCACCAGACACTAGGCATAGTTACGATATTCAGTGGTGGTAGTTCAAACTAAGACTACTTCTGTCCTTTGGAATGAGCTAAAGAACATAGTTCATGTACACAGATGAAATAATGTTCATTTTATACTATTAAATCAAAATATAGTAAATTAATAGTGCATTAAGGTATGCATACTAATATTCATTTGGGCACATCTGTAACATGCACTGGTTTTTCACAGTTCTCTGTCATCTCACCATGCTTTGTATCGTTACCACTCTAGAATGAATGTGTACATACCTGTGTATTCCCCACCTCTCTAAGGTCACGTTGGCTGTGCTTGCTTTCTTTCTGGCACATGTCTCATACCTCAATAGGCTGTTTTCTTGGTAGCAGTAATTATAACACATTACAAATGAAACGTGATGTTTGCCTCATTCAGGTAAGAAGTTGGATGCTGTCACCCTGAGCAGATATTAGACTGCTAGCCCTCCCTTCTCTTTCACAGCTACCACTGCTGTCCTCGAATCATGGCATCCTGGCCTTTTTTTTCATGTGCTCAAAAAAGAATGCTAGCTAAAAACACTATCATTGTAATGACAAGGTAAAATTTACCTACAGCCTTAGCAGCCTGGCTGATCCTTCCGGCATCACATCCCAGTAAGAAGTTCCCCTCTGGGTATTGCTGTGGAGGCAATATGGAGGCCAGGCTCAAGACACCCTAGTGTCTCAGCGACTGCAGGCACGTTAGCGAGCTCATGTGCAGGAGGGTTCTCTTTGCTGCAAGCTTGCCTTCCCCTTGTTTGAGAGAGATGAGGGATGTTGACAGTTGTGTCACTCCACATCCAAGCTGGGCACTTAGGCACCATCTATACTGCGCCTCTTGCAACACACACACACCCACGGCTGGTAAACAGGAGTGAAAAGAGACGATGTTGACATGAAGTGCTGGAAACATAATAGATCATGGCAAATCAAATTCCTGTCCTTCCCCCTTTGCACTGTAGTCATTAATGCTGACATGCTCAGTGAGAACCAAAAGGTTTACCTATTCATGGCCTACTAACTACAATCTTTCTGCTTGCTCTACATCTTCAGAAATCATACTTCTGTATTGCATTCATCTTGCTAGATGTTAAACACAAGTATCACTGGCTATAGTGCTAACAACAAACAATGGTAATTTTGTTATTTGCTTCACTTTGATCAATGAAATATGAGAGTTCAACTTTCGCTATCTGTTACAAGAGATACATCAAAGATTTACAGTGTCACAGACACACAGCCTTTCTAAAGTGAAATCAATGTTATCCTGTGCTACAGTAGTACCTGTCTAGGAAAAAAAACCACAAACAAGCATCCACGTAGCAGAAATGTGAAAAAGTTACTAATGTATCTATAACAGAAAAGAGTGAGGAAATATAAACCATGGAGGTATGAACAGTATTTAATCAAGTTATTTCATTATGAGCTTTCTAAATTATTTCTGGGAATCTCAGCTTTACCATTACAAGATGGTGATGGTTTGTTAACTCAAAACCAGGTGACTACATCCCTCCAGTCATGCAGGTAGGACACAAAAGCTATCTGACTAATAACACTTCTGCACATTTTGTTGTGCTTCCTTTTGGTTTCCTTTTCTACCTCTCGGCATATTTTCTAACTTAAAGCGAGAATCAAGACCCACAAATTAAAATGACAATTTGAACCTACACATTGTCAGTAGGCCCAAGCCTTCCATCCACTACTACAACACCTAAACCATGTATGCTGCTGCACAGTCATGAGTAGTACTCTTAACTAACTACCCATTCTAGAATTTCAACGTGTTCAATGTTTAACAGGTACTGAGAAGCTTATCTTTGTAGCCTCCTGTCCTTTATGTGGACTAAGGAGTCCATCTGAACAGATCTTCAAGCTTAGGGGCTACAACTGTCTTATGTCATGAAACGTGTGTAGTGAGACTTCAGAAGTGGTACTGTTAGGTTAATGGTGTTACATGGTGTTACTACACGGTGTTACACATCTTTTCCAACCTAAAAGATTTAATGGCTCTGTGAGAACTAGACCACGCTTGACTGCCCTTCTTGACCAAGATCAGTACTAAGATTATTTAGAAGGAGATGGCAAGAGGTGCAACCTTTTTGACTGCCATGAAGTACTTTACTCAGCATCTTAGCAGTTGACTAACATTTACCGTATTACAGCCCTTAACTTCACCCTCTGTTTTGCTCAGTTCTGAAAAATGCAGAACTTTGGACAGTATTATCTATTAGATGAAAAAAGTATTTGAAATATTAAATTTGCTCAGAATTCCTCACTTGTAATCATACCTAGAGAGCTCCAGTGATCATGAAAAATATTTGGGAAGACTGAAATAGAAATAGTTTGCTTTGTTTTACAACATTTCTGCAACATTGTATCGGAAGATTCTCAACTGCTAAGGCTTGCCTATGGTTACAGTCTGAGTTATACAGTCTGGCAAATAACACAGACATCTGGCTGCTCACGGGGGAAATACATCTTCTAAGACTGGACAAAGCCACTGTTTGGCCTCAGTGCTCTTTCCTGACCCCTCTTTCTTGTTTAGAAAGGTACTACAGCAGGATGCTTGGGAGAGCTTGCATGAAGGGAAAGCTCTCCAGAACTTTAATTAAAAAAAGAACTTGTCTACTCCGTGTAACTCTGATCTAATGAACTGCTCGTTAGAGAATGACAGTCAATGCAAAGAACCTGCACGCACTGAATAATCAGTTTAAGATGATTCCCTCACTTAGATCTCTTCTTTTTTTTCCATACCCCACAACTAATAACAATCTTGTGCACATCATCACACAAGAATAAAAAGCCCTTGCACTGTCTGCTACCTGCCTTCACCTGTGATGAAAAAGCAGATGGAAGTGCACTGTGCCAGGGAAATTCACTGTGTTAGCCATTATGAAGACCTACAGCCTGCACACTGGGCTTTCTAGTGCTAAGCAAAAATCCTCATGAACTGAGTATACGGGTAATCTAAACCTATCTGAAAGACAACTTGAGAGGGACCATCAAGTTTTTTAAAGTAGAAAATCCAAGCAAACCTTGTACTAAGACAGCTCACATCAAATCACAAGGCTAATGGAGACACAGTGGCAGGCTGATATGCGTTAGATGAAGTTTTTTGTTTCATTTCGTTTATTTTCTCTCAGGCTTACAGAAGTCAAGGAACAAAACATTTCACTCACTTCCTATCAATTCCTTAATGACAAGGGTGGCAGACAAACTTGTCTTGATCAGGTACTGATTTTATTTCTTTCTGTTAACAGTATTGTCTGGGTAAAATAAAAGTAGGAAAAAACCCCTCTGCATGTGATCAAATGTTTCTGTGGTGAGCTAAGCACCAAGCATAGATTAAGATGAACTGAAGACAAAACCTGATTACATAAACCAGCTTTAGCCAGTTTACACAAGAGAGTGTCTTCAGCCATGACACAGCTGTGACAGTTAAAAGTACCACCTAAACTATCCATGTGTTTACTAAAACCTGTGGAAACAATGGTGATTCACCAAGCATTGTATTAATGTGCCCGTCGTGATGTCTGGAAATGCGTAACACACCATTGTGAAGCTACTGATGCCAATTACTCTCCTTCTCCAGACAAAAAATATTAAAAAAAAAAGGGGATTTAGTGATGCAAAGATGCCAAATTGACAACCAATCACTCTCCTGGCAGCCAGAGCATAAACAGGTGGATGTATCTGGAACACACTCACCCAGTGACAGCTCAAGAGAGAACTTGGCACTCCACCAGTTATAAGGGCTGGCAAAACACAGAAGTAAAAATCATCAGCTTAAGTCTCCTGACTCTGACCAAATAATCCAATGGAATAAGAAAGGTTAACAAAGTAAAATATGTTGCAATCCTGCATAATGATGGCAGTGCTAAAATAATCACATACTCTTCCTAAGGCAAAGTCAGTGAGGTGGCCATCGGCTCTCTCCGGCACATGCACACCCACCACAGAAGGCCTCTGTTAACTGAAATACTCTGTCTGAAAACAACCTCTCTCTTTATAGCCTCAGGAAAAAGGGCAATACAAATGAATCCATAGAGATTTTATCATACCAAGACTGAGGGACTTTCAGGCACCTTCCTAGTTTGCTAGTTGAGAATCCCAGCTGTTTGTGCTTGCTGCTGCACAGAACTGACCCCCAGCCAAACTCCTTTCATTCTAAGCTAGACATGGTGACCTCAAAGTACACGATTCACGTAAAACCCACGTCTTGTGCAAAGAACTCCAAAGCTAAATGTGGAAAGGGATTTATTACATTAAGTAGAAAAATTACCAACTGGATAGTTATTTAATTGCCTTAGGGAGGAGAAGAGGAGTCACAGTAGTTTTACAATGACTTTGAAAAAAGTAACTGGTCAAAATGTTCATTATCTGTTTACCTTCAAGGCACGCTGTAAGGTAGATCTGTTCGGGGTGGCTGCTGCACAGGTTGCTTTGAGACAATGAATTAGTGAAGGATGTTTATGTTCTGACAGATGTTTATTTAAATGTATGTCTGGTCACTCTGGCTCTTGGACAAGTACATAACTGTCAAGATTCATACAGCTAAACTTCTGATATATTATGTAAGTTAACTATGTATAACTAGCACAGGATGTGCAAAGTGAGGCTTAAAAGATACTTCAAAATATTATCTCTATACCATACTTCCCTCTCAGCTCTTCTTTTTAAAGCAGATGCAGCATTTGTTCCACATGCACAGCTGAAAGGCCACAGCCAGGACGGGAGTGGATAGAAGGAACGTGGAGTTCCTTCTAGATGCGATTTGCTAAGCAGTGTGGAGACCAGTGAAGTCCAGAGAAATGTGGAAAGAGCAAATCAACACTGCACTCATATTTGCTTCTCCCTCTATTCCTGGTTAGCCTATTTCCTGGATGAATAACAGCTTTCCTGTTTCTCATGCCACCTCCCCATTAGCATGTACTACCTTGACTATCAGCCTGGGTATCTCTTTCTCCATGCAGTCTACAAACTTAACAGCAAAGGGAATGTCCATTCGGCACAGAACCCAGAGAAGCAAAGCTATAGTTTTGTGACAGGCAAACTAAAGACAAGGAAAAACCTGAGAGATGTAATTCTACAAGATGTCCGTTAATTACTCGTCAGAGAGATAAAGTAACAACATAAGTAAATGCAAAAATGAGCAAAACAGATGCACAAATGCTTCAGTAACATAACCAATATTGGTACGGTCTGATGCTATTAGACACTGAAGGAGCAGCATGCTCCAGTACAGGATTTCCAGACAGGGGACTAGTTTAGAAATGAAAAAATGTATGCAAGGTAGAAAAGTATATTTGTACCTACTGAGTATGGATGGCCATTAGAAAAGCTGTGTGCTGCATGTGCCCCATCTGCTAATGAAACACTCACTAGGTATCGAAGAAATTGTTTACTGCAGAATCCCTAAGCTTCAGATACTACTGTTTCAGATTGTTATCCAGTTTTCCATAACTCAAGAGTATTACAGCTGCTTTGTCTTTTCTGCAACACAGCTTGTTAAGATATGAGCTCTCATCATTTTCTCTCTGTGTGTGCATATACAGATTTTTGTTTGTATGTAAATGCCTAAAAAATTTGGAACTAAAACCAGCGACATGTAAAACCCTGATGAAAAAGTAGCTGCTTCTGAAAAGTGGGTTTTGATGAATTTTGTATGATCTCTTTAAAGATTCTCTAATGCATATTTCAAAAGATGTTTCAATACTGTAAGTTTTAGATCAGCTCATAACTGAAAATTTAGATTTCTCCAGGACTATTCTCCAGTGGTATCTAGTTTCCAAACTGAGATTTAAATGTATAGTAGTTCTGAATAAAATCACAGGCAGAATATTAGATTACAGCATATAAAACATCACAAAATCCTTTGTTAATGTTAAATTAAAACCTCAGCTAAGGCAAACTTACTAAAAGTATCAGGGATTACCAGACATAGAGGCCTTTTGTACTTAGCAGTTTTCTTGTAGGAGTTGTTTCTACTGTCTGCATATAAAGAATGATCAAACATCACCAATGACTTCAGATCCTAAGACATCCACAAACAGCAAAGAAAAACCTTATTTCTAAATAAGGTTAATAAAGTAATCCCAGGCAACAAATAACTGCAAAAATTTGTCACTGTATGTGTGCGTAGACTGTAACCTTGAAACTGGCCATTTTAGATATTTTCATATTGTTAAGTGAGCTCTACGTATTTTATTGACATAAAACTGTCTAGGCTCTACTGTGCAGATTTCCTGCCCCCCCTTCCCAGCCCCAGTGCTATGTGTCCCCTCTTGTTTCACAAGCTGAAGTCAACTCACTTCACGCCCATATCAAAAGGCCAATTTCCTACTCCCTGGCACAAGGGAGCGGGGGCTGGACGAGGGGTGGGAACATGAGCTCCAACATTAGGCAGCAGTGATTAATTAGACTGGCTCAGCTGCCTGCACAATTACAGTTTGTTTTCCCCTGGGATCAAGTGGTTGACCTCTTTTGTCAAGTGCTTTGAGGACTTCACATGGAAAGCACTGACTGAGGGCTATGCCTCAGCCTAAGGCCCACCTGAGGATGCAGTCACAGTGCAGCTGCCATCAAAGTATATAAGCAATAAAAAAAAAAAAAAAAAATTAAAAAAGCATAGCATATAACTCTTTGTGTAACAAAATTAGGGCTCACATTTCCAAAATGCTTCTTTCTTACTCTGGCACCAAAACAACAGGTTTCAGTGAGAGATGAACTCCCTCATGATATCCTGCCACACATGCGCAGGGCCACCAGCAACCAAAACCTGCATGTTAAAATCCACATCAGTAACTGAAAGTAAAAGGGAAGCTAATGGTACCACTGCTTTCTAGCTTATTCCAGTTTTGCTGTCTTCCAATAAGACAACAAATAACCCTCAAATTCTATCTAATGGCAGCAATGTAAATTAGTTTTGCATTAAACCCATGTTTATTCCCATCACACTGTATCTGCCTGTGCCTAAAGCCTGTGTTCTCCAAAAAGCTGAACCATAGGTTTAAGCACAAAAGCACTTTCAAGGCATTATGGTAAATCTTTCCCAGCGCTTGCCTACACCAGAGAGAACGGACACAGGCAGCAGTGCTGTTAGCCAGAGCAGATACACCTATTGCTCAGTCTGTACACATCAGATCTATTAGCTCTGGTTGCTGCCATCACCGGATGAGTGAAGAATATACAATGGAGAGCTGCACTGCAGACAAGACTTTTCAGGTCCAAGAGGATGAGTCTGCTCTCCATCCAAATCAAGCTATTAGTGTCTCAGCTTCATAAGTATCATATCAGTCACTATAATTATATATTTAAAAAAAAAGAAATAAAAGTGATAGGTCTATTTGCTCTGTCCATTAACAAACTGATGCTCTGAGTATTTGTCAACAATTTTAATTCATGCTTTAATACACACAAAATCAAGATTGTAAGTAAATCATAAATGAATGCAGAAGTGTGTTTGTAAACCTTAGTTCCCCTGCCATGATAATTGCTTAATATCTGACATTAATGCTGTTTTTTCTAATGCCAGATAACTGACATTTAAACACATTTAAACATTGACATGCAAGCATTCATGCAGGGACAAGGGATTATTTAAACAGGAAGGAATATAATTTCAGAAACAGTCAAATAAAACATTTGCTGTCCCCCTGAAAAGGACAATCTGATTCAACCAAGGTTACATTTGTAATACATTTTCATGCTAGGCGTTGCATATATATATATAGTTATAGTTATATGTATATGCAAGAGGTGAATAATTGCAAGTTTGCTTTAGCAAATGTAACCTGCCTATAACAGGCCACCTTTCATACTTCTGTGGAGCATCTAATGCAGTTCATTATAAATTGTATTTGTTTAGATTGCTTTCTTAGTTTCTGGCACATGGTTTGGAAAACACTTGCTCTTTCAAGGCACAACAGTGTAAATTTCCTTAAGTCGAAGTTCTGCACTTGCCTGTATTATGGCATATTGTATTTTCTTAACCCTGACCAAGTCATGCCAATATTAAGAAAAGCATTCTCAAACTTCCCTTGTAACTAATAACCAATCTTTCCTGGTCAGATGACAAACCATTCTGTTACAGTGCTTGGCCAGGTTAGACTATCTGCTGTATGACAATGTATTGCTTTGAGGTAAAGTTAATAAAGACTATAAAGACTAAAAAATTGTGTGTTGGGCATTTCAAAGGGTTCATAAGAAAGACATTCTCAGCTGGGGTTCCCCAGGGAAGGAAGATCATGACCCATACAATCAGTCTCACAAAAACCATGTGCACAAGACTAATTTAATTTATTCTCATGCTCTGTAGGGCCATTTGTTACAGCAGATACCATGGCTCATACTGCAGGCACCACAGGTAGTGAAGGGGGGGGGGGAGGGAAGAAAAAAAAAAAAAAAACCAAAACAATTATATTGGATATTACAAGAAGGGAAAAAAAAAAACCCGCCACAAAACCACAACATAACAAAAACCCCACAAAACAAACCAAACTAACAAAATTAAACAAAACAACTCCCAACAACAACAACAGCAAAAAAAAAAACACAGAAAGGAAGGCACTGCTGTAATTTTTTTTCCTGACTTTACCGTCCTATTTCAAGTAATCAGAAACACTTCACATAGAAACACAAATAATAGTCATAACCATTTAAATCTTTTCACTTAAGCATAGGGGCAAATTGGTCTCTGGAAGAACAATAGAAACATTTCTAAAATGGAATCAACATGAATTTTGATCTTTATTTGTTTTAGACATGGCCTCAACCTTTACTGCACTATATCTGAAAGAAAAGGCAGTATTGCTTCTGAAGTAGTCTGGAGATTGTATTCACTACAGAGCTAAAAGAAATACCTCATCAGACCAAGGGACCTGACTGTCTAAAAGATTTGGCACAAGCCCTGTCTCTCAGCCCCGGGAGAAAGCCCCAGTGACTTCTATCTCGGAATAATAATAAGGAAGCAGGCATCAGATCCAATGAATATTGTTTTGAGCTAATTCCACTAGAAGATAAGCTACTCTTAAGAAGCAAAGCATTTTTTCATGTCACAATATGAACATTTAATATCTGAAAGCCTTATTTCCAGTGAAACCATAATACCCAATTGTTACAGCTCTGTGAGTGACTCATTTAAATTTCTTAATTATTGCAAGCAACTTTGTCAATAGCGTCACATTTTCAAGAGATTAACATTTTTTTTCTTTAAACAATAAAAGCTTTTACGCCAGCCAGCAAATCCTTAAAGGGTTTCATCTATTTTGCATTACTAAATGGTCAGAGCAACTCAATGTTCACAGACAAAAAATGAAATGTTTAAATAATATAATGGTTGTGACACTGGCTGAGGAAATCAGCAACATTCTACATTTGCTTTCCAAACCACAAAGCAAAGATTGGTACCATATGTGAAGATACCTGCTAAGGTTTTTTTACTCACTGCATGCACAAACTACTCACTGAAAACAAATAAATTTGAAGTTTCATAGTTTCTTTTGCACAGTGATATACAGATAAGCCAAAAACCATAATGTTCCTCTAAAGTATTTTAACAGCAAATACAATTGGGAAATCTAATGTCTTCAATATTGCCTCTTCCATCATATTTTCTAAATATGCAGCTCTTCCGATAGCCAGGAAAGAACAATGCTTCAGAGCTGGTAGTAGAAACAGCTTTCCTTTCATTAAAGAATATAAACTTAATGTGGAGTTTTTTTTTTCAGAAAATAGAATTAAGAGCATTTCTGTTTCAGCTCTATCATCATTGCAGCAGTTCTCCAAGGAAGCAGGAGTTGCCCAAGACTAACGTGTGCTCGCATGCTTTCTCCTCTAGCTAGATTCTCAACTCTGCTGAAGGAGCTGGAGGGCACCCTGGACCTTCACTGCACACATCACCAGTCTTCTGGAATGCTGTGCCTGTGGGGAGATGGTTGAGCCCTCTGAGGACTCTGGATCCACAGACACTGACTCCACACCCATTTGTGCCTTTCCTTACCAGGCCTTCATGACAAATGTTGGCCTTGTTGAAATGTCTTTGTTTCTGGATAGGATACGTAATCTACTTTATCTTTTCAAGCAAAGAGCAGAGCTTTGCATCATACTAACACACGTGTGTATCCCCTGAGTGTGCATGACTGCAAACACGAAAACTTCTTTACTTCAACTATCCTTGACATACAAATATCTCTGATGGATGAAGTAGGGAATCTGTATTCCTCTGCCACAAAAAAATTTAAAAAAATCTTGATTTTTGTCAGATAAAATTCTCAGGGTAGACTTGACAGACTGTCATCAATTTGCTGCAGACATGCTGGAAGCATGCCACAACTATGTCATCGTGTTCCAGGAAACATCACCAGAAAAACACATACATGTAACAGAGGAAGAAAGAGGCCTCTACAGAAGAACTCACCTATTTTGCCTGCCCTCACAAAAGGCAAAAATTGTAAGCAACACAGGCATGCATTCTGTGATACAATATATGGATACACCCATATGAGTATGTAATTACATGTGTATGAAACACTTGTGTATGTGCAGATCTAATATACAGATGTATTTATATATACACACACACATGCACACAGACACACATATACACGTATAAATACCTGCACACCAATGAGATCAAAGAGTTGATTTTAAAGGCAATTTTTGAAGTGCAAAAATTCTAGGCTCCTATTAAAATAACTGTTACAAAGAACTAGTTCAAAGGATCTGAAAGAAATTAAGTCCATTGTGTGAGTAAGAATATAAATAGCTTGTTTCTTCCCGATTTCAATACATTCAGAAATCCTAAACTCTGCGCCAGAAAATCTCAGGCAAACAACCTAACAGCACTATATTGCAACTTAAAAAATAAAATGTATTCTTAAAAGATCACATTTGAACTGGTTACAGCAGTTTAACAAGCATCATTAAATTTCTATTACTGTTCATCATTCAATGCCATTCTTGATGACCTTGCTGTTTCCAAATATCTCAGTCTCATGATAATTCTCCAGCTAATTACACCTAATTACCATATGGACTAGTGCTGTATAACCCCGTATTACCCAAACTAGAATATAATCTAAATTGTAATGGTAATCTAATTTTTAACGATATAAAGCTATAGTATTCAAACCAAGCTATTCCATAATCTTACCTCTGCAGTACAGACTATAAAAAATCACCAACTAAAAACTGCATTAGTGATGACTTGTTCCTTTTGGGCAGAATGCAAATGCCCACAAGCAGAAGTTTGTGTGAAAAGAGATAATAGGTTCCTTCTTTCCAGCACAACAAACTGGTCCAAACAGTCACAGAAATAACATTTCATGCTACTGCCTGAAATGATGCCACCGTGACAGTTGGTCATTATGGGTCATCTCGTGAGAAATAACGATGATTATTAAGTACATCAAAGTATCCATACATACACACAACAGCAAGAGTGCCCAACAAAACACATCAGCACCAGACAAGATTTTACATGAATACTGTGTTCTGCTCTCTGGTTTTTCAGAAATGGTACCACATTTAGGTGAATGATTTGGTAATTGAAACTGTAAGAAGTTTCCTGGATCCATAGAGAGAAATGATCTCCAGAGCAAAAAAAAAGTCAAAATACCAGTGACTTAAAAACAACACGTAAGACCTACTGTGCTTAAAGGCCTCTTTATTACTGTAATTCAGCCTTGAAAATTGCTACCTTATTTTCAGCTTGACTCACTGCTCTGGCAACCAGACTATAAGGTTTCAGTTCAGGCCATGAAGATTCTGTAAGAAGAATGTTAATGCCTAATGATTAAACTTCTCATCTATTTATTGCCACAGAAGGGCAATGAGAAAAGGCCAAAGATAAAATTCCCAAGTAAAATAACTTTCCAATATTTCTATTCCTATGGATCCTCATTTAAAAGCAACCTGTTCAATTTACTGTGTTATGAATCCTTTCTCAGCTGATTGGTGTGCTAAGGAAAAAAAGCTGTGAATGGTCAATTATTTTATGTAATAATATTCACTAGGCTCTGACTCTCTTACTTGTGTAGGATTTAGGATTTTGATCTGATAGACAAAATTAAACTCTGTCTAGCTTGCAGATGGTTAAGTAACTGAATTTATAAAGCTGACTGAGCAAACTGGCTCTATTCAGGTCTCACTTTTAAATCTTGTTACTGCTCATTGGGGAAGATTTGAAAACACTGTGCCTGTCAAGCTTCAAGATCAGCGATAGTTTTGAAACTGAGCTAAAGCAGCATGGAGAAAAAGCCAAAACTGGATTTAGTTTCGTTTCAACAACCATTTTAAACCTGTTCTCACTCAAAGAAATAACAGTTATGAAATTTTTCACGCTTTCAGTTTACTGCGTATCTTTAGTAATAAACTTTGCCTGAAAGATGAAATCCCCTAGAGCAAGTACAGAAGGGAAATGTCCTGATTTTTGTTGCTGTTAATTTCAGGGGATTGTCTTTGGACTGGATTTTTACTGGCAATCTAAAGAGCTGAATCAGGCACCTAAATTTTGGGAATCATTACATGCATGATTTTCTATAGCATGGTCAGCCTTAAAACTTGCTGCTTTCTCAGGAAACTGTTCAGGCAGGCATTACATGTTGATTTACCTCTCTCCCTCTCCTCACGCTGCACAGTAACTGAACAAAATTATTAATACAAAATGACCTTATAGAATTAAATCTGATATCTTTCATTCCAAGATAAAAAAATAAGGGAGAATATAAGTGAGCAAATGTACATGTTCAAATACATGTAATCAGCGCACACTTTGCAGAAGTGATAATTAGGATGAAGACTATTACTTTACCTCAGAGAACAGCGCTTTATCCTTAGATTCCAGAGATAAACAAAGGAAATACATTTTTTTGAATAAATGGCAAGGTTTGAGTGGTACATAATTACTTGCATATCTTAATGAAACAAGAGGATTCTTGAGTGCAGGAAATGTCCTATGACACAAGCATTGCAATGGAAGAAATAGTGTAAAACTGATGCCTTTTTAATGTTTTCTTTCCACAAAAAAACCTTATTTCTTATATTTTCCCTGTTCTCTCTCAAAGAAGTGATGGAGACTTATCTTCAACTATAGGCTCATCCTCCTTCGGGGGTACTGGCGGAAGGGTGAGCATTTTGCTTTTCTTTGAAGTGCAAGCACACATTGGAGATGAAAGCAACTGCATTATTGTCTTTGATGTTTTTGATACTGAATTTCTCGTTTGATTTTTCTTTGTAGACATTCAGAAAGTTGATTTATTCCCTCAATCAACCTTACCCCAAATCCTTGCAAGATACTTATCCCCTTAAATATCTGAAATTGATATCGGTATGTGTAAAAGTTTGGTGTTTGGAACACTTTAATAAATTCAATAAATTCTAAGTGATACCACAACCTCTTCATTTGTACTGACTCCTTAATTGCACTACATGATATAAAAAGAGAAAAGACAAAGGAAATTCTTATAATTTACGTGAGACACTACAAAGACAACACGCTTGAAGGAAAAAGTCTTATTCACAGAAACTCATTATACGTAGGTCTTAGTATTTGGACAAGTGTATTCACTGGGAAAAACTGAAAAAAACAAACTACTAAAATCAAAACCCAAATCCCAAAAGCTGCTCTTCCCAGCAGTCAAGATTTAAAAGCTAAATCCTTCAAAATTGTATTTATACCTCCAAGCAGATTACTCAGATGGATTATCTGAATGGTGGGTTCTATGACTCCTTGATAGGAATAGCAAGAAGGAAAGGACAGTCATAAGGAAACGGAAAGCAGATGGGACGAGGATTCATACGATAGGAGAATTCACAAAGACATTGCCTGTCCTGTACGTATATCTGGTTAGCTCCTTTGAAACGAAACACTTTATACTTTGGGAGTTAGGTATAAAAAGAACAAAGGGGGGCAGGGGGAGCAGTGTATAGTAATCAAGCATAATACCTTCAAATTTGTTTCCTGTAGATATATTCCCTTTTACATATATTTAGAAAGGTAGTTGAATCTTATAACTGAGTAACTATTGTTTCTTTCAAAAGGTATTTTATTTTCATCTTGCACACAAATGTATAGAAGTTGCTGAAATTTTCCATAGGATTTAGCACCTCCTATTACAACTTAATATTGGCCAGAGACATTATTCCAGAAAGTGATGACAACTTTGAAGCACATGTAATCACACCTGGCTGTGAAAAACCTGCCAACATAGCTGTGATCGTCGCTTTTATTCTCCGATCAGAACAGGGTATATCCAACTTGCATAGGAGAAGAACAGGAAACCTCTGGTGTGCTTTACCTTACTGACTTTAATGTGAAGGTGCAACAGAGAAGCAAAGGAAAAAGGAAAAAAAAAAAAATTAAAAAAGGTGAAAATATTAACAGCTATAGCAGGAGTTGGCAAACAGGGAATTTTTGTTATGAAATGCCCTACAGGACTGTCTAATTACTTCACATTTCTAAGTAGCAATGCCCGTCTTATTTGATTTTTACAAGCTCTTAATATAACTGAAAATAACATGAAAATTGTAGTTAACTATGTTTTAATCCTTATGAAATGATCTCTCCAAATCACAGATTTCTCAAGAAAAACTTTGTTGTCTAGTGTGATGTGTAGGAGCCTTCCTATTGCTGAAGAAGGAATTTCATCTTTCAAATGAAAAATGTTACAGCAGAGAACTGCTTAAAACCCCTATCTGATATTTTGATGCAAATCCTGGTCCTTCCTTTCAGAACTCAAACAGACCTTGTCAGGAGGACTTAAGCCAAGGTAAGAGCTACACTAGCTACTTACACAGAAAGCTAATTATTATCTACAAGTATTTACTGTCAGTTCCTACATCTGTATTGTGCTCAGCTTGCTCATGGTACATACATCTGAGAGACATTCTTGTCACTTCGTATGCCTTGCTCCCATTGAGTATGTGTAATTCAAGGTGGGTGTTAAGAGGGACTCAACATTAAAATCTGTCTACATGAATGATGGCCAAATGGACTCTGCAGTTTTAAGCCAGCAATGGCCTGCCTAACTGCATCAGACAGATCTGAAGTTCAGCACCAGTAAAGTCACTATCGCCTCCAAAGCTTCCATCTCCTGAGAGAGCTGACCCACCCCAAGTTCAGAACGCACTTCCTGGGCAGGGCAGGAGGGAAGCAACAGCCTCGGTAAGGTTGCTGCAGCCTGTTGCCACAGCAGTACCATCTCCCTCAACCAACTCTTCAGATGCTGGATTAACTGGGCAATCTCTGCACGTAATTTTGGACATACTGATGATTCTGTTGGTAATCCCAAAGTACCTGCATACAGGAAGCTGTGCGACTCCTTCCACCATGTGGAATCCTGTGCCAGAGAACACATGAGGAACTGGCTGCAATTTTTCTGTACCAAACAGAAGCTTATCCTGTGAATTAATAGTTTTGTCATCCTAGACTAAATGGAGATAAAGAAGCAGCTACTTCTTCAACACAATGGGATAGACGTGTTGAGGGACAATACTGCCAAAGGAACTCAGACAAGAGAAGTGATCCACTACAACTGATCAAGTGGCTCCCAGCAAAAACACAAGCACTGAAAATGTTTTGCTGTAGCATCAGTTCAAGGATGCAAATATAAAGCACATACGCAGCTCCACACCATGAACACTGGCCAGCAGAGTTAGGGTGTACAGCAGTACACTGAGCACAACCACTCCCACAGTGCCTCTGCAACAGGACAGACATCAAAGCTTCCTCGGAGCAGTTTTTAGCTCTCAACCATCCTAGGTTTGGATCAGTAACAAGGAAGGGTAAGCACACCTGCTGCAGCCACCTACAGCCTTCCTACCTCTGCTGGTACACAAACTGAGTACCGGGCCTGCACGACATATCTAGCATCATTTAGCAAGCAAGAGCTGAGGACAAAGGCTAGGTTCATCTGAAATCCTCTTCCCCGGATCAGTCTATAGGAAAAAAAAAAAAACATATGCTAAACTTAACATGGTAATTCACTAGGTTTTCAGGGTCAGGTATAAACTGATGCAGATTTAGTGACAGAGGAGCTGTCCCTCGAATGTTCCAACATAAAACTGTGTATTGTGCTAACCAGGAAGGTTCCCGGAAAAAACACGTTAAGATATGTGGTTAACAGAACAAACTTTTTTTAGCTGATATTTTCTTTATTCTTCTTATCTTATAAAAGCACTACAGACTGTAAATAGAAGGAGCTATTCACAGCAGGAGCCTGAAATTCTCCCTAGGCCCAGCAGAGGTAGGACTTGTAAGAGCCTGAGTTATATAGAGTCAAAAGAAGAGAGCTACATCTTTGGAAGAGGTAAGAAGGACAACAAACTCTTATGAGAGCACAGATGAATGAAGCTCCGTGATTCTATGCACAGATCAACAGAGCTGGATCTCTCATCGTTCTACCCATTCCTGTCTCTCTCATCATTCTACCCACTCCTGGCTATCTATTGAAAAACTTACCTAGTACTCAATAGTCACTAACACCCAGAGGGATGACAATATCACTGGGACACACTTTTCATCCTAAATTTAGGAATGCCATCACTACTACCAACTGCTAGGTAGCACTTCCATGATCCCATTCCCTGCAGAGCCGTAAGATGTTGATAGGGGCTACTCCCAGTAACTCAGTGATTAGAACAAAATTACCCACTGCCATTCACAACGCTGTCTCCCAGCTCTAACAAGCCCTGTGACAGGCCACAGGGACAAACAGTTCCCATGCTGATGTCCAGCATGTTTCTGTTTTGGACTACACTTTCAACAACTTGGTGGGATTTAGGTGTGGAAGGACAGCCATGTGTAAAAGAACAGAATTTTTTTTTTTTTTTTCAAATATACACCATTTGTGATTAACATAAACCAATGAATAGATAGCTCAGCAAGTACTCTAAATAGGAAATGACTAAATCATACTGGCCTTTAGGAAGTTGGCATCAAACACAGTTGTTATTATTATAACTGAAACTGAATAAAAGCAACTACCGGACAGAATTGTTTGGTTTAGGTTTTTTATTCCCCCTTTTTTTTAAAGATACCTTAAAATCAGAAGCAATCATAATTTTTCATTATGAAAAAATTACAAAGTGTCCTGCATGAACATATTACAGCTACTCTGTAACAAACTAAACTAAAAAACTTAGCAATTAAGGATTATATCTATCGTGAGACATTATTTTTAATCCATTAAAACAGGATATTGCTTTTTAGCATTTAGTTGCCCTAATAATACTTACATTGGCATTGTGCACAAACTTCCTTTATAGCATATCTAACTATATTGAATTGCTTCAGCTGCTGGACAGTCGTACCTAAGACCCTTTGTCATAATCCAGACAAACAAGCAGTATCTTTCCCCAGTAGCTACTGGACAATTGCCAGAAGTGGTGTTAACAGATGAGCAGCCATGCAAGCAGGTTTTCCAGTGGGACAGACACTTGCCTTGCCACTCCAGATCAGAGTAACGCTCCCTTGTATTTGCCAGAGAGCTGCTCGTGAGTTCCATAACCTCTTAATCTGTAACACCCAGGTTATTTTAAGCAGTTTAAAAAGAGCTCACTTTCACTAAACCAGATCTTTGTACTCAAATAGATTAAGGAGAACAGACATAAAAAGCTCTGCTGTCAACTGTCAGAGAGCGATAACATGTGGCATGTGGGAAAGGTTGCTTAAACCTATTCTAGTGCAGGCTACCTGTCCAGTTTGAAGTGTTCAGAGAGGACCCGGTTCTGCAAGGTAACTGTTTTTTTAATTTTCTGGAATAGTGATGGGGGTGTTGGAAGACACTTGGAAGAGTTAATACAAGTAGCCTGAACTGCACCTGGCAGAGCTAGTTAATGTGGGTAAAAAAAAAATTCCTCTTCTTGTCAAGACACTTCTTTTTTTAAACAGCTGATTTTTTAGTACCTTAAAACGCACCATCTATCTATATTTGTCTTTTCTAAAAAGTAAGTATAACTTTAACTGAAGAAAACATTTCTTTTAAAAAAAAAAATATATATATATATATATTCTGGCTCAATTACTTCTAAAATATATTCTGCCTTTCCAGGCTCCCTACTCCTGCCCATGTTGCAGTGTGACAGTATCAGAACCAGCTTAATCTCAGCTCCACGGAGGAGAAGCAAAGTTGGAAGTAAATGAAATTTCTGGCTGTGCAAAAGAAGGGCTGGTCTGCTCATGCTTATCATATAAATAAAATTTTGCTTGGTCTAAAAGGCAGAAGGCAAACAGAAAAGCAGGCAGAGACAGAGAAATTCAACTCCATTAAGAGGAATGCGCTGAGATGCTGGGCTTGTAGCCAAAACTGAAGCATCCTGCAGCATAGAAGCCCAGCTCACCTAGAAACAGTGAGAAAGGGAATAATCTTGGCAAAAGCACTGAAAAAAAAAAAAAAACCAAGAAAAAGATTAGAAAAAGAGCAAACTTCTTTCTAAAAGAACTCTGCCTTCAAGGTACAGAATAACACTGCGGTATAAAAACAAATCTACAGGTCATCTGCAATATCATAGGAGCTCTTTGGCAGAGAAATGACAGAACAGTTCTCCATGCATCATGCAAAATCTCAGCTTGCACTGAATAAGCCATCATCAGCAAACATGTTGTTTCAGTGGCAGTTTGATACTATTCTGGAACTGCAGAACCTTCATGGAAGCTCTGAGCCCTCACAAATGTCCAAGACAGAGTGAAAAGCACAGGTTAGATGGCAAGCTCCTTTAGCCTGCCTGACCAGGAACTTGTGGACCAGATGGATGTCTCGTTTCTCTGTCTACCTAACTGGAATGCTTCTGACTGAAGAGTCAGACAAGCATGAAATATTAAGTTGCTGTTATACAATCATATTAGTCCTTCAGTACCTCATCACTTTGCAGATTCAAGTTTACACCAAAGTCTCTTGATATGAAAATACTATTATGAGCATAAGGTAATACAACACAGAGAGAATACATCCTGGATTTAATTCCAGAGAAGTAATTCAACCTTCTCACCCATCTTCTACATGACAGATCACCCAGCTTATCCAGGAGTGTTTCAACTGCTCAATGTACCTCCTTCCTGTGTGTGAGGTGGGAGTAAATCCTTTTTCCTTCACTCCACTGATCTCGTTGCTGGAAAAATCATTTCCTAGTAATATGACATTTACGTGATTTATCAAACATCCGTACAAGTTGTATTTCAAGAATCCCTTTGCAAATGATTTAAAAGTAAGCAAACTTTACTTTGGTAGAGTTTGCTTCTGTAAGTCCAAAACACAAAAAAAAAAAAAAAAATTAAGTAAGAAATTGTCCAGAGGTCTTCAAAGGAGTTTTCCAACTGTGCAGCCTAGGATTGTTGATTAAAATGGTATCTGGAGCAAAGTTAAATAATACTTTTGGGGTTAAATGCTGCAGTTACTAAGCAGAGAGACCAGGAAGAAAGCCAAGTTTGGCTGATTTCCCCAAATGCATCACTCTGACCATCTGTGAGAGAGGTAATGTTCTCTTAAGAGAAGAAACAATTATTGGAAAATGGGTTGTGGGATTGTCTTGATACGTATTTTGTTGTTGTTCAATTAGTTCTTCATTTATAGTCTTCCCTAAGCACCAACGCCAGATGAATCCAAACACTGTTGGTTCTGCTAAGGTGTGAAGATTTTTTCAGATGTCAGTATGCACACAGTGCGATAGTTGAACCACCTCTAACTTCCACCTCTACATGTGCCAAACCTTTTCATTCGCAGGTTTATCAGCGTTATAAACAGGAGAGTGGTTACAGATTTGTACACGCAGAGAAGAGCAGCACAGCTCTCGGGACTGCCTATGAATGTGCATAACCCCGCGTGACTGCGCGCTGCCGAGCTCACTCAAACTGGAAACAGAGATGCTGCTTTAGAACAACCAACCCAAAACCTGAGAGACTGACCGTTCATCTGCAAACGTAGTCTTGAATCTCCTGGAAGGTGTTGCAGGTGGCAGATGCACACATACTGACACGAAGCAAAGTACCCATTTGATTATTACTGTGGTATCTAGAAAGGCAGATTTCACTGAACTTTTAGGATATTTCTAGGGTTATAAATCATGGAACCTAAGTGGCAGAAGCTAAAAACTCCCTGAGTGCTCTAATCTTCTGCAGTGGCCGCTGGGCCACACCACACCCCTAAAGCAGTCCTCTTCTGCAGGATTACTGACTGGATTGCTAGATGGCCTTGCTACAGATTACAGAGCTGTAGAAATAGGCTGTTAAGACCCCTTTCTCTAAGAAGCCATTCAACCATTAGTCTAAAGAAGATGTTAAAAACAATTTGAGCAGATCATACCTGTTTTGGGTTTTTTTTTTTCTTTTCAACTCAGATTTGAGCTTCCTGCTGCATGTGATCTCATTAACACAGCATTGTCAGTGGCATATAATATAATAATATAATAAAAAAGCTCAAAACATGGTGGCTTGAAAAATCCTCAAAGCTGCACAAGCTTATCACGCACACTTCTGTTGCCCTTTAGCACTAGATACAGTGTCCTGAATAGTTTATCTCTCTACACATTCTAAGGTATGGTTACTCTAAAATAACTTCATAAAGAATACAAAATAAAACATATTTATTCAAATCTATTTTGGCCATGATGAAAAATGTTACAAAGAGAGCAAGGACTGTAGAAGTAGCCACAGGAATCTCACCAGCATTTCTACTGCAGACAGTAGAAGATATGATTACCTGGCCTGAGGCTCGAATATTATTATCCACTGAGATACAGACAGTACAAGTTATCGCCAAGAAAATTTTTCTTCATCCATTACTTAAATGCATTGGAGTTGGTCACTCCTCCCTAATTCTTCTTGGGAAAGAAGAGAAGGAAAGGTACTTTTTAAGAGTCTTTCCTTTTTTCTATTGTTCTTCAGTATTTCTTTCAGAGACCTATTGGTAAAATACTATTAGAACACTAACAATTGGTTAGATTATTATCAAACATGTTCTTGATTTTTCCATTATCTGTATTTCTCTGCTGCACTGTAACTGATCAGAAGTAAGTGACCCTTTCCATTGATTAGATGTCAAAATGCCACAGTCCATAATTAAAATGAACTATCATGTGTTGAAGTTTTGATATCCACCATATTGGAATAATACTGTGTGAATTCTGAGCTACGAATTCCCAACATGTACATTATTGTGGAGTGAAACTTGTGTCAGCTATGATGTATTCGTAATGGTTCACTCAACCCATTGATAAAAGCTGGCTCTAATGACTGTAAGGAAATGAGATTAACATTTTTGGTGTATGTAAGAGTATTCTAAAAGCTCTAATTAAATATATTTTTTATTACATACTCCCTGAATGAAGTGAGATGATATTGTAATTCCCATTACCCACTGCAATCTTTTCCTTTTATTATCAAATGTTTACACATATCTGTAACTGCCAAGAAATCTGAGGAAATCATTGGGACATTCAAAATCAACAGAGAGTTCTGAGTAACAATTAAGTTTCAACTAGGGACAGGTCAATTAACCTGTTTTGAGGAAAAAAAATTAAATCCCACTGAAACTTGAAATTGAATCATGTAATGTCCAGGATTTTGTTTCTATTAAGTTAGGCAAGAAGGAAAAGAAAAAGAAAAAAAAAAAGAAAAAGGTTTTCACTCAAATTGAAAAAAACCCCTTTTTTTTTTTCCTTTTCCGGGCACACTTGAACGGTAGTCTCTTGAGATGCTTGCCTGACCCAAAGCAGAACAACTGCCAAGATAGTGACACAGAAGAGCGTGGATAAAAGGGATAGAACATGAAAAGAGTGACTCAAAACAACCATGAAATGGAAGCATTTTTTCTTTTCCTGTCATAAAGTAACTCTTATTCCATAAAGCACCTCAAGATGTGGTGACAGGAAAGGGTAGCAGGGCAGCAGTCTTACATGCATTTCTGCCCCTGCCTGCCCAGCACTGAAGGCACGCACAGAGACTGTGGCACTGGCTGATACTGGAGTGACTTTGTGAGTTACACGTGCTAGAAGCCAACACTGTAACAACAAAACCAAAGCAAAACCAATTCAGCAAAAGCTGCAAGACCAAAAAAATCCCAAAAAACTGAACCAGAAGAACCCCAGGAAGAATGAAGGGAACAGTTGCCGTTTTCATTTTCTGCCTTCTTTCCCTCCTTTGTAATTCAGAACAGTCAGCAGATGCAAAATTAAGATTCATTATACTTTTAATTTACCATGATATAACATTAGAGAAGCTGTTAGAGAAAGCATCTTTCTGTAACTGAAAATACACTGTCCCACAAAGCTCTGCTAACATGCAGAGATGCATTTATTCTTTCCAGTTTATGCTACCTCTGATTTTGTCTACTGCATCTCAATTTCTTTCTCTTTCCACCAGAGTGTATTGTCTTCCATGTAGTACACACATAATGAGGCAGTGGCAGGTTGTACAATGCTATCTTTTGATGAGGGCTGCTTTATAAATTATACAATAGGTTGCTTGATCTTCTCACACCTTGAACCCATTTCTTTATTTGCATATTTTTTACACAGTTTCAGCTATTATCAACATTTTTACTGTGAACTTTTTCTAAAAATCTGTTAGCCTGTATGAACACATTTTGTAGTATTTTCTCCTTGTATTTATTCTACAAATTCATAAGCTGCACTTTTCCCTCCGCAATGGCATGAAGCTGGCATTTTTAACCAGAGTGGGATTAAATTTTCTGTGTGATCATGAAGCATTAAAGCTTTACCACACAAGGCAGTCCCCCGTGACCTCAGCTATGGAATGGAATAACTTTAAGCATGCTCTTCCTAGGAATACTACTGCCCACTGCCCTTCAGGTCCTTCCTCTGTTACTGTCATTAACACTGCCAACCAATTCATACCTTGCTGGGTAATTATTTGGTTCTCTGAATGTTTATGATGATGCAAAGGTAACCAAACAAATCAAAGCAGCCCCTAAAGAGTCAGGGGTTTGATTTGCACCACTGCAAACACAACAATAGCAGTTTTAAAGTCAGGTTACAGAGATGAGGCCTTTGTTTAGAAAATGAGCAACATTAGCCTTTTAACTTGCAGCACTCAGGCAACTCATACATGAAGTATGCCAAAAGTCTAAGCATTTTCCTGTCTACAGTTCTATCAATGTTTCTCCATATCTAATATTTTAGTTTTGTTTTCTCTCTTAAATCAGAGGTACTAACACACTTTCGCCATCTTCTGAATCCAAGGCTTAAAGTTTATGACCCAACTTTCCATCTAATTTCACCTATCACAAGATCAACTAACTGCAGTCCAGACGCTTGCAACATCTGCTGCACTTTAGACCGCCTAGTTGTCTTCAATCTCATCTTCCCTAATTACTTTCTTCCCATGATGCTGGGAAAATGTAAAAAACTGCCATTTCTTAAACTCTAATACGATAATCTCAGAGAAGAGAATGCAGCCCAGAATTAGAGGAGAATCACCAGAAAAAGTAAGAGGCCAACACTTTTTACAAAACCTTGCAATTCCAGTGCCTGTAAAATAATAAGTAATTCTGATATACTTGTAAGGGATAAAACTATAGGCAGCATATTGTACTGACAGCTCTGTAGGCTTCACCCATCTAAAATTGTATAAAATCTCAGCATGTCGTTTGGGCATAAATATATGACTGCACAATAATGAAGTCATGGCTTTCCCATAGCTCCTGTCCCGTTCCAAAATCAGCTGTCTCCCATTCTCTTAACTAAATTCCTGTACAGGCCTACTCTTCATAAACCAGAAACGGATGGGATTGCACATCACACTTCTTCTACACTGTACATGCATAGGCATCAACTGTACTAAAAGCACAACAGAGCAAGATTTGTGCTCTAGACACTGCATCAGCTTCATTGCCCCTCTTTGGACCAGCTCCAGCACCTCAACATCCTTCTTGTAGCAAGGGGCCCAAAACTGACCTCAGTATTTGAGGAGCGGACTCATCAATGCCGAGTACAGCAAACTCCCAATCTTTAAGAAGCTTGTTTACCAGAGTCAAAAGGAGATCTCACAGAAACAAGTTCAGCATCTCTATAACAGTAGGACAACAGACAAGAACATGGCGTCTAGATTACTTTTTTTGTTGTTGTTTTAATTGTCACTTTAATGTAAACACTCCACAAATCAACCACTGAATTGAATTATCCATGTGATAATATATTCAAACATTTGACATTTCCATTAATTGGAGGTAATGAAGAAAATATTCTTGTTGTTTGTTGGATGAGACTAAATGGGCTGGCTATTTGAATGAATAAAACATCATTACAACACACACTGTACACCTGTTCATAGCTCTATTGACAGCTTGATATTTTTATTAGGAGCGTGCACAGCAATACAATTGTCCATTGTCACAGTCATAGGACAGAAGAAAGCAACCAGAGTCCAGTGTGTGGGGTCACGGAAACCACAGAGCTATGACAAGTGCGTAACTAGCCCCCAAGTGCCTGCACTTAGGCATGACTTCTAATTTTATAAATTATTTCCAGTTTAGTAGGTGCAAAGCTGGTGGAAAATGCCTTTTCTGTTAGCTTGATTGACAGTGTAATTATACTGTGGTTTTTGTTTTTAGCACTGTTATGCAGAATCATAATGCCATAAAAACAAAATAGGAATGTTATGAGCTTTTAACTTTGACAAGGTCATTCTGAAGCCTACCAAAGAGATGTCACGAAAAGCCACAGCCATCATTAGCCATGTCCTGTAAGTACAGCTGTACCTCCAGTTGTATTTTAGCAAGACTAAATACTTATTTCTGTACAAATTAAAGATGGCACTTCTAAAAATAATCAGAAGAAACACTTCAGATATCCATCCATTTTAATTAATATTATTTCTTTAAAGGAAGTACCTAGAATGACTAGCAACAAGTTAGATTCCTCTGTGCCAGGCTCTATACCACAGGTAGTTAATGCCTTGCAGAAATTCCTATAGATTTTCATCTGCAAAATAGCCCAATTCAATCAAACTGAAACAGTCCAATAGAATTTACCTTTTAAAAGACATTCGATCTGTGGTTTATAAAGATTCACAAGTATTAGGGAGTTCAGTGACAGAGATGAGTAATCAGATCTTCCAAAGAGGAAAGCATACAGATTATTCTCATTTCTTTTAATTTTTCCAAATGGTAAAAGAAATTAATTTCAAAACACAATATAATTACAGCCTGTAAAATCTAAGGATTTGTTTTAAAAAATTACACAGAAAGCTCACATACATCTCGTTAGGATGTGTAGGACTTCCCATGAAGAAACAATTTTCCAATTTGAAAGGAAAATCCTTCATCCTGTAAAGTGTTAGCACTGAGCTGGCCAGATTTCCCCTGCTTGCCTTGATCTTCATCTGATACAAGAAATCTCACTCCAAGCTGTACTGAAAAGGTGCTGATTACATAGTTGTAGCTAAAAGTTTGGATTCCCTTTGGATTTGTCCCGCGTGGGGGTTCTTAATCAAAGGCACAGCCATCAGGCTGGTCCTTCAATCACAAAGCAACTAATACTGCTAAACCAGGAAAAGGAACCATAAAAATTTCCAAGGAAGAATAAAACGATTCTTAAGAAGCACACTTTATAGCTATCCCACCTTTCTACATATTACAAACTATGTCAAGGGTCTGAAGTTCTCACCATGGAGCTCTTCAAGAACAACAGAGCTTCACTTTGTCTTTTAACTTCCTTTTGTCTGCAGCTTTTAGCACCACACAGACTGTTCTGTTTCCAAAAGAGAAAGAAAAGCAGCTGGGAGAAAGCTCAGCTGAACGTGCCTAGCAATAACAGAACAGTTCCTTAGCTCTTCCGTGCTAGTCAGGCCATGTTAAGGAAGAAGCCAGATTGCTACACAACTACATCCCATGCCTTACGGTGATCGAATGGTAAGCAAGCACTTCAATTCCACAATTGCTGTTGTCTGAAATAGTTAAAATAATATGCATTCTGTTGTACAGAGGATATTGAGGAAGGCTTAGGCAACACTTTAGTTGCAGAGTCTGTAACCCACGGCACACATCAACTGTAACAGGAATGTTACTTTGGGAGAAAATAAAAAGATGCTACAAGAAACATTGATGTCTAATTGGTCTGACTCCTTCAGTGGATGGTCAGCATCAGCCTCTTCACTGGTATTTAGCCTCACACCCAGTAGTGTGAAGACTGACACCTGCTGTAGTGTTAGTCTGACATCCATACGGTTGGACTGTAGTACAGTATTGGCACAGAGATTAGGAAATTGGTTTTGCCAGACTCATCTGATTCCCCCTCCCACTATTTTAGGCAGAACAGTGAATGGGGGGCCACCCTGGCAGGCAGACCAGGTTGCAGTATGCTTCCCCATGGATGCTGGGCACAACACATTGGTTCTGTAGAGCAGCAATCAGGGTTGCGTAGAGTTTTAGGTGTCTTAGCCTTTCTAATACTGAGGGTTATAGGTTTGAAACATCACTAACGTGCATATGCTGACAGCTCTTAAAGCCTGTACCTGGTTCCTGGGTTTTGGCAAAGCACGCATGGCAGAGTTTTGTGCTTGCTGTTCTCATACTGTTTCCATGCTGCTATTCTTACAGCCTTGCACTTGCAAACCCCATTACTGGGGGGGATGTTCTATCTTGGTTTATGTTTCTTGTGTGAAGCAGCAACCATAGCATGATAAACACCCCTTCTCTGTTTTCCTTACCCGTAACTTCGTAGCTTTAGTTTGTATTAGAAAAAAGACAAAACTTAGTGCCTAACAAAGTAGATAACACTTTCAGTATATTAACTATAATTCATCTAAGTAGTATCCAATACTATATACACATGGAAGCTTGAAAACCAGTTAGCATACAACACACTTGATGAAACAAACTCCAGCCAACAGTAATATCATCATAAATTCTCCCCATCCTCTGTGCAGCAATATAATGACAAGGTAAAACATTTAACAGCATTTGCTCTTTACTTTCTACTCATAAAAGGAATGTATTTAGACTACAAGTTATTTTTCAACTCTTTCCTTATTTTTTTCAATTTTCAGCATTGTTGTTGAAGAAAGCATAGCACTTGGAAGTGATAGATGTTAGCAAAGCTTTCATGTTATTTTAAGGACATGCAATGCCTTGTTCACGCTCCTAACCAGACATGTTCTTATGTACATTTTCTGTTCATGCATCACACTTGGGTCGGATTCATTCTTACAGCATTGCTATGGCACGTTTACATTCAGTAGGTATCTATTTTTGTGCATCTGTATTGTAGAGACACGCATACAGCATCAACATATACTGTAGCCCACACTTACGTTGTTTCCTTTGCTATCTTCTGATATCTCCATATATTTTCACAGAAGTGGTTCCATGGCACATTCTCTTACTCTGTACTTTTGACCTACAGGCCTGTTCCCTAAAAGGAATCACTGTACATTTGGTTGGGTTAACTAAGTCACGCTCCGTATCTTTATTCACCCCATTGCTATTCACTTATTCCAACTGCAACCTTGAATAGCAATTAAAAGACTCAGATCATTGGTAAATATATTGAATAACAGGTCGTAACAAATCTGGAAGAAATTAGTGTCCCCTGAGGTCCAAACAACCCCAAACTGTAAAGCAATAGTGTATACATAACACCGGGAGACAAAGAATCTTCTGAAGAACACTTCTGATTTATTGTTTACTTCAAAGACTACTAAGAAGTGAACAGATTTCAGTGGCATGTCTATACAGACAGAATTCCAGTAATGGAATCTAGGTGTTATAAAAGTATAAAGAACAAGGCCAGGGTACAGAAAAATGGCTGCAGTTATCAGGTGACCAATAATTTTCTGTCTAATGCCTTTTCTTGTGTGCAACTTCTACTCATGCTGGCAATCCAGGAGAGGACAGCAATGAAGTGAAGATGCTGCCATCCTTTTTTACGTGATTCTGGACCTAAGACCAAAAGCATAACTGCAATAACATCTGAATACAATCAAATACTCTGCATGGAAGCGACTAGTCTAACACAAGACCAAAAGAGCCAGAGAGTTGCAGAGATGCAATATCTAACTGTATGGAGCAAGCAGGGTCACTCTGTCCATGAGTACTCTTCTCCATCTCATTTTCCATTGTAGGAAAGATTCTCATTTCCTATTCTGACTGATGCTTTCACAGAGACTTGGTAGCTGCTCTGCAGCTGTTATTTTCCCTTTGTTTTTTGTTTGGGTTCCTCCCTCCCTCC
The DNA here is from genome assembly GCA_025345505.1 of Todiramphus chloris collaris. Lineage (NCBI taxonomy): Eukaryota > Metazoa > Chordata > Aves > Coraciiformes > Alcedinidae > Todiramphus > Todiramphus chloris. The sequence goes on from JANVCC010000040.1 coordinate 12,742,506, forward strand.
CTTCCTTCCTCTCCCTCCTTTTGCTCCTTTACATACCTGCCCACATGCATTACACATAGATCTGTGCTCATAATAAAGCCCCTAAAAGAATATCATGTCCAGGATGTCAGTGAAAAAGGAACAGATTCCACTTTAAGATATCTTATTTCTCATTATGTCCAAACAGTTTAAAAAAAAATCTTCTTCCTATCCACTCCTCCCCATCAACCTAAGCACTACTTTATCTTTCAGAAACACTGCAGGCAAAGCACACAAAGGAATGAATACACAAGTGATATCGGTAGGACTCAGCTATCAATTTGGGCTTCCCTGTCGTCTTATTATAGACAAAAACCTGTCTATATCAGGCTCAAATGAATGATGGCTCACCAGTGCCTCTCTTAAACCATTTACTGAAGGTAATCTGTTCTAAAAAATTACCTCCTCTATTGTCAGGTACCCAGAAAAGCACCATTTCAACTTTGCTGTGTCAGGAGACACCAGGTTTCAGCCTGTTGCTGCAGTCTGGGACAGATAAACACGACAGTTCACACGGGGGCTTACACAACTGTTCCACAGACCTTGGCTACCCCTGCTTTGTCAGGTCTGCAGAGAAGCCAACTCCGGCAGTAAACACAACAGAAATCTCACAGACAACAGATACGCTGTCCCTGTGCATAATATTTTCAAACAATTTTTTGTAAATAGGTATGACAGAGTAAGAAGCAATAATATCTAATACAAGCACAAATACTGCTTGTCATGTTAAAAGAAAATATGAAATATTAATGAAGTATTAATGTTACAACTGTGGGATTCTCAATCTGGTTTATATGTCATTTAAATTTGAAAAAATAAATTGAGGGTAAATGTACAGATTCATACATGTTACTGTGGCTGCCCTTAGCTAGAGCACACTATGTTGCTACATGCTATAGGCAGAATGGGGGTATCGCAATTATGCACACAGAAATCTTTACTTTCTGAAAAGTCTTAAATTTTTATTTGGCTTTTTTTTCCACTATTCCTCATACAGAACTCTAAAACTGTTTTTTCTGAGCAAGATGTAGGTGAAGGTAAGAGCACCAACAAAACAACTTTTATATTTGCTGTGTTTTATGTATTTTTTTAACTAAGAGGCAGGCCTTATTTTCCCTTCAGTATAAGCTTCAGCTCAGAGAAAATGAAACCTGTGTATCATAATAGAACTGGAGGTCAGGAGGTTATTCAGCTTGCTGTGGCAAGTAGTGTTGATCTAGATCACAACCGCCTGATCAGCAGTACTCACACAACAGGAAGAAATGGAAGGGAGGTTGCAGAAAGCCAGTATCAGGTTACTTCTGCTTCAGACTTTGAAATCATTTTCTTACCCCTACAGCTTTGTTTCCTTTATGATGTTAATAAACTGAACTGCCAAGGAAAAAAAAAAAAAGATAAAGAATGCCAAGAAATGGCATAGGTGTCTTCCACTCTGTAAACGGAGGTCTTCATCTCATTCCAAAAAATAATCTGACAGAAAACGGCTTCCTCAAGCATTCACATTTTCTATCTATTGGAACATTTTAGTCCACAATCAATTTAGTCCATCAAGCACCATTAGGGAGAGTAGCGACTCTCCTGTTATTGCCCAAAGGTGCTTGGTTCTGTTTCTCCCTTGGGGTAGAAGTGCTCTTGCAGTCACATGGTAGGCAGGAAATAGATCTAGCTGAAAATCGCAGCAGCAGGAAACACTTACATTTGGGCTGGGCACAGACTAGGGCTGTAATGTGGCTGCGTCTGCATTTCTGTAGCACAAACCGAGGGAGGGAAAGATGCCTGTTCTGTGACGTATCGGACTGCAGTGGTTCCTGCTGAATTGAACTGATAATGGAGTTATGGTGTGAAGTATCTCCAACAAGACAGGCCATAGGTTAGAGGCTAAGCATCCTTTCACTAGCCTGTAGAGAAGCCATTGAGAGAAGGCCAACAGAAGCACTCTCCTCGTGAACTCAGTTCCAAAAACACCAAGCCACCATCACCTGGTCCTCAAAACTTCAAACAAATACATATGACTATGGTGAACAAATAAATACAAGTGGTGAAGACTGCTCTTATTTAAAAAGTTTAAGATCCTGTGGGCAAGACACCTTGAGAGACACCAGTGTGTCCCAAAGCAACCAAAGGTCAAAGGCAAGTCATTTTACATACCATGGCAACCAACTAGGTAAGAACTGAGGTGTTTACAGCTCATTTGCTATAAACTCTTCTCCTCAAGTTTCATCTCTGAGGTAAGACAGTATAATTTACATCTGCAGTATCAGACAGATCCACAGATATTTTTACAGAGCAATAGTAGAACAATTCTTAATGAACTATGGCCTAAATTGAGGAAGGAGGGAAGAGGTCAATAAACAGAACGAAAGTCTCCTAATTTGATCCATTTGCTGACAACAAACACAGACTGGGCAAACTCCCAGGCAACTCCAACAGAACTAGCAAGGTTAATGGAGCTGCTGCTATAACATATTGTAGATCTAGTAGTGTCAGTGGCGATAGTGGTAATGTTGTAAACACAGTTTGTTTTCCATCTGGTGCGTGGTATATGCCCTTGATAAAAGGGTGACGTATTATGCGTTTCTTTTCTCCTAAATTTATTTACTCCTATAAATGTACAATTATTTTAATAGCCATATACAGAGACAGAAATTCTGCTGTCAAAAAATCCTTATAAAACATTTCCCTAATTAGAGTAAGGACAACACTAAATCAAAAATATTCTTATAATAAGCATGTGATGGCTTTTTTTTTTTTTTCCTCCTCCCTTCAAAAAGAAACAGTTCAACTACTTGTGTAGTTGAATACCTTCAGAGAGGCTGATGTTGAATGCTGCCTAACTCTGGAATGAAGAGTAATACTATTTTACATTTATATTCATCCTGAGCACTTAACAAATTAGAGAAAACACAATTTTGAAGCTATTAATTAAAACTACAAAAGATCTATGTTCCAAGGCAAATTAAAATCAATGGAAAGTCTCACCTTCATTGGAATTGACTTTGAATCAGGCCTTGAGAGATCACTAATACAAAAATAAAGTATCTTTCAGTAGCACTTCATGCTGACACACAATGGTTGTGAATCTCAGATTCAACTTCATCCTGTACTCTTAAGGATACACACTGCTGAGCATGTAGTTTTAATTCTCTTAATCAATGTTTTTAACTACTACTGTGTTGAAGCCTTGATCTGAAATATAATCACTCTTTTCATCAAAATATTTACAAGAGGAAATGTGGAGCCTTGAAGATTCATGTTTGAATTGTGCATGGTATCTATGGTTACAATGTATTATAGATGGTAAAGAACAGTAACACACTGTGTGAGACAGAAAGAACTGCAATCAGAAAGAATGTAAGGCAGCCTGGAGGAGATAATACCTTGCCTAGAGAAATGATGTGTATACTGGAGCAAGGTGATTAGAAGGAATAAAGCAAAGGTGGAGGGAAATTACATGCAAATAGTCATATGCTGACATTAAATATAGATGAAATAGAACTTCTGGGACTGGGAAGTAGCCAAGGGGACAGGCCTACCATAAGGTGATGAGCTATTTAGGAAGGTAGGGCAAGGTGGCTTGCCATTCCCACATGATCCAGTCGGCTACTTTTTATGTCTGCCATGACATGTCTTCTCCCTTTGCTTCCAATGCTAATGCAGGACTGGACCACATGCTACTGAAGAGGTATGGCTGAAGTCCTATCTCCTGGGAATCTTGCTAGCAAGATCACCAACAGCAATGACTAACCAAAAAGTCTGAAACTTGCTGTAAAACATGTTGAAGTCTACTGTCTATTGGAAGCATTCAGTACACAACTGCATGTAAACATCTTTTAAGTCACCAAGCTCTATCTATTAGTTTGGTTTTAAATTTTCAGAGTAAACACTTAGAAAAGAATCATAGAACGAATCACAGCATCACAAAATGCGTTGGCTTGGAAGGTACTATTAAAGGCCACCTAGTTCAACCCCCCCTGCAGTAAGCAGGGACATCTTTGACTAGATAAGGTTGATCACAGCCCCATCAAGCCACTTCTGCTAACAACCATTCTGAATAAGCTGTACTGAATGACAGTAGAGTAAGTATCTGCCCTTCATAGATAATACCCAGCAGTGCAAGTGAATACCTGGGAAGCAGCACAACAGATCTGGGGATTTTTCACAAGATACAAGTACTTTTAAAAATAAACTAGTATCAAATTGTGTACCTTTCAGTTTACAGAATTCCATATGATACCTCGGCACTATACTCAGAAGTATGAGCTGCAGATGTTCTACAATACATCCCGTTTCAACACCTAATACTTAAGAAATATAGAGGTGCTGGCTATAAGGAGTTGTTGGCCTAGGGACTCTAACAGGCAAGCAGGAGACAACCACATGTATGCTAATGTGATGCTGGTCCCAGCTCTGACCCTCCAAAAGCTTCTCAAGATGGCTTTGCTCTACCTTCCTCTGCTGGATTCCTCTAATTTGGAATGGAAATCAAAATCTCTGATGCCTATTTAACTGAAAAACACCAGAGAAATTATATGGAGACAAAAAACTGAGCAAAGTTCAAGAGATAACAGGAACAGGAATGGGAAGGAGGAACAAGAAGGAGTTTTTCAAGTTATTGCTTCCACTATTTTTATACAGAAGTTGATACTTGGCACGCACAGGATGTCTGGCAGAATCTTTCCTGATTAAACTAGAGAAGACTTTACGCAAATGGCAAATGATATCACAGCAGGTCATGTATTTTGTATTTTTTCTCCTTCATTTGAAAAAATGTTTCTTTGCAAACTTGAAAACCCAGAAAAATAATTTCTTAGTGACCATCTTTAATCTATGTATATACCAATATATTTGCAGAACTAGATTCCTGGTTCTGTCATTTATATTGCCAAATGTATTCAATACGAGTGATAGAGAAATGACCATAATAAAGGTAAGAAGACATTATTAGTGGAAAGATTAATTCCAGCTGCTATGTACTACTAGCTAGGGACTGTGTTACCTCAAATGCGGCACTGCAGAATCATCATCAACTTATTTTAAATGCAGAGGTGCAAATGAAATTTTAAGAGCTGAGTTTTCACTCTGTAACAATTCAGACCATGAACCTGACCACTTCTTAACACACTGGGAGCACTGAGACAAACAATTGTTACTAATAAATATTCTCTGCTAAAAAATAAAGATTTTTTTTTTTTTTTTTTCCTGAAATAGAGATTTGGTAATATTCTCTTTTTTATTTTCAAAAACAAGGATTCTGGATTTCTCCACACCCAATCCCTGCCAAGCATTTTGTTATGTAGTAGTATTAAAATCCTACCTTTTCCAGTTCTGCATTCAACATTTATCTTCTTTTAAACATACCACACCTCCCCACCTCCCCTTTTAGGGAAACAGAACTGAAAGAAAAGCAACTTTCAGAAAGTAAGCATCAGTCTCACTAGGCTATTTTTCCCACTGGAGAAGGTGAAAAATACAAGTGTAAAAGCATGTGTGTGTGTATATATATGTGCGTGTGAGCACAGTTGGAAAGAAAGGGAAATTGCCTAAGGAGAAATTCTCTACTATCCATATTGGATTGGAAAAAAAAGTGAAAACTGATTCAACAAAACTGGAAATGAAACATCTTTTGTGTTCTCTCAAACACTGTGGGCATGCACTAACAGAACTAAAAGAAAGTTCAAATAGTAAGTTCTAGTTGACTACATTTCCTTTTGTTTTGTTCCGGTTTATAGGAGAAAAATTCAAATAAGGCTTGGTTGTTCATTACATTTCTTGCCAAACAAAGTGTTAGAACGGTTTTTAAGCAGCTTTTGAGAGAAGATTATTTTGAGAGACACCACTTTCTTAACTGCAGAGTCTGGATCGAAACTCCAAAGTAACCTTTCAAGTTTTAGGAATATGTTATATGGGCTTGTTTAGCTGACAGGTTGGGTTTTCCAGTATTTAATACACATTAGTAAGAAAATTTTTTTAAATGCTCCATTTTCACTGTTAGACCTAATGTAAAAAAAAAAAATCAGTTTTTCTACTGAGAAGTTGGAATAGGAAGAGAATTTCTCACCAATGCTACTCAAGATTATTGACAACGGCACCCTTCTCCCTCCTTTTAGTGTTTAGAGTATAGCAAAATAATCTGTTTGTAAGTACGGTGTGCAAATGGTAGTATAGTTTCATCAAACCCTTTACAAGAAACACCCACTGCTTATCTCTGAAAGGTATCAGATCTACAGAAGACAGATTTAGGTTATACACACACCAAATTCTATAGCTGCAGTGGTTAGGCTACAAGTCCCAAAAGTCACCAGCAATGATTAGGACTATATGGCACTGGAGCTATTAAACCAACTAAGATAAATACACTCATTGTAATAGGTTACTGTTCACACACAAAATATGCATTAGCTTTTGACCTGATGAGCATGTAGTTAAAAATCGTTACGACAGAAAGCATAAAGAAGATGCAGTATTATCATTATTATTATTATTACATAGCAAAATGATGCTTACCTAGTTACAGGACCCTGACAAGAACAGAAGACAAACTCATAGTACCTGAATTCATTAGTTCTTTTACTTATTATATTGCTCCAAACATATGATTACAGTAAATTACTCCACTTTTCTCTGCTTCCTTGTGATGATGCACTATCATGCCCTTGTCGTACATGATGCAGTTGGCTAGGATACCATCCATTTCCCCTAAAACCCATTTTCTTTTCCATCCTCCAGTCCCCACTCCTGCTTTTGCACAGAAAATCAACTAGCAATGAACAGTTTCTGTAAAAATAGCTATGGGAAAACAACTCCTGATATCACAGATTTCTTTTTTTTAATCAAGAGAGGATAGTAAATTGTTTAAACTACTGTAAGAATATAAAATATTCTTGTGTGTTTAAAGCCTCTATATCTGAAGTATATAAGCTTACTCATTACTTAAAGACTGAGAATCCAAAAGATTAAAACTGCCTCAAGATACGTATCTTTGAAAACCATGCAACTCCAAAAACTTTCATGGTATTACACATGGTAACAGTAGAATCTGTTGTCTACAGATTAAATTCAGATCTAAAATTTTAAATCTGTGTGTATATATAGCACTAAATACAATCAGAATTTTGTTATCTAACTGCACTTTCTACTGCTACAGAACTACTAATTTTCTCCATGCTGAAATACAAAGGGAAGAGTGAAAGTGATTAATGTAGGTTGTATTTCTCTCTCCATATTTAACAATGGATATTTCATGCATGCACACCCTAAAGATTCTAGGTTAGTAATACTAAAAAGTAGCTATTTGTTTAAAGCGTAAAGTTTAGAAATGTACTGAAAAAAAAAAAAACAACGCATAGATATTCAGGAAAACAGAACTTTACCCTTGCAGTATATTCACAGCACTCCATTGGTATTTCACATCTTAAATATGCCTACATTAAAATGCTTCTTAGTTATAAAGTCAAGACTGCCGTAACTACACTATAAAACATGCCCAAACTACAACTGCCTATCCCTGTTGGATTATTACATAGATCCAATACTGCTAACTGTACTTTATAAGCTTCATAGTACTGTACGGAACTTTGAATTCCAATGGACAGTCAATTACACCTTTGCATTTGAACAGCCTTTTCACTTTACATTAAGGAAACACACGTAAAAAAAAGTCCAAGGGTTTTTTCAGAAAGCCAGCACAAAGTAAGCATTTCAGGATGTAACTTTGGTTTAATCACTTCCAGAAGCCAAGTACTGCTGCTAAAATAGTGCCGCTGCAACAAGAACTCTTTATTCACAGGCTATCTTACAATTTTCCTCAAATTATTTTCAAGAGCAAAGGCTGAAAAAACAAACCTGAAATATTCTCATGTTTTCGTCCTTTTTTTACGGATACATTCTGTTACCTGTTCCCTTTGGTACATACTGATTTCCCTTTCACTTGCCTTCTGACAGCTGCCCAGCTTGAATTAAACATGAGAGACATGTACAAAGTAAGTGCAGGACAACTAAATAACTGCACCTTGTGCAAATACCCATTGCACCCCATCTTCCCTGTACAATTGCAAAGGAGTTTCCTGTGCCGGGGAAACGTCAGGAGCCGGGCAGCGCTGCATTGTGTTGGCTGTGTAACGTCCTGTAACCGCATGTAACTAATGGAAGTCCTCTTCTCGGAAACTGAACGGGGTACAGTATGGGAATTCCAGACAATGTTCTGGTAATTTTTTAATGCCTCTCTTATTTTGATTTATAATTGTAGTAACAGATATTTTATTAATCACTTCTCGTTTATGCTCTCTGTAATAAGCAAAATCAACCCTAGCTCGTTATGTTCCATGCACTTGTTACTGTGATTCATAACGTTACACAATGAAACTGCTCCAGCTATGTTAATCACAAGTGGTACCTGTGATGTGGGAAGAATTTATTGTACATCTTGTTTAGGTTAGTCTAGTACAATCTGTAAGCTGAAATACTCTTCTTCCACTCTAAAATTTTAGAACCAGTATTTTTTCAAACTTAATTGATACACATTAAAAATTACTCAGCTGTAAACAGCTCTGGATGTTCTACTTAAAATTTCTTGACAACAGAACTCCTCACGACTTTGACAGATCTTTACAACTAGCTATTAAAATGAATAAATTGTACATTAGTAATATGTACATTCTGCCACTGACTGTACCGGAAAAAAAAGACTACAGCAAGATTCACAAAATAGGATTTTTCTTTTACAATTATTATATTTCTATATTTCTTCTGCCTTTAATTTTATATGAAGTCTTTAACTACTCCTTTAGACTACAGTCTTTTGAAAGGCTGTTATTTCCTGGAATGTTTCTTTCTAATTCACAGAATATTTCTTGTTTCGATTTCTACTTTTCATGAAATCAAGTAATCACAAATATTCAGTAATATACACATATAAATTTTTACTTATCACTTTATCTTTGATTACTGGATCAACAGAAAATGTATTTAATGAGAAACTATTTTAAATAAGAGCAATCTGTCACAAACCTGTCTAAACTCAGAGATATTTTAATCCTTAGGTAGACAAATTTTGGTCTTGATTTTCCAACAGTGGTAATCATCATAAAGATAACTCTGAAATTTATTTGCCATCTGTACTGTGATGCCCTAGAATGACACAAATGGTTACACACATCTTCCTGACTGCAAACTTTTGCCTGCTAGGCACCGAGATACAAACATTTTCTGTGTAGTTTGTAATCATTATATTGGTTATTGATTTCTAAATATTCAGTTCTTGGAGATCAGTGTTTCTCCTGAACTTCTTCAGAAAAAGTGTCTGCATGAACAGATCACTATGACAGTACTAAACTTCTGGAGATACAAATGTATTTAAACATAAGTATCAGGCAAATGTATGTCCAACATGCAAGTCACATTTGAAATGTTAATATCTTAACTGCACCTTTTTTATTCAGCTTGCAAAACAGTAGATGACAGGATTACCTTAAACCTCAAGCCACCTTTATGACAGTGACGTATCTTATTAGGTGATTGATTGGGTAAAATTGCATCTAATGATATCTGCAGTACTTAGTGTCACTGATCAAAGAAGGATCATAATGTCTGGCAGTTATATCTACTGCTGGGCTCAGTAAAGATAAAACAAAAACTGTATCTTATAGGGAGCTGAATCACAGAAGCTTGTGAACTACCATTTATGCTGTAATTCAATTATTTAACTCAAGGAAAAGTTCTCTGGATTTTGCTGACCTAGAGCATTTGTGGGAGTAGTTCCACAATAGACTCAAACTGATCTAGGAGTACCCAGAGCTGCTGTTCATCTGCTGCTCCCGATCTCCCCCTCTTCCCCCTGCACTGGCAACACTGACTGCAGAACTGCACACTAACATCATGCTCAAACCTATTCCTTAAGCAAAACATTGTCCTTCCACTTTCTGAATGACAGAGCTGTCCTGAGGAAGGGGGGGCAGCAGTTTTTCTGGTGGTGTTTTTCTTCTTTCCTTCCTCTGATTGAGCTACTGCACCCTTGCAATTGCCAGCGTAAGTCAACAGAAGGAATACGGGGTCAGAGGTGAGGAAATCAGCAGGGGCTCAGAAAGGTCTATGTTGATCTTGAAAGTGCACCCAAAGCTATCTCTGCCAAGATATTCATGCATTCATTTATATATACCATTTGTATTGCTCGTCCTTTTAGTTACTTTTTGAATGTGATAGATCATGCTTTCAGCAGCTACCACACGACCACATTAAATATCAGAATAAAACCCCAACACTTCAAAGGTTAGGCATAGAATAATAAATAGAAAAACTTACATTCCAACTTTCTTGGTGTTTCAAATATGTTGTTTTCCACAGGCAAACATAAGAAAGAAAGGTCACGATGTTCTGACCTCACTGTTTTTTTCATCTATTTCCTTGCAATCCAGAAGTTTTTGTAATAGCTATCAGTGTGAAGTGTCACATTCATTTAATTTCTTCTCATTATTAAATACTATGTATTTTGTACAAATAGCAGCTTCCCAACATCAGGGTGCACTCATCCCACCTTGTAACTCTAAGGGTCAAAAAGCCACTTCTGGGTGATGGGCAAATTAATTCTTAAAAGCTTCCTTCTGCCTACCTGAAAGTAGGGGTTTAAAGCCAAATCTGTCGTAACTGTTACCCATTCCAGAATATTCTGCAATACAGCTCCTTACTCCATCTGTTGTGGGAATTCAGAGGGGCTGCATCTGCTCTACTTTGTACACAGCACTTCATTTGGAACAAGAATGAGTATTTACTCCTCAGATCTGTGCATTGCCTTTAAAGCAATCAGGCAGAACCCCATGGGAGGTGCAAGTGGTGGGGGGTTTGCCTGGGACCCTAGGTCTCCCCTGTCGAGCCATATTATGAGGAACTACTCAGATGGGTGACATCCACAGACAAGAAGCTACTGAATCCCTTGGCTGGCAACTACATGTTCCGTGCCAGAAGAACATTCATACTCCCAGCCAACAACTTTAAAATGGCACGTGTCCTTCAATTCTGTTCTCTCTTTAATTAAGCTTTACACAGTGGTTTGGAAAAGATGTGAACTGCTACATCCTTACACTTGTTGATCCCATTATAAACTGATGTGGCAAAGACTTATTACCAAGTCTAAGTGCCTCTTTTCTGCAAAGGCTGAACCATAATGCATTTTGCATCTACGACCTCCACAGGAAAAACAACCCCCAACAAAACACACCAAGAATGCTCATGCCTCTTAAGTGCACTGAATGTGCATCACAAAAGGCCCTGTGCTAAGATACAAAAATGTTTTTTCCCTGACCTCTTCAGAGCATCATATTAAGCAAGTACAAGAGTTCCGATCATTTTTTTTTTTTCCTTCACAACATAGATTCTGCACTCTAGATAAAAAAAGTGTCTTACTACTTACCAGTCTTCTGCTCTCTTCAAGACTGGTGATTATTCACTTATTCAGTAATTCTAAAAAAGAAGAAAGCAGGAATGCTTATTTTAGGTGTCAAGTTGAAGTTAAAATTTATATAAATATCCAAAATTCAGCATTTTTCACATGCACTAAAGGGTGACACAGTAAAAAAAAAAAACAAAAACAAAAAAAACCCCACAAGTGCTAAGAGTGTGCTACAAGTTCTCCCATAAGCAAAATAACCACAATAAATTTGAACATGTCTATGTAAGAGAACATCTGTTTCTCCACTGTTCTTTGTACATCTCTCCAGTCCTTCACCGCAGATTCACCTACAAGTCTTCTTCTTCTGGTCTCACTGCAGGCATGCCTCCCAGATTACAGCTATTGACAGTTGGCTATTTCCAAAGTTCCTAATAATGGCAATAAGAGTTTGGACCTTCCAAAGACCTAAGGATCATGACTGCATATAATAAAAATATTCTTATGCTAGTTATACTTCTTTGGTGCTTTCTTCACACATGTAGAAGATGTAGCTCCTGCCTAACTCTGAGTCTCTAATAGTTACAGACAAAAGTAGCTCATCTCTTGATTGGATAAAAAAGAAAAAAATCAAGAACACGAAACATCTACATATCTTTATAGGAAGTGCAAACTACTGTTTCACACCAATTTGGCCAAAATGCCATATATATATATACACACACACACAAACATACGTAAACACTATCCCTATCTATTTCTTTTACAACTTAATTTTTTCCCCCATTTTCTGTCATCACAAAATATCAATACAGAATTTCAAGCCTAAGTTAATTAATAAAGGCTTCATACACAGATTAATTTTGCTTGGATTTAGAGTGCACTGAGAGCTACCTATTCTAGCTGTTGTGAGGACTGAGTTGCTTTTAAACCTTAGTGCTCCCCACAAAGGGAGAGCTGACAGGTGACCAGGAGGCTGGCAAAGCTACTTCTATTTCCTACAAAAAAGTAAAACAGCAAGAGCAAAGAACCGCGTTTAAAGAGTAAAATGAATTTGCATACAATACTCTGTTCTGAGGCAATTAAGAGTTTCATTTACAGCAGCTTGTTACCAAAGTACTGCCAGCAGTGTTTATTAATTAAAAGGTGTTTTTTCATCCTTAGCTCCTTTGTGAAGCAAGTGAGAATTAGCCTACTGTTTCTGGGGAATTACAGTTTTCTACTCATTTAAAAAATGAGGGTGAGTAGTTCTGCCACCTTTTTGCCCTGCAAACATTCTGCCTCTTATACACACCAGAAATTCAGTCAGCTCTCTTTCCGACTGCCTAGGCATTACTTTACATATTTCTGTACAGATTCTGAATTATTTTGTACATCACCCAAAATCTGTGCTGGTGTTCTTTTAAAGCAACTCTGCTCTTTGCTTTCAAAAGAACATGTTGTTTCATTCCCCTAAAGAAGCTCAGAACATCAAGGAAAACAACATCAAGTGATAGTGGGTTCAAACATATTTCTAATCTTTACAACCCTTCAGTAGTTACATTAAAAAAGTGAGGCATAATTTATTTCTGATGAAACAGAGTTGCTCAGCTTTCTGCTAATAGGATCCTCAGGGCAAAAGGGGTAGGGAAAGTACTGATAAAAGAAGAGAGCTTCATTTTACTGTTTTTTCCTAGTCTGGAAACAATAAATTAGTAATAGTGTTTACTCTGATTATCGTTGATTTAGGATAAATTGTTCTCATTTAGCAAATGGGGAAATGAAATTCAGTGCCCAAGGGACTGAGAATATATATCTATGCCAAAGGCTACAATTGAAGAGACATTTACAGACCCTTTCTGAATTCCTGGATTAATTCCAATCATTGCTGATAGTAGGGATGCTGTTATGCTAGGACCGTTTACCAGTTTAATGATGCCCATTGGTGCTTCTTTCCCTTCCTCTCTCTGCTCTCCTCATGGCCATCACAAAACTTGTACTTTTATTTTTTTTTAGTCCCTGAAGGGTCACTAGCTTTTAAATTTCTCCTCCCTCCTTTGGGAAAAAAACCGTACAACTCTTTCTCAGCAGTACACACCTAGGTTTTGATACTGTTCCTCCAAAGTTATACAACAAGCCAATTCCTGTCCTATTTAAACAAACAAATACAAAAGTACTTCTCAGAAAAGCATCATGAAAGCAATAGCAACACCATTACTCATCAAGAGAGCTTGGACTAAGTAAACTACTAAAAGTGTTCTCATTTCATTTAAAGGGCTGTATTAGCATCAGACTTCCTATGCTTGAAAATAATGCAAGAAGATATATAGCACAGTACTGAAGCTTGTGTCATCCGGCAAAAGCTTTGGGCTAGTATTGCATTTCCTGTTATGGAAGTATCATCATTTGTTATCACTTATTAAAATTTCATTTTATGGAACATCTTTAAAAGGTCATTTTTTAAACAGGCATATTGTAGCCAGCAGTCCTGACTAGTTAACAACTTTATGAACACAAATCTTCATAGATTTGTTGCTTTGATTTATCGAAGGTAAAGCATAGATCTGATTAATCCAGCTTTTTAAAATGCTAAAAAAAAAAAAAAAATAGTTTATTGTTCTCCTATTTCACTGTCACAGCCATTAGTTTTGTTTTGCTTTCTCCTGATAAATACTTTGATCTTTAAAATGACATTCAGTCACAGTTACTATGATGATGTTTGACTATTTATTCATTATCTCTTGTATTTACTGTACTCCGAGCTGGCATGTACATTCATGTTTTAGTCACTATTTCCACAGGTACTACCTTTAGAATTTAAACATCGTATATGGAACTGACGAACTACATCTGCAAAAATCAAACCAAAGGCTAGTTTAGAAAACCAAAAATAAAGGATACCTAGATTAGCCTCCAAAGTGACCAGCAGGCATACTGCAATAGCACAGTCATTATGTGAATCTTTGTCTTCAGTACAATTTCATAGTGTTTAGAAATACATTCTGACAAGTGGTAGGATCAAAATGGGCTTGGCACACCAGTATTTACAGGGTATCGCTGCTTCCTACATAGGCTATCAATGCACCTTATAGCTATATTTGATTTTTTTTTTCCCCCTCATGCATAAGGATTACAAGTGCACAGATGATAAGTGTTAACCCTTACAATCAGGAATTTTAACCTTAAAGTCAATATGTTTACTGCTAGTTTACAGACATACTTGTGAGCTTAACTTCTTCTGACAGCTTCCCCTTTTTGATATGAAAATTGTGTTAACTGAATGTTGTCACTGGCTTTTGGAATTATCAGTTATGGTTTTTAAATCATTAAAGAATTACACAGGGGAGTAAGTTTGATATACTTCTCAATGGCTATTTTTTTTACTTTTTAAATTGTTGGCATTCTCTTTTGGAAGGTCTTCCTTTGGAGGGATCTTCCTTTTCAAACTTTGATTTATAACAAAACAAGAACACGCAAGAACAACATTCTTCTCATCCACGCTAATAACTGAAAGACCGGAGCACACATTGTTATTCTGTAGATGAAGTACTGGCTATAACCTATACTTAACAAGTATTTGTACTATGCTGCCAGATTGGATAGCAGTGGCCAGGAAGCACTTTGTCTTCACTATGTGAGAAAGGAAAAAGAGACATACCAGTGACACAGAACCAACAATGGCTGGAAGATATGACAAAATCTAACCCTTGACCCCTACAGTGGCACAGACAACAATAGGAATGTTCTTGTAAATATTCAGAAAATGGTTTCTTAAAATTTCAGGATGAATTTGCAAGTGTGGGGGTAAAAAAAAAAAAAAAAATTACTCATCTGTCTTTAGCTACAAAGTCTTTTAGGAGTTTTACTGAGGACTAGCTCGTACCAGGTAGATTGAAGATCACCTTCTAAGACCAGGAGTAAATTGCTTGAGATGTGCCTTTATCACCTTCTCAGCCTCACAACAATTTTCATTTCAGAAGGAAAGGGAAATGTACCAAGATTAAAAGAAAATCAAATATAACTGAAAACAGACAAGCCCACTACCAAATAGAGACTTCCTTCCAGGAGACTCGAGTCAGACAATCAGAATAGAATGTAATAATAATTATCACACGTTGAAACTAAAGCACATTAAGTTTGGAAGGTGTTGATTTCATCATACTCTCTTTAACATGATGAACAGATTTACACAACACAATGTTCAAAGGTGTCTCAAAGCAAAGACACATCTGTAATGTATGCATGTTCCTAACTTTCAGCAAGTAGTCTTCAAAACACTTTCTTAGTTCCACACTACCTGTACCTTTTATTTTCAGGTTTTCCCAAGGTTATAAGCACACACTTCCATGTCACATTCTCAAGATTTGGGCAGGACTGTAGAGTTTCACATCTCATACAGGTCTAAACCAGGCAGAAATTAAGGATTCCTCTATCCAAGTCTTCTCCCATGATCAATCCCATAGTTACTTTGAGCACAGGCTTCAGTCAGGGATTCACACAAAATGTTTTAGCAACCAACATTATTTTAATGCACAGCCAGAGAATACCCTGAGAATAATACAGCCTAATTAGCTGTTGTTACACACACAGGAGTATGGGATGCCTGGATTAAATACTTTGTTTAGAGTGACCAGGTTCAAACTCCAGATATCGAACTGCTCCCAGAAGAAGGAGCTAATAGCTCTGTGAGCTATTCTAATGGTGAGCACCTTAAATCCTGGAAACGGAAGGTATTCAAGACTGCTGCAAGAAATGCAAGATTCAGTAGGTCGTATGATTTGATTTATACTCCTCAGAATGCTTTTGCATTTTCTACTGAAAGTACAATGAACTTGTTATGAAGTGAATGCTTGAGGCAGGTATATTCAATACAGCTACTACTATATCCTACTGTTACATGGCATCTGTAGATGACAAGTTTTTGCCTTCTAAGTAAAGACAAGTTCAAAACCTATGAGAAAACCTGCTCTAATAAGAAATCCAGTTCAACAGAAACATCATTAAAAGCTCAGGAAATTTATTCTTAAGTACTGTTTTGAGACCACAGGCTTTAACTAAACTGCAGAGATATATCCAAGCAACTATGCCTTTAGACACCCAATTATCACCAGAAAAAGAATACACTTTAAAAAGTAATGTCATTACACAAACATTTTCTAGTAGTGCTGGCTGAAATGTGACATTGTGGTAACAATCAACAGCCTTCATATGCATCACCAAATTCTAAACTACCTCTAAAATTTACAGTAGAAACAGATGTAAATCTTACCCGGGGGTGGGAAAAGAGATAGAATGCTTTCGCTGCGGTGTTAGAATTTTTATTCTGGCATTATAATTAAAAACTTGGAAGACTGCAGTTCAGAACCAGACTTGTTGGAATGTGGTGCAAAGACCTTTAACTGCACAGTGACAACAATGCAATCGCATAGCAATATGACAAATGTATTTGACTCTAAACTCATGTCCTCCATAAGGCCTCCAAAGTTTTTTCAAGGTACTGCATTCTACTGGTAGTAAATCATTGACATTATCAGACTCACGGGTAAGGCATGGCCTGCAAAGGCTCTGAAAAAACAGTTTCCACAATAGCCTCTCTGCACAGGAATTAGCAAAGTGGCCTGAACATTGACAGCCCTAGACGTTTTGCTCACATCATTTTCTGATTACTTTACCTGTTATTTTCATAAATTCTTTTACGTGTCTATTTTAAAAGGGGTTTTTTTGAGCATGGCTGATGGTTATAAAGAGTATAGAAATAGGAAGCAAGAATCTCTATCTGGAGGCAAAAAGTCCTTTCAAGAAGCAGTTTGGAAACTAACCCTTGTTTGCTCTGTGCTGTCTATTTTTAAAGCAATGAACAAATTGTCTCCAGTACCATGGAAATAATCAACAGAGAATCAAAACCTGGAGTTTCTACAACAGCACAAATCAAAAGCTGTTGGAATCCAATAGCTGGAGCCTGTCTCATTATTTCACCGTGCTTTGATGTGCTTTTCAGCCACATATCTTAGAGAATTACTTGCAGATATGTCTATCTACAAATTCTGCATTGCTTACACATTACAGTTTCCAGCAGAGATAAATACTGTAACTGAGTTCTCAGTTTCAAAAAAATAAAAACCCACAAACCCGCAACTTTTTTTTTTCCTTATCTTCTATTAAGCACAAAATCCTGTAAATAGAGGAATTGAAAATCAGCTGCATCGCATAAAAGAATCAAGTTTGTTATTGACTTTTAGCTGGTAGTTTCCATTAGATTATCCATCATACTTTTATTATGTGATCAACTGCCTAATTAATTTTGTCCTTGTGCATTTAGGCAGAGTACTGTATGTTTCAATAGGGCTTACTATAATCCTGCACCTGTAGGCTCAGCGATTTCGACAGCTCTCCATCATAAGTTTATACTGTGCCTATAATCATGTCAGCTGGAGAATAGTTCCAGCTATTCAGGCTGCTGAAATCTAACAGTATTTATTTTCTGAGGCACTAGAAAATTTGCATCTGTGGTTATGCGTCTTTGGACTTTAATCAGATCAAAGTCACTGAAAGATATTAAGAGAGTTAGCTACAATATTTTTCTCAGACTATTTTAGTGGATACATCAGACAGTGTTTTGATTTTCCCTGCTTATCTAGTAATATGAACAGATGCAATCATGCTATTGTGTAATGAATGTTGATTGCCAACAGTATTTGATTTTGCAACCATTCTGCAGCGATAATTAAAGATTACTTGATATCCTATACAGTGATAGTTACAGATTGCTTTCTGTGCATTATTGTGAAATGCCACAGAGAATGTATGTATTCTCTACAACTTTTTGTCTGGCATATATTTCAGGGTAGAAAGAAGTCATGACTCATGATAACAAAAATATTCAGATGCTAATGAAGAGAATCTTTCCAAAATTTGTGTTTATTTGCGATTTTCTTCTGGTTTGTGGCTTTTATATTAAGTGAAGGGTTAGTACTTCATGATGTATTAGCTGTAACTTTAGGAAAAGGACAGGAAATGAAGTTTCATGGAAGCTATACTACTGCCAGGTCTGCTCTAAAGAGTGCTGTAGCCAGTGGTACTCTCTTCTGGGATTCCAGTGAGCTTCAGAGAATGCCCACATGCAGCACGCATATAAACATCTATTACACCATTCAGAAACCGTAGGAGGGAAACATCTAATTGTACTTTTTCCACTAACAAACTTTTTAAAAATTCTTGATTTCATACCATTATAGTTTTGGACAAAACGTGATTTTCAGACTAAATTGTACAATATAAAAATATAAAGTTATAAAATTTATAAAATACAAAAAATATAAAAATATAAAATAGGAGTTCAGCTGAAGCTATCCCCTTCTCAGCAGTAGCCAAAGGAAAGCATGGCTAGAAGTAGACTATGGGGATTTATGAGTTGTTATTTGATTATTGCTTTGTTTGGTTTATTAGGCACGAGGAGTCCACAGTTCTCCTGACAGTTGGCGGAAACCTGCCACAGCCCTGTAACTGTTGCTTTCCTCATATCTAGCACAGTCAGTGGGTACAGTGTGTGTGAGACAACACAACGATGCATCTTTACACTCTCAGGTATGCAAAGCGCTGGCACTATATCCTCTCCACCCCATTGTATGCTCAGGAAGGTAGAGAAACAAAAAATGCCTTCCTTTGTACTCACACTTTCAAGCCCTTTTTTGACTGTCTGGAATACATGCAGCCTTCTTCATAAGCCTACCTGAGCAGCGGACGTACCCTCAGCCCAGACAGCATCACCACTATGCCCCTGATCTCTGCCAGCTCCTAGATGGCAATGTGAGCTAAGGATGCTTTGGAACACTGAAAGCCGTCTGTGTATATAAGCATTAGCAGGATCAGGATCACGGTCCAGTACATCACATCGCATCTTTAATGACTTCTGCTGAACAACTATTTGAGTCCCAAGACCTGCAAATATTTTACAAACTCCTTTACTAACAGCTTCAGGCTGCACTGTTCAAGTGCCACGGCTCCTCCAAACCACAGTAGGTAACTGGCATTCATCTCCAAGGCCAACATTGCATGTTGCTTTTTATTTTTACAGCTTTACATTTCACTTTTAATCATAATTCAGCAGACAACACAGCAAGCTGCTTAGATCAGTGGTCAATACAGTTCGCAGGCAAACTCCTCACAAATAGCAGCAGCAGGTCCCTTGCACAGCTCTCCCTGCTTTAGAAAGGACGTGTCAGGTGCTGAAAGTTGCCAATTAAATTCTCTTCGCTCTCGGTGCGAGCTGTAGACTTTGAGGATGTTGTGACTTGCAGTTCTTATGAAATGGGGCCGGGGGAGAATACAAGACTAACTCCTATACAGTCTGTTCTGGAGCACTGATAATTTAAAGCTGATAATTATTTCTGGGTTTTTTGCTAAGAAACAGAAAGATACCTGAGCCTCTGATGTGTTTCCACTGTGTGTCATTGTGCATGTCAGAAAGATACCAGTTTCCTGTGATCTAAGAAAGCATTTCTGCTGACACTCTTCTTATGACTTTTCATTCCAATTTAAAAAGTTACCTGTTGAGGAATTTTTATGATACTGTCTACTTCCTATAGAGGCTACCACCTAAGCCTTGATTAGTTCACAGGAGATCAAACTCCCTAACAAGTTACTGTCAGTTGCAGTTTTAAGAGTAGAACTAGGTCAGGTTTATTACCTACATCAATTCTTTCATGTAGAAGTGCAAAGAAAAAAAAAAATTAGAAAAAAATAAAGGAAAACAGGACTGAAAGTCTAACTAGCATATATAAAAATGCTTCAGATCTCAAAAGTGAAATGTCACAAATGATTTTTACATTACCAAACTCCCAAGGCTGAAGCTATATAGTTTCCAGCTTTGTTTAAGAGACCTTACAATATTACAGCATGTTTTTGTTCCAGAGATAGCATATGAGCGGAGTAATTTGTAATACGGAATCCCTTCGGTATTCATTCAGCAAAGGCTGTGGAAAGGATTTGTGTTCTGATGAGGGCAGAAATAGCTTCTGCACAATATTGATCTTTTTTAAGTGCTGGGATTGTTCTGGGTAATTTTGGAGAAGAAAGAACAGTTAAAAGGTTTACCAAGTTGTTTTGTATCATATTTAGTCACTCTTTTTTTTCTTTTGACAACTCACAATAATATATCACTACGGAATCCTTGATAACTTTCTACAACGAAGGCCTGCTAAGTATGATCCTTTTATTGCAGTGTGTTTTTATTTCATCCTGTGATTTTAGATCCAGGAAATGCAAACACACTGCAAGAGAAGAAAGCACCTTTTCAAAAAGGTACAGATTGTCTTTCATTTCTAAGGGTAATTTTTTTTTTTTTTGGACTGAACTGCCAATCTGTATTTGACCACTGTGTCCATGGCTAGGAGTAGAAGCAATTACAGGCACACAGAATCACACATTTATTATTATTATGTTTTTAAGGTGTTTTTTATGTGCACCATCAGTGATACTCATATTTTCTGGCCACCAGCTACTCACTGCTTAATCAAGTAGGATAAACATGCATTTCCAAAAGTCCCAAGAGAAAGAAAATGATGGCTATGGCTACAGCATTTACAGCCATAAGAGAGGCTCCTAATCAACCAAAAAGGTACTAAAATAGAGAGTTTAAAGGAATTAATACAGGAAGGTAAAGTAAGAGCTGTTAGGTAACCAACAATTCCTACTGTAGTGGTGAAATAATCATTATTAATCCTCCTGCTTGAACCCACTGAGTTTGGGGATAAGCCACTGCATTAGACACAGATGTTATTAAGATATACTTTGCAAGAACAGGCATCTCAGGAGAGAACATGACTTAAACACATTTTTGGGTCATGTCTCCTCTCCTGTATCCTCCTTATTCCTGCCAGTACTAATTAATGTACAAGCTCATACAAACATTGCCAGCAAGTGTGTGACAAGCAGCATAAATGGGAAGCTTTTCTAGCATTAATGAAACACATGAGAAGTGGAATGTGGTGTAGACAAAGTGCCATTACTCTAATTTTACTATCTGTATGGTTAATGTCAAGTGAAAAACCTACACAAACGCAGGAACAGGCTTAGCTTCACAGCACACTGATACTAGAAATTATGAAAAAATGTTACAACAGTCTAAAGAATGGCTTCCCAACAACAACAAATATATATATATAAATTGTGTTTATCTACCAAGGGCCTTTTACTGAGTCACAATGCACAGCTCAAACCCAGTTTACAACAGTGAAAGACTAAAGCTGCGTATCAGTGCCCAACTCCACAGGTCCCAACAAAGCTAGACTACAGTCAACGGTATATTCTGGACACAGCTCCTTTTCTGTCTCCACTCCAGGCCTACTGGATCTACTCCATCCTCTTGTGAAACAGAGCAATCTGAAAAGGAGCAAAGCTGACTGATTGCTTTACTTAGCAATGTTTGAGAACAGAACCTTAGATCATACCCCTCTCAAATCTCTTCTTCACTAAGCTATCTGCTTACCTTTCAACCCTTGCTAGCTTTTTCTACCTCAGAGTTTCAAGAAGCTGGGTAAAAAAACCCCTGCAGACCCCTGCACTGGCAATGAAACTTCTCTGAGGTTACACACTCTGTGCCCCCAAAGACACTGAGGACATGCTTGAGGTAAGATCTACCTTTCCCAAGTTGGAACAGTCTCTCAGCCTTTTAGAGCACAGCAGAAAAGTGAATGCAGAAATCCAAACTGCAGGAGACACCAGGTGATGTGATGAGATTGTTAGATGCCTACTCTGAGGATGGCATCCCACAGTCTGGAATCTCACCAGAGAAAGGAAACAGAGTGCTCTACCCATGAAAGCTAGCACTAGAGCAGGACTCCTAATGCTCCTGTACGTACGGTAGGTAGGGACTTTTTCTCACAAGATCAAGGTCTTTTGGATTACCTCCCTGACAAGAGGAAGCAGTGGGACCTAAACAGTGTATCCTGGATTATCATGACAGGAACAAGACCTAGCTTATAGATATTGTAGTGACTTTCATGGTAAGAAAAAGAAAAAAAAAAACTAAAAAAACAGAGGTGGTCTGGATGTTGCCCACTTCTAGCTCACAACAACATAAACTGAAGAGATGCTTTAAGTTCTCTGTTATAAAGATATAATACCTCATATTTCCAATTTACCACATTGGATTCAAAGTTCTTGTCTACAAAAAAACCCCAAAAAACAAAAACCAACAAACCAATCAATACTCTTAAGCATGGCAGCCCTAAAGATAGATGCAGAAAGAAGCTGTTGAAAAAAACCCATGGCAAAACCCCCATATATAGTTATAAAGCAGAGTTTCTTTAGGGAATAAAAAACAACAAAACCACCCTGCCCCTATCTCAAAACAATCTTTTAGAAGTCCTAAGATATTTCTAAACCTTTGCTCTTCGATTTCTTTCTTGCTCCTGTAACATGTATCTCCTCTACTTCACACACACATACTGCACCTGTATTTACAGTGATGCACTGTTGCACACAAATAACTCCCAGATCCCTCCTCCTCCTCTTTTCCGTTGAAGCCGGGAATCCCGCCTTGTGCGAGCCTGCAACACCCCAGATGGGCGAGGGAGGCTTGCCAGCAGCCTTGCTCAAAACCACAAGGTAATTTTACAGTCTTCTGTTTTAACATTGTGCAGTGAATACCATTTCTTATACAAAATATTAATGGCATATGGCACTGCTTTAATAGCACAGCCATTTGGGGTGGAGTGCAAGGAGGGTTTTTTTATTATTATTATTACAACACAATAGCTTCATTAGCTACTGCGACGGACAGCACAGAGTAATGGGAATGACTGATTCAAACAGGAAGTCCTGAGGTAAGTCATTCTGTGTAAGTTGACTACATGATGTAGTATCAGGCAAAGCAGTTTAAAGGTCTGATGAGATGACAAATCATTAACTCAGTATCTCTCCAAATGCAAGCAGTATGGCCACAGGTGTTGTCTAAATCCCCTCTTTTCTCTTTTTTTAGCTATCTGAATACGTGATTGGGAATTAATCTTTGACAAACTTCTAACCCGTTAAAATCTCCTGATAAAACTGAAGTACAAAAGGATTGCCAGCAGAGTATCATTTACAACTGCAACTAAAGCAAAAGAAAAGAAAGGAACCTTTGAGGAAGTTACAAACAATAACTACAGTCCAATAATGTCCCAGTGACAGGCAGATTATCAAGTAAAAAAGAAACAAGTATAATGTTCACGTTTATCTAAGGGGAGAAGGAGCAAGGGTGCTTGAATGAGCACTCTATCATCTTTAGATCATCTTCCACTTTTGGAAGAATACGGGACAAATCTGTCAGTAATGAGGAACCGTGGCCTTTCACAAACACTCTGCAGGAGGTGGCTAGACAGAGGTACAGAACATGTAAGCACACTCTATCTACCAGCAGCAGCAAGCATATGAGAGAGATACAACCTCTTGTTGAGGAATTCCTTAGGGCAGAGATTAGTGGATGCCAGTACATTTACCTGGAAAATGACCTCTGCATGCACTTTTAATACTCTCTCCTTAAGCATCTTGTGTAAGTCACTGTTGCAAAGAGAATATGGTATTAAATGAATACTTGTGATTACTAAATATGGCTGGTATTTCAATCTATGTATTTACATGTACAGAATTGTTGTTGTTTTTATTATTATGTTTTAATTATCACTTACAATATTTTTTTCCTACATTTGCTTAATTTACCCTATTTGCTCCAGAGTTGCTCCTTCCTAACTAGTGGTCAATGGCTATCCCATACCATATGATATCGTGCGGCGGAGGAGGAGGAGGGAGGGAGAGACAGTCATAGTGATGGCTTTTGTCTTCCCAATCAACTGTTACGTGTTAGGTGAAGAGGATCAGTGGAGTCTGAAGAGCTCATGTTGAGATAGCTTTCTAACTGTTCAAGGGAATAACAAACAAACAAAAAACAAACAAACAGAAATAAACCCAGAAAGGGAAAAAAAAAATAGAACTAAGTCAAGCATGGTACTGATGTAATTTTTACAATTTTTAGTAATTTGTTTCAGTTCTTCAGTTTTCAATGAATTTACAAGTGTTCAAAGAAGAGCTTGATGTCATGATTACAATCTCACACAAACTCCACTAAGGATTAGTCATTATTACTAGACAATATAATGGTAAAAACAGACTTATTTTAGTAATACTTGTTTTACAGTCTTCAGTTTGTCTATCATCACAGCGCTTACCTGTGCCTTATGAAAAACTTTGGCTATTTGGCTAATTTTAAACTTATAAGGTTTTAAATTTGCCTGCAGATAATGAAGGTCTGATTACAAAGAGTCTGAAAGTAGGACAGAACCAAGAAATGGAATAAACTCGCTAGGAACTGACTGAGGATGGTTAAACTTAAAATTATATTGTCTGCATGTTATGCCATCTCATTTTAAAACTATCACACAAGAGTACTATTTGTCCTTAGCTGCACAACACATTGCTCAAATTATTACAGAAAATTCACATTACTGGTAGGTTCATGAAGTTCCTCAATAAATCAACATCTGCCATTCACCAACTGATGCTGATAGTCTTGCTGTGAATTTGGCAGCAGGAACAATCACTAGTATATTGTAGATAGTTCTCATAACTGCAGTATGCAACATTGCCGGGAAAAAATACGTCTTTAGGGGTAGTATAAATAGTGTACATCAAATGAACTGCAGTATTTCTGCTTCCAGTTTACACACTAAACATGACTAATTTCTGTTTGTGTTTGCACAGAGCTATTACAGTACATAGCAATCATCTCTGGTTAACTTGAATCTGTGTAGCTGAATCACAAACTCTTGTTTTGAGGATGGACTTTTATTAGACCACACAGACCCTCCTAATAACGTTTCCAGATAGAACCTTTTTCCTGTTTTTGCCTTATGAAGGCTGCACCATCAGTTCTGTACTGTGGGTACAAGTATTTGAGGTAATGCACACATTTAGGAGGAGAGGTGAGAAAGATTGAGCAGTACCTTAAATATTGACTCGTGTGTCACAGGATGTTCCAGTATCACATGACAGCCAGAATTATTAACTAATTAAGGGCTATGTAATTGATGGGCAATTGAAAGATATCACTTAGGAGTCTACAGTGATGTTTTACTTTGATATCATTTTTCATGTATGAGTCGGACAGAAATAATGCTTGATGGCAATATTTTAATAGATACAGAGATTACATTGTCTGATATTAATGCATATTTCTCTATCAACACCTAGAAACAGGTGCTGTTTGCCCTTATCAGCTGCAAGAAAAGTCACACCAAAGCATAACAGTATGACCAGATTATAAGATGAAGTATCACATTAATGCAAATGGTTAACTAAGGAGAGGAAAGCTCATGATAACAAATGGTGGAAAACTTCAGTGACTTACTATGTTTGAATGTACTGTATAAAGCTAAAGGCCAAACTTCCTTTAGCCATGCCTCGAGATTCACTCCTTCAGAAGCAGGGTAAAAATTACAAAATATAATACCAATGATATCGACTAGTTTAAGAAAAAAAAAAAAAAGGTGGGATAAGCTGATTTCTTGTAAGTTATGTGCATATTTACACAAATAAATAAAATACTGAAGCAAAAAAAAAAGTGACCTTAATGAAAAAAGATTAAAACTTAAGAACAGATATAGCATTATATTTGTTAATTCAACTACAATAGGTAAATAATGACAGATTACACAAGCCTTTTAACATTAAGGATGGCACCACTTCTGACCTGGAAGGACATGTACACGTTTCTATCCCGAAATTACATAGCAATCCATTATTTAAACTGGTTTAGAGGAAAAAAACCCCAACAAAACATAACAACGCAAAAAAACCTACACACAAAAAACAAACAAACCCACCATAATTGGAGAGCATGAGAATGTAAAAACACAGGGGGAGAGAAATGATTTCAAAGGAAAGTCTTACAATAAAATAAGAAAATGAAAAAAATAAAAAAGGTGTCCTGATGAACCTTTCAGAAACCATGTTTCCCTGTTTTCCTTCCCTGCAGCCTACCCTTGATTGAATTCCTTATTTAGCAGCATAACTATGGAGTAAACTTGAATATTTTACAACTTTGTTCTTCAGAACTGACTTAATACATATTCGGGATAATAGCTACAGCTCTTGTCGAGTAGAGTGTGCAGAGTACTGTCCACTGACCAAGAAAGGGAAATCTTGAGAAATTCATTTGCTTGGTTTCCAGCCTGTAGCATGCTTTGATTCAGATTTCTACAGAGAGTAAAGCTATATAATCTAGTGTTATTCTTTAGAAGTATTAAAGCATAAAAATCACCAGGTATTGTGAGCTGCAAGACAAACTAAATAAGAGATAAAATGGACCTTAATCTAAATATAACTTATTTTTACTTGTAGTATAACTTTATCTCTTTAAAGAGACTATATTCAGATTGGTGATGATTTAAGGAAAGAATTAAACAGAACACCTAGCGCAGTTGGCACCTACTTCGAACAGCTATCAACAATAGAAGAAAAAAGTGCTAGTATATGCTTTTTAAATATAATATAAAAGCACTGGAATCATTCTAATGTCAAGATGAGAGCTTTAAACTGTACTTTTGCAGATAGAGAGATTAAATCATCAACTTCTCTCACTGGATTACAAGTATTCTTTTGCTCTGTTTACATGAAAGGAAGAAAGGGAGAATATACAAAGCAGAAAGAAAGGGGAGCTTCCATAGGGAAAGGTTGGTGTTCCTCAGCACTTCACCTGGTGCAGAAAAGGCGTTTGGAATGAAAAGACAAAGTTAGTAAGAAAGAACACATTGCACTAGTCACTGGTAATACACATTGATGAATGGAGATTGAAAGATGAGCTTGTATTTCTAATAGATCTTTAACAGTGCATAACAGCATGATTACTGAAACAGAAATCTCCATTTGCCTCAGGAAATAACCTAATTGTCATAAAAAGGCAAATCTTCCGTCACCTTTTTGTAGGAAACTCAAGGTCCACACTGTTCACCCACACAACTGTTCTGTAAAACAAGTGTAATAGTCTTGCCATCCTTTGACATCTGTCATCTTTCCCACACTGAGAAGACCTTACTAAAGAGGCTCAGCTCTCCTCAGAATGACCAGAGGGCTAATCTGAATGCCACCAGGCAAAGGAACAGTCATCTGCTCTCTGTGCTGCTGACATTCACACAGATCATGAGCACTAGGAAAGCAAAGGGGATGTTTTAAAGATGCAGATTCTAAACCCAAGCATCAATAAGAATTTTAAGGCGTCTCTGCAATCTTAATCTGGCAATATTGTAAAAAAAAGCTAGAAACACAGTCTAGCCATTTCATCCAATGAAAAAGGAAAAAAAAGGAAAAAATGGCTTAGTAAGAGCTGCTTAGTAATCCACAGATATAAGGAAGAATCCTCTGGCTATCTGACACCACAATCTTAATGATTTGTATGGGTTTATTTAATCAGTCTTTTTTAATTCTCACCACCCCCCCCCCCCCCCCCCCGGGGATTTAAAACAAGCATATCTCCAGAGAAGAAATAATTCTCTGCAGAACAATATTGTTAATCACTTTGTTTAGCAGTGAATACTGAACAAACCATCCTGAAAAACAAAAAATCAACCATCTGCTTTCTTCACTCTTGGTCTGAAACAAGGGTGAAAATGCAATACAAACTGCATAGCTCAGCTGTAACCAATGGTTCTGGAAACACAAACACATTCCAAGTAAATGATCTTGTCTTGTAAGAAACCAAAAGCATGTAAAGCAAACGTGTTTTTCTATGTTTATTCCCCTTTCTGATTTCCCCTCATTCTTCTTCTCTGAACTCTTTGTCCCTGTTCCCTCAAGACACACCTCATTCAAGCTCCTGCTCCTCTCGGCTTCTCTCCTTGTCTGCATCTGAATTAATCTGTTCCACCAGTTTTCTATTCTCCTGAAACACCAGGTGGATGAAATAAAAGCTGAAGGAGACATTTTTCATTAGTTGTAATGCCCGGACACAGAAGCCTTGAATAGTCATGTGCTGCAAGAAGAGTCACAACTGTATGAATGTGTAATTTGCAAATAGAAACCAACAAAAACCACACAGAGACACAATCCCCCACTTAGTAAGTTTGGCCTCTCTGAATTCTCCAATTCTGGTTCTTATCTAAACTGTGTCTTAAAGGTAATCTTAAGTTATGGCTTTTCTGTATACCTAGAGACGAACCAATGTCCCTAGTGCTAGACTCCTAGATGGATAAAACAATGCGATTCATAGGGTTTTCAC
The DNA here is from genome assembly GCA_025345505.1 of Todiramphus chloris collaris. Taxonomy (NCBI): domain Eukaryota; kingdom Metazoa; phylum Chordata; class Aves; order Coraciiformes; family Alcedinidae; genus Todiramphus; species Todiramphus chloris. Next base: position 12,771,128 of record JANVCC010000040.1, read on the forward strand.
ATATCTTCCAAGAAGCAAAAGAGGTAGTTACTTCACAGTAGGACAAAGTGGTTCCATTATCATTTCCATTCGTATGATACAGTAGCTGCTATTTATAGTCACCACCACTTTGCAACTTTGTAAGTAGCTACCAATTCTGTGTTAAATGGGAAGTGGAGATAATCTTCCATTCTAAACAAATTTTATTTATTTCAAGAATATTGCATCATCATAGATGACATTTCTCTACATAAGCAGAGAGCCTCAGAAATACCTGTTCTAATTCTAAATTCATATTGCACCAATTAAAGGACTTTGTCTGCCATTTTCACCTGTGGAAGGAAGGTGGCGAACACTTTCAAATCTTTGTGGTTTTTTAGGCACTGAAAGGTATGCGAATTTTGGCATGCATCACGTTACTCATTTCTGCAAGTCTGAAAGACTTTACTACACATTTGCAGTACTTAGCAACCCAGGTTCTAGAAATTCACATCAGTGCAGAGAGAAGCTGGATATGAAAACCATGCTTCCTTCCCGGCTTTTACAAGACATACTTTGTCTTCCACTGAACAGTATGAAAAGAACAAAGTCTGCACCAAATACATGCATTCAGCCAGCAGCAGACACCAGGCGATACCAAGTCCCCCCTGATGATCAAACCTCCTTACAAGAAACAGTGTGAATTAGTTCTAACACTCCTATATCCACTGGCTAAGTTTTACTTATCTTTCAAATGTTGCAGGAAGAGCTTTGAAGTTACCACAATAATGGTTTTCTACTGGAAAATATCTGGTTCAGCTAATGTGCAGTTCTATGGAAGTTAGTATTTCGATAGACTGATTAAAGTTTCTTTACTTTCAGACACTTCATTTTAAACAATGCATCCTGTATATACAGAGGCAGAGACTGCATAAAAGGTCTGACAGGGTTTCCATCCCCTCCCCCTCCTTGTTTTAATGTCATTCTGGTACTGTTTACTACGGTTGTGTCCAGATGGTACACTAAACTGTACCTTCTGGCACAACACAAAACTCCATCCTTATTTTTCACCAAGGTACTGTATAAGTGAGAAATCTATACCTACTTTTGTGAACAAACGTTTTACAACCAAAACTCTTGACTTACGACACCACTGAACTAAGGTTTAGTTAATTAAATTCTAAGAATCAATCATTCATTACATGTATGAAAATCTACCACTGCAATGTACTGTTGGAAATACCAGCTTGCAACCAAAACATCACTGATTGAATTTCCTACTGCATTTAGTTTATCACACCAACTCCTAATTACAAATTAAAGCACTTCCATTATGAACAAGTACCCTAGAAATCAACAGAAGTCTATTGATGTCCACAGAGTCAAAACGTATCTATCAGTTATCCTGTCTCTTTGGGAAGAATGATGATCCACAGGTTAACACACTATTAAAACATCACTAAGTCTTGAGTTCAGTTTCTTTCTGTACCACAGATTTCAGACAAAACTTGGACAAATCAGAAATCATTATTTTATTTTGGAGAATTTATTTTATCAAAGAATTAGGGCACTTCATGATGATGTTTGATGCAAAACTCAAATGAACACAAATTAACTTTCTGCACAAAATTCAGACTCCTGGTCTTCACTTGTACCACCAAGGTGCTGGAGAATGAGCATCTCTTGGGTTTCACCCATCAACCTACACAGCACAGAGTGGTCTGGTGCCTGTTCAGTACTCCACTACAGTCAAAAACACCTTCATGCATGCAGCAGTGTCTGTTGCGTGAAAAGGTAAGTAATTTGGCAGAAAATAAGCCCCCTTGTGTTCCAGGTGGCCCTCAGATATCAGAGGGGCTGGGGGTGGCTGGGCTCAGACTCCAAGTGATGTCCAATTTGGCACTCTTAGTCCAGTCGCGTTCAGTCTGGCTGAACTATCATGGTTTGGGTTCACTAACAGGGCACTGTCAGTTTGGGTACTATTAGTCCGGTCATGTTCAGTGTATCTGAACCACCAGGGCTCGGATCCCAGTCCGGTCGCATTCACTATCTGGATCACCACGGCTCGGATCCCAGTCCAGTCTTATTCAGTATCTGAACCACCACGACTCGTATCCCAGTCTGGTCACGTTCAGTATCTGAACCACCATGGCTTGGAACCCAGTCCAGTCACGTTCAGTATCTGAACCACCACGGTTCGGGTCCCAGTCCGGTCACGTTCAGTATCTGAACCACCATGGCTCGGGTCCCAGTCTGGTCACATTCAGTATCTGAACCACCATGGCTCCAGATTTACTACTAGCCCCCTGCACCTCCTGCCCAGCCACGCTCCATGGTACCATGGGGCCAGTAAAGATCTGACAGTGCCGATGAGAGAATCACTGTGACTGGCTGCATGGAAGGTGCAGTTTATTGAGAGCAACAGGAATACAAGTTCTTTTACATTGCCGGTGATAAATACACTGTCTACAAAAGTATATATATATGGAGTATACAGCTGGGGTGAGTTAAAGAGCAGCTCTAAAAAGTTTCTAAGTTCAAGGTCTGGATCTCACCCAAAGGCATTCCTAAGGGGGGGAAGCGAGGTTCAGCCCGTCAACTGATCCCAGGAATGAGAGATGATGTCCGCCCTGACTTGTCCACGATGATGTCTTCCCTAACATCCCCCCTCACCTAAACCATTTTTATAATAATTTTTACCTTTAGGGTGGAGCTTGAGTGACTCTCATCATAAATACCTTTATTATGATTGGTGTACATTTCTCTCACTTCACTTTTGAAGATATCGCTAAAGAAAATTTACTGCACAAGCTCAGTGAGGGGTGGTGGCACTTTGGAGGGAGGTAGCCTCTGGGCTGGAGATGTGGTTTAGTATTATAGTGACATTATAATGGGCAAAGTTTGCACAAAGGACAGTACTTTGTCAAAAACTGACAGACTGTTGGCCCAGGGTTGCAAACCCACAGCTTATCAGTTCTGTAGGAACAGCAAGTTCCCATTTCTCTTGCAACTTTGCAGGGCCTGGCCATGGAATCTTCACTCCACTCCATCCCCTGTGCCGCTTGCCAGCAGTTTTGGCTAGGGAACTGCTGTGACATGGACTCCTGGCATACCAGTTGCACTCTGACCTGACAGTTTCTCTGCTGTTATACCTTTCCTATGTGTGAACAACGCTGCAACTTTAATATGATTTTAGTTTTTAAAATCATCCCCAGTCATCATGCCACAGTGTCCTATAACAGCCAAGAAACTGGACACTACTCATGATAGCACTTGCTGAAAATGAAAAACAAATCTAAGTCTCTAGTACATACTCTGTTCTAACAGCACCTATGCTTTCAGTATGTAAATATTTTCCATTACTGAATTTGCACTGTATCGACCCATAACTAAATTCCTGCTAACACAAGTGTGCACATAGAGAATCACTGGATCATTCAGGTTGGGAAGCTCCTTGGGATCATCACGTCCAACCATGAACCCCACTCTACAAAGTTCACCCATGTTCCTGAGAACCACATCTAAACAACCCTTAAACACATCCAGTGGTGATGACTCAACCCCCTTGCTGGGCAGGCTATTTCAGTGTCTGACTACCCTGTCTGTGGAAATTTTTTTCCTACTGTCCAGTCTAAACCTCCCCTGTAGCAGCTTGAATCCATTCCCTCTTATAACTAATTACCTATGAGAAGAGAGCAGAACCAACCTCTCTACAATGTCCTTTCAGGTAGTCACAGAGAGTGATGAGGTCTCCCCTCAGCCTCCTCTTCCTCAAACTAAACAGACCCAGCTCCTTCAATCACTCTTCATATGATTTATTCTCCAGGCCCTTTACCAGCTTCATTGCCCTCCTCGGCACTTGCTCCCAAGTGCATCTAAGAAGATTTCCTCCAGAAGACATACAGTATCTTGGATAAATACACTGAACAGCACTGGCCCTAGAACTGAGCCCTGAAGAACACCACTGGTGACCAGCCACCAGCCACATGTAGCCACATTCACTACAACTCCCTGAGCCTTGCCTTTTAGCCAATTCTTCACCTAGCCTACAGTCAACCTGCTCATCCCACAGCTGGGCAACTTGTCCAAAAGGATGTCGTGAGGGAAAGCAAAAAGCCTTACTAAAATCCAGAAAATCGACATCCGCTGCCTTCTCTTCATCCACTAGACAGGTGACCTTATCATAGAAGGGCATCACAGCAGTTAAACAGGTCCTTCTCTTTGTGAACCTATCGTGGCCATGCCTGACAATTGCATTATTCTTTGATGCCTTTCAACAGTACCCGCTATAATCTTCTCCATCATTTCTGCAGGAACTAAGGTTAGACTAACAGGTCTGTAGTTTCCTGGGTCTTCCCTGGCACTGTTCTTGTAAATTGGACTAACACCAGGTAGCTTATTTCTGTGAAACTAAAACCATATCCATGCCCCGCAGAAGACTGAAATATAAATAAAATATCTTTTTTAAAAGGGCTGCTAAGTCTTATGTAATTTATAGAGTGCCAGCTACATAGTAGTTATTTTACAAGAAAAGATACGGTAGGATAAAAAAAAAAAAAAAAAAAAAAAGAATTTGCATACATTTCCTTAACAGTGGACCTTCCTTAACTCTGTTTGAAAGTTTCCAGTGTCTGATCCTCACTGAAAGGTTATATATGAAGAAAGAAGATAGACAGGCAGAGACAGACAGCTCGGCAGATAAACAGCTACTGGAGTCAACAAGTCAGATGAATATCTTTGTACAAAGCACACAAAGCACACAACTCAAGAAAGAAAATTAAGCCTGCACCCGATATGCCAGTTATTTCAAATTACCTCTTAGTGTTGTAAACTGCAAAATTCATCTGATTCAAACTCGTGGCAAAATGAGCACGATAAAGTTCACAGTCTGCATCGTGCTGTTCCAGAGCGATGAAAAACAGCCTTTAACACAATAACCCACGTCCTTGCTACATCCAGTCATTTTACTGTACGCTCATAATTCACATGAATGATGCCATCAGTACTCAATCAGCACAATAAAAAGATTTGTCAAGTATTTGTATTGTGTAGAAGCGAATGGGTCAGGAAGAAAGGGGACCAAAAGAAAATCGAAGAGAAAACATCAGAGAGAGGGAGTCTGCTGAAGAAGAAAGAACACCAAAAGCTTCTATGGAAGTACAAGAAAACAATCAACACCAGATAGGATATCAAGCGGCCTAAGACAACTCAGCTTAGAAGCAATGCAGGAAAATTACATGCAGAAAACTGCAGAGGAACTGTCAGATTATGACCACAAAACAACAAGACTGGGAAGTGAGGTAGAAAGGGAGCCTGAAAAAGTGAGAAAGAGATAGACTGAACTGAATGAATGAGCATCAGCATCTAGAAAACAAAGAAACAGAAAGTGAAAAATAAGATTATTAGTAGAAATTGAGATGGAAGTATGAATCATTTCTTTAAAAGAAAAGAATCTACTTTACAAAAGTAATTGTTAGTACTGAAGAACATGAAAACTGACATGAAACCAAGGTCAGTTTATCTTGCAAAAATGGAACTTTCACCTTTATAGCTGAAAGCACAGTTGATTCCTCATATAATACTTTTGTCAAGTTAACTTAATAAACACTTTTAATGCATTTGACCTCATTGGTGTGTGAAATTATATTCTAGAATGATCATTGGATATTGAGCTTATCAGTCACTTCACAATCACTGTTTTACCTTACAAGCTTAGTTCTTTATCAATTCATTTTCAAAATGTAAAATGAACATCAATGTTCACTCACCAGACAAGAATGGTTTTTTTCAAGGCACAACAGGGTGGGGGGGAAATGCACTATAACTCAGAGAAAACAGATTTTTCAAGTGTCAAAGCCTTTGCATTGCTTTTACTTTACGTAAACTATTAGAACTCACTCATTTTGGAAATACCTATAAAATTTCACAATACATTCAACAATTCCAAAGACACGGACCTTCCCCAAACTCTCAAATTTTCGAGCCCGTATCAGCAGTTTGATTACAAATACTATGTATGAGTACTTGCTGACACGCAACCCAGGCATCTCTTCCTGTTGATCATTCTGACCTTTATTAATTCAAGTCTGTACAATCTTCACCACTGATCTGTCAAAACTGACACCTCGTCACACTAAGATTTTGCAGAGAGCATTCTGAAACGGTTCACAGAGCATTACATTGAATCTACTTGATACCCAGAGAGTAAATTTATGGCTTTTAGCTTTTTCTTTTATATTTCTGTGGTAGGATGGCCATACAAGTTGTACTAAATAACAGAAGCAGCTCAACATTTGAAAAGATGAAAATAAAGCCTAATAAGTGGACAGCTAAATTATTTTCATTTGTTTTTATAACATAGTTTTCAAAAGCAGGTTTCATTTTACTGCTCAGAATGTATCCCTAATGGCAGTAATAATTAACAACACACTGTTTATTAACACCTTTATTAACATGTACATTTTAAGGCCCTTAGTTGTAGAGTCGGCTTATAAATATGCTTCACAAAAAACAAAATAACAGGAAAAATGTATAACCTAACACTGGCAAGTACATCTGCTATTAGTATCTTCACTTGGAAAAGAGCCAAGATGTGGGGAAACTGTTGCCTGAAATATTCCATCACTGGAGCTATTTTACACGCAACAGTAACAATAGTCAGCTATGAAAACATGAGGGAACTTCAAGACCCTGAAATGTTACAGGGTTTTTGCATTAATTCCTGTGATACAGCAGACAGTCACCATTAAAATACTTGTTCACCAGTAACATACTTACAGGTGTGATGATTTAAACCACCACCTAAAGCCAGTTTAACACAAAAGCCAATAATTAAGAAAATTTCTTCTGTGCATTAGCAGCTTCAATTCACTATATGAATGTAACTGAAATGAGTTTTGTCTGTAACTTACTGCAAGTTTCTCTTTCAGTGGTGGTGGAAGATGGTTCATTCATCCTGTCTCTTACGTAAGAGAAGAATTCACATGTTTTGCAGTACTCTTACATGGACTGAGGATAAACATATAACTGAAGAGATGACCCTTTGTACTTTCTGTTATTTAAAGAACTCCCACTAGCATTCCAGGGTGTCCGGTGAGCTGAATGCAACTTCTGCATTTGTAAAAGCCTTGCAGGTATTAAATACATGTGTTACTAGCTCAGTGCATGATATCACCCTACAAAAATGCCACCTGATTTATTCCAGAGGCTTCAAGACAGAAAGCACAACCTTAATAGAGGTTATTCCCCCTTCAACCATTCCTTCACTAGGAGATACTGCTAACCCAGAAAAGGAGTCTCCTTCCAATTTTATGCTCCTATGTCAAATTGTTCCTACTACTTGTAATAATTTAGTGATGCTCAAAAAAGAGAGCAGTATTGCTCTCTCATAAAAACAAAACAAACTTAAAAAAAACCAAAAAAACAAAAAAAACCCAAAGCCAAAACAAAACAGAACCACAACAATAATACCAAAAAAATGCTCATACCAATGAGCACACACTTCCACAGTTATGGTCCTTGCAGTACACTGGGAATAACCACCCCGTAACACGTTCATTGCTGTTACTGATGTTCCATTTCCACTAACCTTATTTAGATATAAAAAGCATCATTCATCAGTTTCCAGAGACAAGAATATTTTCTTACTAAATTCAAAAGCAGGACTGCTTCTGCAAAACTCACAAAGTTAACACATCCTAAGAACAGCAGAACTAAAAGTATCCACTGTTACTTCCTGGTTTGTGCTGTTTCCTAACAGATCCTGAACATACCTTCCCCGTTAGCTCAATTTCTGCTTTTATCTAACCCCACAGTTGCTTTTAAACACATCTGTGCTTGTTAGTAAGAAAAATTTATGCTTTGATTTCCTGTCATTCAGAAACACAGGCTTTTCAGTAATCAATACACGTCATTCTGGGTGTTGTGATCACCTGGTGCAAACTGTTAACCTTGCTCTTCTTTGTAAAGCTGAGCTTGCACTGATAAAGCACACAATTGTTTCTCAGATGAAACAGAGAGACATTTGGTGTAAGATATGGATATCAGGGCAAAGACAACTCAGTGTAATTTTTCTTAATATTTTTATTGCTACAAACTCCGCAACTTTCATCTCACTAGGTAATTGTACCTTTTCAAATAAGAACTAAGAGACTTATTTTCCAAGTTTTTGCCACATTTCCCCTCTTTATGGCCTTGCTCCCCCTATCAATTCTCATGCCTTTTGTGCAGATTTTACTTCATCTTGAAATGTGATTTAATTTTAAGTATCAGAGAGCATCCTCGAGGGAACTTGAGGTCATCTGCTCTACAGTGTAGAGATCACAGAAGTTTAATACACAGGAAGAGATCAAATACACCATACCACCTACAGCACGAAAAATATTGTATTTCAGAATGGCAACAGTGATAGAACATGTAGCCCTTTATTGACGAGTCAATTCTCTACCTGGAACATCACAGCTGCAGATAGCAATTCTTCTCAGCATGGCTATACTTCCATTAGCAAGAACCTGTAGGGAGTTACAAAGTGGATGCAGAAACTTGCAGCCTGGACTTTCCTCACTGACTTGCAGAGCTTCTCCTCAGCATTCTGCAGTCTTTAACATCATCCTGAGGAAAGCATCCTTTTATGAAATGCCCTATTCAGAAACAACCTTTCTGTTCCAACACACAAGCCCTTCTAAACTGGCACATGCAACTGGGAAACTAATGCTGCTGGATGCTTGTGTTTGCTGAGAGGATATGCTCTCAGGTTTTGATCCTGACAGAAATCACAGGGCTAACATGTTCTTAGAGACCTTCCTTGAGAGACCATTTTTTTTTATTATTATTTTATCATAGCCCATCTTTAAAGAGAGTAGGGTCTGTGCCAGAAGGCTGGGAATGCAAAGACTACTCAGAATCTGAGACTGGAAAGTTTTGCTTCATCCCTGGGCAAAGCTGCAGAATAAATATATTCAACTGGGTTTTTATAATCACTTTGAGAATAATGATGAGATGAATAACCATAAACACAGGTTTGTTGATAACAAATCAATTGTTTGACAGGTCAATCTAACTTCCTTCAACGTGTACCTGGTAGCTAAAGTAGAAGTGGGAAATGTTATCTCTTGACTTGAGCAAACCGCCTGACACTTTCTAGAAAGATTGTCTTGCACAAGCTGGAAAAATGTGGCCTTTATGAAAGTACTGGGTGATGATAAACCCCACTGGACAACCATCAGGCACAATCTGTCATGTCCTGGTAATTATGGCCTGTCTTAAATTACAGTAAAAAGATCCTGGTTAAAGACTAGTAAGATGTTTCAAATCAAAAGTACAAAGAACCAATATGGAAATGCACAGCAAAGTCATGGGGAAACACCATTAGTAGAGCACGTGAAGGACAGAATTTTTGACAGGATTGAAAAAAGAGTCAATTTAAGAGAAGCACAACGAATTCATCTCCTGAATGGTATGTTTACATTATGGAAATTTCACTTGCACAAATTCAGCAATAGCACTCCTTTCTCTATAAACTCATTTTAGATTTCTTCCACCAATCTCATTTGCATCCTATCCTAATCCAACTTCTTCACTACATTTTTTCAATCCTTTTTTATATCTATAGAAAAAATTCATAGAACTCTGGGAAAAATTAAACCAAGATGCAAGCTGAATGCTCTAAGCAGTTACAAATTGCAGGCCTCTTTCTAAAGTTACTGGAATTCTGACGATAAAAAGAAAATACACATAAAGGACCACTTTCCTAAAATCACAATTTCCAATGAGAAGCCAAGAGTATTTGCCACCTGCAAGGTATTTTACACAAATAAGGGAAAAATCTCCAAATTAAACAGCATAGTTTATCCCAAATGTATCCAGAGGTTAATGTATTGACAAGAAAACATGCTGGGAATCTTTACCATAGTTGTCATTAATTCTTTTTTCTGTTATTCAAGTAAAACTCAGTCTTGGGACCACCAGTTAATTAGCAAATTTTCTTAAAAGTGTGGTTCTAACAGTTGATACTAGTGGGATCAGATTGACAGCATGACATTACACTATAAATAAGCTGATTTATCCCCTACATCAGCATTTGGGCTATAAAAGAAGCTGAAAACTCTCCTCCACAAATTTTAAAAATATGGAAAGATCTACTAAAAATAACAACAAAGCCAGACAAGTATAAACTAAATATTGCTATTGGAACCACTATGTAAATAGCATTATGCTAAATGTAATGGAAGAAAAAACCAGCACTTGTATTCTCAGCACTGCAGTATTCTACTACAGGATCCAGATGTAAAGTACTACACTCTGTGACAACTCATTGTCATGAGTAATGAACAGTACAGGTAAGGGTATCTTAATGAGATGTACTCACACCTCCATAAAAACTCAGTACATTTCTCATACACAGTTTCCCTTGTGGCTAATTCATCAACACTTCGCCTTAGTGACTTAATCAAGATCGAGACACAAAAAGCAAATCTCCTGGGCCACAGATGACACTGAAGTCCTCACATTGTGATGTGCCCTACGCAGAATCAGGGCTCATATCTATCAGTGAGAAAATGGCAATGAAAAACATGAGCCTCATCTCCTTTGAGCTAGGCATAAAACCACACACAGTGCCATCAACTGAAGCTTGTGGATCGGGAAGGAAAGTCTGAAGTTAAACACATACATTTAAACACCTTCTGTAGTTTCTAGGAAGAAACCTTTTCCTTGATAATGCTTTGTTCCTGGACAAAGAATTTGCCTAGAGGACTGATCAAAGAAATGATCTGTTGGACAAGAAGATTAAACTGCATATATTCTTTTCTGATATATTATTGAAATTATCACTGTACCACACGCTTCATGACTCTTCTAAAGAATCTAACTACTCAACCAGAGATTGTTGTTGGGCATTTTCCTCCCCTTTCAGAAGTGAAAGGGGTGTTGGAGGGTCTTTACTACCTGTCTTTTTGTTAAATGTGGCTACCTTTGAAGCAAGTACCTCTGAAATGAGGCAGATGGTGTATCCTTTGAAATATCAGATTATTGAAAGCAGAAGCAAAAAAAGAGGAAAAGCTCTACTGCAGTTACTTTATTATGTAATGCCCTTTTAATCTTGTAGGGATGACCACAGATAATCAGAAGATGAAATCATGATTCCTCTTGCCACAGCTCTGCAAAAAAAGAGAAGCAGAAAGAACTACAAGGAATTAATTCAAGCTTCTCAATATGCAGTCTCAGCATTTTGAGGACATTTAAAGGAGCAAATTTGCTACCTCCCGAATAAAGTTTGCTGCAGATGGTAATGCTACAGAGATCTTGAAATTTGCAGAAAGATTCCAAAGTATTTTTAGAACATTGATTCCACAGAAATCAAAGACAAATGTCGTTTTAAATGAGAGCCAAATATGATCTGAAAAAACCTGAAAATGAAGACCATGTAATATTCCACTTAGCAAATTATTCCACCCAAGTCAAATTAGTCCTGCTCGAAATATTTTCAAGGTCTTTTTCTAGTCTTCTTACAGAATTTAATTAATGGTGCTTTCATTGCTTTCCTTGAGAAAATATCATGTGCAAACCCACACTCCCATTGTTATTATCTTCCTTGTACAATAAAGACTAAATGAAGAGATGGTAATGAAGATGTGAAATAATACCTTCTCATAATGCTCTCTTCATGCACTCAGTGTAACAGAGGCATATACTGTCACTGTCAAAATCTGCAGTACTATCTCAGTTAACCTTTTGTGTCAAAAAAAAAAAAGAAAAGAAAGATTAAAAAAAAAAGATAAAAATCAGTTAGGTGAGCATCCCAAAAACCAGGAAATAATTTGGTAATGGAAAAGCCATGCAATCTTCTGACAGTTTCTAGAATAATCAAAAACACAGGAGAAACTACTAAATTTGTTTTGCTCACGGTCAATTTGCCACAGTGTTTCCTCTTCCCCCTCTCACCTACCAGACTCTCTACCATGTCAAGTTTTTGCTCAGCAGGGAAGTGTAGGCATCGTTATGCAGTGGCTGACACAGGCAAAGATCATCATTCCCTCAACAAGCTCAGTTATATACTCTGTATAGAGTCTGCCCACTGCACACGTTGCCAAAATAAATTAAGCTCAGATTACCACGCAGCCACCCAAGTATATTGTGTTGATAACATACACAGACATGTTCCAGAAGATCTTTGAGCTCATCCTCTAAGACAAATTCTCTGAATTGATACGGAACTGATGAAACTTCACTGAAAAGAAATAGGTGTTTGCTGGTTGGAGGAAGAGGCTGACACTAAACGACTGAAAGATGCCAGTCAGAGCAGAAAATTTGCCCAGTACATGGCAGGCTGCTTTGCAGAAAGACAGAAAGTGAGGTTCTCCTAAGAGTCGGTCACCTCAGATGCTGCAAGAAAAAGGAAAGACACATGAGGGAAAAATCTCTTTAGGTGACAGCAGGTTCCCAGGAGCTGAAAGTGGTGCCTGCTGGCAAAAAATGTTAGCTTGGGATCCCAGCAGGAAGCATTCAAGAGCTTGCAGTGGCTAAAAGCTTCTGTTTCTGTAAACAAAAAGATATTTTCCCAGCCAGATGGGGTTCTGCAAGTGCTTGCAGCTCTAATATAAAGAAATCCTCTAAAAAAGAGTAAACAGTGGGTAGATATAAAGAACAAAAGCTCATCTTTTTTTGTCACTTAAATAATTAAAGCATATCTTATTGACTAATGAAGTTATTTAAAGACATCAGAGTAACACTGCAGCCAGCATAAGCAACTGTTTTGCCTGAAGTGACATGTTCACAGCAGTAGATTTTATTTTTTCTTCATAAAATTTGTTCTGTCATTTCTGCAAGAAAGCTATTTTTAGCTGACAGATATCATGGCAAAAAAATACATACATGCAAATCTTCAAATGAAATGAATAGTAACTCAACAATCAGATACTATTCCTATAGTATGAAGACTTGATAAAAAATGGATCAGGCAATGGTGTCTTTTCTCAGTCATCAAAATACTCCAGAGTTTTCCAGTTATATGCAGAACCCGTAAAAGTAGTACAGTGTGTGGCTTATGTGTGTTCGTGTGCAATTGTCTGCTAGACAGTAAATCCAGTTCCTTAAAATGTCATAGGGATCATTTGCATATCAGCCAAAAGGCAAACATTCAAATTACTGATAGCTGGAAAGAACACTCCATGTCACTTACCTAAACATTCAGATGAGAAAGCTACATTGAGGTGTGCACCTGAATCAGGAAATGGGCCACTATGTCTCCTAGTATTGGTACAAACTCAGCAGGCAAACAATGGGACTGAGGAAAACACTAGACTAATTTCTGACCATACAGCCCATTCCTTTACTACGGTATTTCCCATATTACCATCATCCTATAGTTATTTTATTACATTATTTTTCTAAAAAAACCCAGGAATGACTGATCCTCTGTCCAAGCTTTCCTTAGTAAGCAGAGTTACAAAACAAGAAGGAAGAATTCATTACAGAAAGAATGGCATTAAACTTTCTACCTGACACCCTTCTTTTTTCAGGTGTTAGGACATGTATCTTTGCGTTTTCTGTGAGTTGTAAGATTTTACCAAACCTACAGGAATGCAGAAGGCCGCTTCTCTCAAATGCAATATCTCACCATAGAGGATACAACAACACTTTGACTCACTCTGGCAATCAGAGTGTAATTTCTTACAGTAATTAAGGCTGTAATTTCATTAGCTCAATCTCAAAGCAATAATCGGGAGTTGTTGGAGGTCTACTTGGTGATGAAATCAAGATCTCTCTAGTTCTGCAGTAGGATTCCTGCTTACAGAAGTGAAGAATATTGAAAAAAAAACTTGGGACATCCTTGTACTGTTTCCACATTCTTAAAAAAAAAAAATCTACAAAAAATAGTTTGGATAGACTTCATACTGATCACCCTTTACCTAAAAGCTCTGCACGTTGATTGCATTGAGGAGGGAGTACTGGTGGAGTTCACTGTCTCTTCACAGCTTCATCAAGATTGAATTGATCAATTTGAATAGTATTGGAAAAGGAAGACTTCACAAGTTCATTTTCTCTAGTACAAGCTACCCTTTCCCAATACACCAGGAAAATTAGGAAGGACAATCTAAGAGAAAATGAAGGATTTTACAGGCCACTTGAAGCTTTTAGGGGAAGCCTGAAGTAAAAGACAAGTTGTTCTGGAATCACAAGAACCCCCTCCAGAAACACAACCAACACAGTATTCATTAGCCTGTTAAGTGTAATGATTTATAAAAAATACATCAATAAAACGTTTTATTTTGTATTTATATAGACATAAAGTTGGGGAAGCACTTCTATTTTACTTCCATCTGAAAATCACAGGCTCTTCTCAGTCCTAGAATACTGGGAACCTTAGATTCCTATCCTGTAACAGGCATTGACATCCCTGGCAGATGATCAAAAAACCAGATTACAGAGATCGCAGACCTACGCTGCTATTACTGGGGTAAATTAAATACTGGGTTTTTTTAATATATATATACATGCATATATATATATAATAGTTATATAGGCTACTTCCTTGCTGCTACAGTTTTCTACCTCAGTCTGATGCACACATTCCTTCTCATGATCTGAGGCATTCACAGTTAACATCACACATATATAACACAGACTTCTCCAATGTAGATATAAGTGAAATTTCCTCTATTACTGAGAATTACTATTAAGTTTTACACCTAATATGATGCAATTTCAAATGAGGGAGAGTTGGTTTGGATTTGCATGGAAATTTATAAACTTTGGTTCGACACACACACTCCAAAGGTTGGGTAACATAGCAAATTTACATGGCTATTTTTAGTTTCTTTTTTTAATAAAGTAAACTATTTTTCTAGTTAACCTAAAAAATTCTAAGCTGTTTCTCCCTTTTGGAAAAAAAGGCCAAAGCTGAAGCTTTAAAGAAGCCAACATACTTTGTCATCACACAAATAAATTTACCATGGGCCTGGAAATACAGCTTTTGTAAACATTACCTTGGTTCACATTTCTGCCATATAGGAATAGTTTACTACTTCTGAGGTAGGGGTTTGTTAGTTGGTGTAAGAATTCAGTCTTGCACTTTCTATGTTTGCATAAATCTCAGTGATTTCTTTAAACAACATGATTTGGTCATCACAGAGTCAGGAACTCTCCTTTCTGTTTCTTAACAAGAAAACTATTAAAAGTAATCCAAAAACCAACCCTCATCAAGACCACCCAACCTGGTAAATTACCCATCAGTATAGCTCAGATGTAAATTATAAAGCAAACCCATTCACAGAAATGAAGTGACTGAAAGAAGTTTATGTTCTACAAAACCCCTTGACTACAATGCAAGCAGACAGAGATGCAATATGCTATCATAGAAATAAGGCCCGTTTTAAAGGGCTTCTTTCCCATCTGTAAGGAAGAAACTGCACTAGTTTGAAAAGATTCAAATGATGTTAAAATCTTCTGTCATGGAAAGACTTTCCTCTTTAAGTATTCCAAGTCTTTATTTTTAAGACAGTATTTCAAAATGGTTTGGGAAGGGTGGTGGTGGCTTTTTCAGAGGTTTATTTGAGGGTGGTTTCTTGTTGCTTGTTTGTGCAGGGTGTTGGTTGTGGTGTGTGTTGTGTTGTGGGGGGATAATGATGGGTTTTTTTTTCAATTTGGGTTTTTGCAATTTGGTTTTACTAAAACAAACCCCCCCCCCAGTATGAATCAATGGACCCAGTGCTCAGCCCTTCCTAGTAAGCGAGGTGATCCAGCCTCCAATGACGTGGCTCCCAGGCCCCGTCTTTCTTGTGCTGGGGAACCCCAACCCGGACACAGTACTCCACAGCCCTGCTGTCGACACTCCATGCAAACACAGACCAACACCGTTGGCCTTCCTTGCCAGCAAGGCAGACTGCAGACTCACATTCTCTGCACTGATCACCAGGACACCCCGCCATGTCCCTTTCTACAGAGCTGCTTTCCTGTTTGTTGGTACCCAGCCTCAGCTCCTGCACTGCCTTATTCCATCACAGATGCAGGGCTTAGTATTTGCTGCTGCTCAGCTCCATTGGGTTTCTCTCACACCATGTCTCCAGCTTGTTAAGAACAGCAGCACTGCTCTTAGTGTAACTACTGCCCTAGATTTGCTATCACACACAAAGCTGCAGCATGCATCCCATTAATTTCTATTAACCAAGTTGTTAAAAAAGATTCTTAAGATGACTGCCCCTGCTCTTGCAAGGTGCTGCTGCTCAGAATGCAGTTAGTACTTAGAAGGCATATATTCTTATTTTTCTCTGTTTTTTTTTTTTTTTATTTGAACTTGACAATGCTCACTGATACTTTTCTCATCATTTTTCTGTGAACCTGGTAAGCAGATAGCAATGCCATTTCAAGTATTTCAGTAGTATGTCCAAAGCAAATCTCTGTGTATGCAATGAAATTTCCATGGGGTTTTGTTTTTAACTGCTCTCCAGAACTAGAAACTTCGCTACCAAATCTAATTATCATCAGTTCTTTCTTATAAAAACATATTGCATTGAAGACATGCTTTTGGACTACATGATCAGAGAGGAGGAAACACATGCCCTGCTGAAAAAGTGTATAGTGTTTTTCAGACCCCAGCAGTTTCTCATGTAGTAACCTCTGCGATTCCTTTAACTGCTAGGATTCACTTTGGTCAGATGCACACAAAGAATTTAAACTAACGAGCTAAAACACTTGGTTGGTATCCATTACTCCAACAGTAAATAGTATTTATTTACATGTAAGCTTATAACAGACCCGCCCATCAATCATCAATTCTATCACATATTGCAATCCTTTGCATGCCAGGCAACTGAAAATATGAATCAATACCCTGGCGTCACACCTTTCTTACAAACAGCCAGAGAAGCAGTCTACCAGATAGCCATCGATGGCTTTATGAATCAAATCACGTGTGACTTTTAAGAATCAAAGCTGACACCTGAAATTGCTCCTAGAATTACAGAGAAAGACAGTGGAGTTGTCAGACAAGTGATTTAATACATTAACTGTAGCTCTCACCACTCAATAGGCAGGCAATCAGCTAAAGTGTGCAGATGTACACACTAAATGGAAACTTCTACAAATCCTCTTCAGACAATAGGTATCTAGAGCACATTACTCCATGATAATCCAAAAATGTCCAAAACCCACACTGCCTCAATAGGCTAAGCAAATGTAGCTTGGTTGTATTATTTTACATCTTGTTTTGGTGTTTAAGATACACAGAAAACATTTAACAACTGTGAAAGACTGGATGAATTCAGTTACATCCAGCTACTGTCAGAACCAGGACTACACCTTAACGAGGTTTTTCAGTCTTTGTGCTAACTCAGTTAATCTAACAGTAGCAACACACACAATGTGGTGAGTTACTATAGGGTGTTACATTTGACACCTCAACGGGAGCAAAACCAAGGAAGAGAATAAAAAACCCTGCATAAAAAAATCATATTTAGAAACCCCTATGCAATACTCATTGCCCCTCAGTGCTCTAAAGACACTGAAACAAAATATCAACAGGCAAATTATATAGCACAAAGGGTTAGTTATATAAATATAGGAAGATCACAGGCAACTTAAGCATCCAGAAGGATGGCACTGCCTTCCAACGACAATTCACTATAACCTACAAAGATCTGATCAATTGGGACTTAGAAATAAAAAAAATCTTTCACTCCTTCAGTGAAAACCAGCTTCTTGAAAGATGATGAACATGTCCCTCACTTCATATTAATGACACGTTTGTGATACGAATTGAGGAAGTTGTGGTATCTGTGACCTCCCACAGGTCATTTGTAAGTACATCTCCTATGAGTTATGAGCTCTTGCCATCCATGGACTAACTTTAATCTGGTGACAGTAATGAGACAAATACGTATTAGCTTCATGCCTCTGAAACTGCAATGTCCCAAGTGAATTCTTGACATTTACTATTTGCAGTTTCCCCTTATGTAAAATGCAGCGTAAAACACAACTGAAATGCATGAATGTGTTGGCAAGTTATTTCAACTTCATAGTAACTCATTAAAGTTAAAACACAGTCTTTTTCAATTCAGTCAATGAATACAATTACCACATATAAAAGGGGATGCCATATCACATAACAATGTTCTATGACTTTGACACCAGGCTTTCATAAGTTATTCTTAAATGTCCTACAAACTCATGAAAAACTTTTTCTGTTTATCTTTATTTTGATCATCATCAGTCCACAAGCTACTGATTACAATCTAACACACCCTGCTCTTCAAGTACTTCATCATAAGGATGATTTACCTCAGGACAGTGGCACTTGGCACAATGTCTCTCCCACCATACAAATCTTTGTAGGATTCTTTTCCAATACCTGCGCCCATTTCCCCAGGGAAGCAGATGGAAGTACTGTGGTTCAGTTTCAGGATGGTAGCAGACAACACACTACTAGGAGAGGCCAAGAAAAACCTCAGGCACAAGGTCCCTCAAAGGGTCAGGATCATCCCAACAACAACATTATTAGTCCCTACACATTTGTAAACCTCTCCAGATGGCTTTGGTTGCAATGTACCACCAGGGTAAACAGCCAACAAGCAAGTCAGTATTTGCACAACTCCATTTACACCACTGACAAAGCACACATTTGAGAAAATAAAAAGCTTCTTTGTGTGACATTAACTACGACTTCTGGAGTGCCAGGGAATTAATTTTGCATTCTCTAAAAACATTTAAAAAAATGCATTGAACTTTTAGAAGAAGAAATCTCAGAGTTAAAGGATAGATTCATCATACTTAGACCATTATAAAATTGTTTGCCCATATAGCCCTTTTGGTTTTTTTTTATTATTCTAAATACACTACACAGCTGAAAAATATTAATTTCTGGTTTGATGTAGAAAAGTTTCTAAACTTTTCTTAATTGGTAAGTAATTTCTACTTAACTTTCCTTGATAAGAAAATGTATCAATATAAAGCTAGTACAAGTACAACTGAAATTGGGTTCATGAAACTCAAGCCAGAAAAATTACCATTTGTTCTAACTAGGTATTTAAAGAAGGTGGGGGGAGGCGGAGAAAGACCTGAGTCCCATTCTGAACTTGGAACTAAGGAATACACTCCAGCCATAATTTATTCAACAGTGCTAAGGGCTAATGCCCTCACAGAGGTCCAATAACAGTTACCCTAATGATGGGCATTAAGTATATAAAAAATAAATACTAAAATATCAGTGCAAATTGTGGCTTGCCAAAATTAGAACAGCAAGTACTTTTAAGGCACCTGGAAATCAGACATTACCATGTCAGTTATTTCTCCTCCCCAGGGCATAATCTGCTTTAGAATTATTGGTGATACTGAAACTGTGGGAATCAAAAAACCAAGTTTTACTTGTTACAGAAGGAATTATGCAAATAATCATCCATATCAATGGATTATAGTCTGTCATCAAGAGAAACAGTCTTCTGATAAAAAATGTCATTTTTTTAAAAATGCAAAGTTTAAGAATAACCAAGATATCTACAAAGATCAGATCTTTATCATAGCTACAAAAAAAAAATAACTCCCATACCTCTAAGTTACATGAAGCCTATCTAGCACGAAGGAGAAGACAAGTATTATCAAGCTAAATGAAGAACAGAGACATGAATCTGTAAATTGCCCCTACAGTCAAAGCAGAAAGTGAGGCTTCTCCAGGAGGCAACTTCAAATAGGAACCTGCAAAATGTAACCATTCTGAACCACTGCAGAGAATATCCATAATCTCCAACAACTACAGAAGGTACCTACACAGCTACTAGTTTGAGATAAGAAAGTCAACCTCAAAGACATTCTGAGATTATAAACCCTGGTGTTTTGTTGGACTTTACTGGTTGCACTCTACTGTCAGGACGATTCATTCCACTGCATTTAGTGACATTTGTCACATGAGGGACTGTGATCTGGCTGCAGGTGCTCTGTATTTTAGATTGGTGATGTAAATCAAGATAAATCCTGCATTAACTGAACCTTCCCCAACCCCAAAGATACTGCGTTTTAATTTAGATGGGAACAACTCTACCCAGTCTATAATACGTAGGCTACCTTAGAATTCCCTAAACAGGAGCAGAATATTAATTTACAGGGACTCCAGATAAATCCTTGAAGTCTACTGTGTAAATAACCCTTATTGTGAAAATCCTTATATTGTAACACGTTGTTTAAAAAACAGAACTGATATTTTGTCTGATGGACTGCAATGGATCCTCAGGAAATAACAGGTATCTTGTAAAGACTCTTTATATATAATTATGTGACAACTAGTGAATCGATGTAAAAATCAAAATGGATACACATAAAATATCATCAATCTACAATTATGTAGGCAATTTCAGTATTCAATTCTAGAACACCTGTCAGTAATTATGGAGTATTTCTCTGCTCACAGTAAGTAGCAGGAAATTCTTAATATCTCCAACCATTTCCAAGAACATTCTCTTTGGACCAGATGCTTTATTTATAATTCAGGCAAAACTTCCCAGCAAGGAGTACAAGATATCAAGACTTCTAGATGATGTGTACTTCATGAAATAAAAAACGTTTCCCTCCAATCTTAATTCTGCAAGCAAAGCCACATGGATGGGACATTTATTAGGCAGTAACCCTGTATGACACTTGCTCACTAGCTTGGTACTTTGGAATGTATACTGGAGCACCTGTAACTTTTAGATCAGTGACTGGTGTAAATAAGGACCCCTAAACTGAACAGTACAGACAATTAGTATGTGCAGGCCAGTTCCTAGCTACTCCTCCTCCATACCACTCTCTTTTTCCAGGCAATAAATACAAGCCTGGAAGGAAAGTAGTAGTCTCAAGATTATGCACCTCCAGAAGTTGGAAAGATTAGTCACAGATTTCTATAAATACTCTGCTCTCCAAATAAACAGCAGAAAAGACTGCAAGATATGACACACTGCAAGAAAGTAAGTTAAGAGGACAGCTAACTCAATACAGTCATCCCCTTCTCAAGTACACAAACGCTACAAACAACAACTGACAAGAAATTACCTGTCAAATCACGGAAAGGACTATGTATGCCAAAAGAAATAAAAGGCTGAAATACCAGAGCAGTTTAACAGGAGCCCTCCACAATTGGGAACTAAATGTTGTTTGGCACTCTTCTGCAGGTACTCTTCTATGTGGCACTCTTACCAGACACAAATAACAATTAGGGGACTATTTCTGCCCTATTTAAGGTATACAGAACACAGTGACTGTCACTTTTCATTAATGAGAACTTCACAGCAATCATTGTGGTCGTGTACTTCAACAGAAATACCTTAGCATAATTTAAAGTTGTGATAGGACTTTAGTGAGCTTTTTAAGGATCTTCCAGGCTAGCCACAGAACCCTACAGAAACCCCAAAGAAAAGTTTTTAGAGGACAGTAGAAGTGTAAAAAAACCATAAATCTATAACAAGAGGAATACAGCGTGAACAAGGGAATCACTACATAAAACTAATTATATATAATGCTATCACAAGTATCTTATTCCTTTAAATATATCATGTTGGAATACAATGACAATGATGGCATGCTACCATTGAGCCCAGGAATTGAAGAATGTTGAGCACATTTCAGACAAGGGAAGCAAGCAGTGATAGAAAAAGTCCAGCTGACTAAAACATAAGAGCACATAATCTTTACTGGTGCTACAAACAAGGGATTATATTGGCTTTAAAAAAAAAAAATTTTTTTTTTATTAGAAACATGATACTTGAGAGGTTTATAAATTCATGCTTTTATTTGCATGAGATTGAAAACCAGCATTACTGTTTTCAGGCCAAATTAGTAGTAAAACGCTTTTTAAATAGCACACAGTATTTTTCAGTGGGTTTGTTTGGGTTATGTTTGTTTGTTTATTTGTTCTTACTGCTATTTCACAGCATAAAAATTGCTCAAACAGCAATATTCACAGGGAAGGTGTAAGTATTTGCATGCCCTAAGCTGAATGAAAAGTATAAAAAGTATACAGTTACATAACAATTACTATATGTAAGCGATACCAAAATTCTTTGGTGGTTACTTGTTGCACAATAGCCCATGTGACCATTTCAGTCCCAGTGTCTTCACCACTTGCCCTGTCATACATCGCTTTCTAAATATTTATTTATATGACTTCAAATAGTACTGTGACTAATGTTACACTATCCTTGACTTTTCCATGCTTTACAAAGACTTTCTGTTCCTCCTGCATTTCAAAATACTACATGATTCCCTGCATACCACATACAGAGAAGAAAGAGAAACTAAAAACACCTCCAGAAAAGTTATGACCTCATATTTCTAAGTTTTACAGAAATATTTAGACAATTTGTTAAAGACTACCTTCTCCAAAGAAACATTCCTCCAGTATTCTTTTCTTTGAGAAAGAAGAGAAGACATCATGGGAAAAATAAGTGATTTTCTCTAAAATATTAATTAACATTTGTAGGTAAATAAAGCTGCAAGTCCACATTTGAGTCATTTGCAAGAGCTCTGTTACCGACGTTCGTGTTACTCACATAGGCAGTATTACATGAATCCAAACAATTTTCGTTGTGCGCTCTGTTCACTTCAGATAAACATTCCTGCATTTAGAAAAAAGTCACTACACCTGTTGGGCAAGAAAACACAGACTTCCTTGTAAGCATCTGCTACCTTGTGTTAAGCTTTGCAAACCAAGCCTGGCTGAAACCACTAAGTTATTTTCCATATACTGATCCTGTCCCGTATTTCACACAGAAAACAGCAACTAGGCCAACCTCCGAGCAGAACACTTGTTAAAAACCAAACCCCACCCACAGCCCCCCCATACTAAGTATGAATTGTGTTCACCTTTCACTGCTTTGCCCTTTCACAGATGTGAAGCTCAGTCCAGGGACAAGTTACACACCTTCAAGAACAGCTGCTAACCAAACAAACTGAATACTTAGAAGGAAAAATATATTTCTGATGTTTTGTTTTTCCCTCTGCAATAGCAGTTATGGAATTCCCTAAGTGTTATATTATACCAGAGGGATCAGAGAAAATGACTATTGAGCAATCTCATAGATGGGGAAGTGATCGTGTGTTTTATGGTTTTGATAGCTTAAAAAAATAATTTAGCTCAATCGTACAGACCCTTGTATTAAGAACAAATAAAACTATCTGGTTTTCTGTCATTAAAAACAATTTACTGGTAAAGACAATTTCTTCATCACAGCTCCAAGGATGGGTAGAAAAAAAAAGAATACTGGCAAATTATGGGCAGAGTGCTAACAATCATGGGATTTTATTTTTTTTTTTTAATGGTTAAATGGCTAATAGGGAAGGGAATTTTATCAGAAATATTTTCCTTAAGGTTCTGTTCTTTTAGTCAACATAACATAAAGTAGTAACATTTATGGTTTTGCTCTATCAAAAATATAATTCTTTGATTCCTCACCTTAAAATGGGTTATATTTCTGTGGATGAAATACTTGAATATATTTAGTATCAATATACATTGTCTTTTAATGGCCTGAACATGTGTTTGGGGGGGTGTGTGTGTGTAGGGGAATTTATCTCCCTTTAATTTTATTACTCTCTAGTTCCTCTCACCTCAAAACCCTGTTGATGGGAGAACTGTGAAGCTTTTTAAAGCTGAGGGGAGAAACCAGAAAACCACCTGGTGATTTAAGAGCAGTCAAGTCTTCATACTAATGACAACAAGTATTCAGACCCTAAAATACAACTTCTCACTGCAAGGTCAATTTTTCTTTTTTTCTGCCTCTGTCAGAACATGGATTTCTCTAGCTCACTTGTTTCACTTCATAGTACAACTTTTATTTGCCATTCAGCATTCATTTCAATGGCATCTTAAGCAGAGATAAGCACTGATAAAGCCTTTTCTCAGTTCTTTCAAAATAACATTCAGAACTGCAAAGAATTTAAATAAACAGTGGGACTTGATACAGGATTTCCCTTTACATGTCTGATGCATACATGCAGACATACACTAGCAAGAAATACAAGATGTGTGATTATTTTATTAGCTATCTCTCTCACTCTCCAAGTGTCCCAGTGATGCATTCCCTAGCCTTAGGAATAAAGGGAAATTAAGAATATGACATGCTTGTCAACTTGCATTTTACTCTATATAGGAAAAAACCAATTTACAGAAAATACTGTTTTCTTTGAGTTCAGTTAATCTTAATCCAGTGGAATGACAGAATTGTTACACTGTAAAAGGTCTTTAAGATCATCAAGTACAACTGTTAACAGCAGTTTAACTGTCTGGAATTACTCATCTAAGGAATAAAATCAGCAGGCACTGACCTACCATATGAACGGTCAATGCATACAAGAACAAAAACCCAGTACAACTTGTACTCCCACAACCCTCACATCTTTCTAAAACAAATCACTTCCAACATTCCACATCAGTCCAACAGCTTCTGGTTGAAAGAAAATAGGTCTCTCTTCCTCCTCACAAACTCTTCCATTCGTAATTTCTTGACATTAAATATAAATAGCCCAGGTTTTTGGGTGGTTTTGACTTCAGTGCCAGTTTTACAGATCTGTCTGGAGGCTTTTCTGGGTGAGAAATGGCAAATCAGCAACTAAGTAGGAATAGACCTTTTCCTTTGTTTCCCATCCTCACATGTCCAATATAATCTTCAAATTCCTAACACTTTGTACTGAAACAAACAGAGGATGTGATCTTCTGAAATTTTTGTCCAACACGTGTTCAGAGGCCTGTGTACCGAGATAATCTGCGATGGGAAAAACAAACTAACTTGTGAAACACTCTATAGTTTTTCTTGATAAAGGAAAAGAAAATTCTGGAACTTCTAGACCATATGGCATGAAACTGCCAGGAATTAGTTCAGGATGCCTCTTTTCTTGCTTAATTATTTTAAAATAAGTTATAAATTTAAAAAAAAAAAAAAATCCTAAACTGAGAGCACAGCTGTCTCTAGTATTTGTCCTTTGTGTACTCCACCTTTCATTGAAAGACATTTCTCTGTATCTCTACTGAGGTGACAATCTACGCTATCAGATCAATATTATTCCCACATCCCTACTACAAACACAGTCTTTTGCATTTTATAACCCAAGCCCTACTATGTCACTAAAAATGAGCTTTATTACAGCTATATATTCACATAACTTCAACCTATGTACTGAACAAACTTTAAGAGAACAAAACCCCTTTCTGAACTCCAAGAACACAAAACCCTACTGGATTACTAAAGATCACAATCTAAAGAAGGATCAAGACTCTGCATACAAGTGTCATACCCAACTGTGATATTCTTTTGGGTTTCAAGAGCTTTTTTCTCTTTCTGCTCACCACTTCATTCTCTGTATTAGAAAGGGGTTTCTCATATTTCCAGTGGAAACTACCATTAACTGGTAGCCCTAAGAAGAATCCCTAAGATACCAGACATCACCAACTCTACAACTCATTTTGCAATTATTTTTTCTGATATTTTTCTGTCACACAACCTTCTTACTGGAAGCTTAGTCTGCCACTGCAGGTTAATATCTTCCTTCTTCAATTACTGTATCTGGTTCCTATTTATCTTTTCCTTTTATGCAAAAATGTTTTTTAAACACTGAGGAAACAGTACTAGCCAAGAAGGAAAACAGTGAACCTTTGAAGAAGAGGAGATATTTAAGATATTGAAGATAAAAATGACATGCCATTTATACAAAGCAACCTAAATCAAGGTCCATAAACCACATCAACTGCAGCATTTATTATCTTGTAGCAGATTTTTGCAGTTTTTACTCTCTTTTGTACTTGTTCGTCTCTTTACAGTCAGTGAGAATAAACTTAGAGTAGAAGATACAACTGTACCTCTAAGGTTACCTCATACATTTTTCGCTTTGTCCGTCACACTTGCTAACCAGGGATTCTTGCTAGATAGATTACAGCGTTACTGTCATGAGAAGAACAAAGCTTAACAATGTTATGTGGCACCAACCAATGTACACACAGGTTTTACTTAAGGTTATTTTTGTTTGAACAAAATCCCATTTTAAATGGTGATTAAAAAAAATACTATAGAAACTGGGAAAGTTCAGAAACAACATTAGCTTTAAAATTATTAAGAGCAGTCATATATATACACAAAAACACAAGTTACCTCTTCTTTAATTCTTACTGGACAAAAACATCCAATACAGTATTAGATGTGAAAGTAGTTATTTTCAGAATCAGAGGAAAACCTTCTATGTAGAGATAAAACATCAAAACCTTCTGAGTCACAGTCCCTGGTATCTAGGTAACAACAGACTCTGGCATCTGCCTTTCCTTATTTATTTGCATGATTAACAAATAGATATGCGAGTGCTTTAATCCCTGAGACATCTACCCACCTACCACTACTAATTGACTGATTTTCTGCAGCCCACACAGGATATGAATCTGATGATAAACAGTGATA
Source organism: Todiramphus chloris collaris (assembly GCA_025345505.1). NCBI lineage: Eukaryota > Metazoa > Chordata > Aves > Coraciiformes > Alcedinidae > Todiramphus > Todiramphus chloris. The sequence continues at coordinate 12,797,485 of JANVCC010000040.1, forward strand.
ACAAGTAACACATTCGGAGAACTGGTAAAATCCTCAATATGTAATATAACCAGGATTATGAACTGGAAACTCACTGGGTTATCACCTTGTAAGTAATCATTCAAAAACTTTCTAAGACATTAATGCTGCTTCTCTTTTGATTGAAGTCATACTTTGCTATTGTTCTAGAGGTAGCATTTGCCTTCTCTGAAGGACATTCACTCCAGGTCATATATTTACTAGTTTCCAGACACTCTGATCCACTTATCTGCTTGTGCCTACCAAATTTTATATTACCATTTTCAATTCCCTTCAGGCATCGAAATCTGAAGACTATCAGTACCTAACACATCTTCTCAGATGCTTTAAACACATAAACCCACACAAAGAAAATGGGACATGTCATGTCTAAGATGTGGAATTTTTCCAGTATCCAGAACCCACCTGATAGTCTTTATTTAGTAGTTTTCATTTATCTGTTTAACCTCTGAGTAAAACAACTGATACAACTACATGTGGGGTTTTTTTTCCCCCCATGAGACTCCACCAAACAACTGCAGCATTTTAGGTGATTGGTCTTTTTCTCCAAAGACCTGGGAATATGAAACTGTATTTCTATAGCCTCCAGCATGTAGTGTCCAGTGTAAATGGCTGTTTGCTTTTACTACAAGGAAAACCATGTGAGAAAGACTTCAAATATGTAAATTAAACTTAGCAGATCTAGCTAGAGATATCAGAAACCATGCATTATCACCCACTGCCTGCAGTAACTTTATTTACCCCACTCTACAGACAAAGTTGGAGTTTGCAATATTTATTGTCTAGCTAGGGAGGCAGAGCCCATACAGATTCCTGAACTTACGACAAAATATTACTCTGCTTTCCTGTTCAAAATAATCACTCTATCAGCATTTATTTCTTTTTGTTATAGTTTTAAATTAGAAACTCAAAAGACTCCACTGAAAAGTTAAAAAGGTTATAATTGCCTCTAAAGGGGATTAATCTTCCCCTCCCACTCATCAGACAACCCCTGCCTGCTTTCATGACCATTATGCAACAGAGGTTCAAAGCAGACTGGCACTAAACAAGACTGTTTATTCTGCTTTCTTGCTTTAACTTCTGTATTATTCCTACTCAGTGTCCCTTACCTATTCAAAAATGCAATCACCAAATCATGGTAAACAACTCATATATATGTCTTGTGTCCTGATTTCTCCTTCATCCCTTTGTACAATTGCAACAGGGTGTTTTCTTGTGAGTCCCAGCTCCACATAGCAACATCACTGTTTCAGTCGGTACACAGCAGTGTGAGATCTAGCTTGTTCTACGAGTGAATCAACCTACTCATTCTCGACCACCTGTAGGTATACATTCCTCTAGCAATCATTTTCTTACGGCAACTTTATATAGTCTCTACCTCGGCTTATTTTGGAAATCTCATAATGGTTGTAGTAAATGCAGTGATCACCTGTTTTAACTGTGAGTTTATTGTATTGAAGGTGACAATTCCTCTCTAGACACCAAATTTAAAAAGGTACTTGAATGGAACTGATCACATCTCCAGTTTGTAATCCAGGTTAAAGATGGTGATGTCTCCCTGATCAGATTCTGATCCTTGCAGTCCCTCAATATTGGATTCCTTGTACGGACTAACATAGATTTCTTTCCTAAACAAATAGCTGTAATCCTGTAAGGGCTGATTTATCACTTTGTGTTCACTGCCCTGTAATTTCTCACCCTGAACTTTCCCATCTGAACTTCCTTTTGTCTGCTGTAAGAGAGACATCGAACTCACATGCTTTTTATAGTAAGAAACAAGATAAATTTTTTAGATTGTCCTCCAGATTATCAACATCCCCAATGCAAGTATTCATAAGCCTCTTAAGTCACCACAATATCTACTGATGCTTCGTATAGACAGAAGCAGAATAGAATTGGAAACACTGGTTTTAGGTTTAACCAATGGGCATGGCAGGATTAAGTGTACAAAGGCAAAATACATATTCTTTTGCACAGCACTTTTCTATGGGACATTCAGCTAGGGTATCTGAAAAACTTCCACAGCACTAGTACATAGATTTTACCCTGCCTATTTCGGATGCCTCTCTTTAGGGTGAAAACAATGGAGAATTTCCCTTTGCTAGGACTTCTGTCATAGCAAGATGATTACACCTTACCTGGAGCTTACTTGTGAACAACGAATCATGGGGTTTGAGAAAACATTATGAAATGTCACACATCCTCATGCCAAATCTTACAACAAAGCAAAATATAAAACCAAACAAAAAAACTCCACCAAACAAACATTAAAACAAACCCTAAAACCACCACCCCCCACACAGAGACCACATTTAAACAGAGATTTCCAAATAATTTTATCTATGGATAAAAGCAGAGTGTGGATTTTCAGGACAGTTCAGAATGATGAATGCATGCTGAATGGGAAACCTAAAGGTTATCCTTTAGGGTAAATGCTAAAGTAAATTTCAAGAACAGAACCTGGATTACTTTCAAACCCATAGTACAGCACTATCAGTCATCTTAGCAAAAGCACTCAGCACTGGCAATACAACCCACTTTACATCTTTCTGAACACTTCTTTCAGCTTCAGTAAGTGCAGATGGGATGGTTTGATTAATTGTTAAAACAGTACCCTAAAATACTCTACACCATCAGTAAGTGTGGCCTTCTGTATTGCACACAGTGCCAATACTGCCAAGGAGCAAATCTGGACAGTAAATATGGACTGCAGAAGCAAACCTACACTACTTCTATTATAAGCATTTTTAGACACTATTTCAGGAAAGAATCATTTATTTATTTTCCCCTTGCACTTCCATTCATGAATTCTGATGGACTTTCTGCCTCGTCTCATGTCACCATCGAATTACACAGAGGCTCCATTACATGAGATGGATTCCACTGATATTACTGACCCTACAAAGCAGGTAAAAAATAGAGAAATGCTAAATAAATCCATGTGAATCTGTAGAAACACCAATGAAAACTAAAAAATGTATCACAAGAAACTGATGTGAAGTATTTACTGCCACTCAAATACTGGAAGGGATTAGTTATGACTAGATGTTTTATTAGGCTAAAAATATTTTCTCCTATCTGTGAACTGCACCTGATAACATGTTATCATTTTACCTCAGGCTACAGTGGCCTTGATTTCATTATGTACTGATTTAGGTAGTTACTGTATTTCTGTTATACAAGTTGCCTAGCTGGTTCATCAATGGCTCAAACAGCCATTGGAAAATAAAAGCGACCAAGAGTGTACTACAGGATATACTCCAGTGCTCTTTAGAAGATATACATTAAGTTCAAGATGGTGTTCCATGACTCAAGAGATTTGACAGAACTTTACACATAACTACCAACTCAGTCCCACTGCCTCTACTCACATTCTCTTCTTGTAACATGACAAAGGAAGCTTCCTGTTTCTTCTTTCAAGAATTCCTTGACTATTTAAAAGAAGGAATTCACGTTACCAACTGTTGCCTAGCCCACAATGTTGCACATTCATACCCTTGGTATGTCTGGGTGATGTATTTTATTCTATAATAGCAATTTCAACTTTTCATCCGGTTTCTTTTTTCTGACCTTTACAACATAAGAGCAGAAGAGTGAAGAACAATTACACTCCACTATATTCTGACTGCTATTTGACCTAAAGAAGGGGTGATTTGTGAATTATTTTTTTTATTATAATTACATTCTGTTATTAATTTGACAGTGTCCCTCTATGTTATCCTCTCTTCTTTGACAGTTAAAAAAGCAATACACTCCTATAAAATCTTTTAAGTTAACGTAAATTCTGGTGACTGGCTTGAATAACAGGTCCTGAAAAAGATGATAGGAAATTAACAACTTCCAAGTGGGGAGAAGGGAAAAAAGCATACACTATGAAAATCAAGGATGTCCTACTTAAAAGTCTGAAACAGGAATTAATGTAGGAATGCATCTACTAAGTGTAGTGTGTGTATGTCCTTTCACTTATATTAGCCTTATAGCACCACATCTCCTTTACACTTCAGTAAGCACCTGAACCACCAGCCCAGACAGTAAGCCAGCTCAGCACTTCCACAAGTTGCTCAACAGGAGAAAAAAAAAAAAAAAAAAAAAAAGAAAAAAAATTCGCACAACCTTGTTCACACAAACTGAGTGAAACATCATGGACAACACTTACGATTTTCTCCTCACTGTTTACCAGACCACCATCCCTGATATGCAGAGCAGATTTAGTTAATCTTCCGTGCTTAGAACTCTTGTGATTTACTACCTCAAGGGTCTCATACGTCTTATGAATACTGTCTTACTACTTTCAATCCTTGATCTAAATATCTAAGTTCTGCTGCTCCTAAACTTTCTCAGCAATATGTAAACTTCTTGGAAACACAATGCAAAAGGAAAAAAAAAAACCAAAACACAAAAAACGCAAACCACACACACACCACCACAAAATATTTCTCGCTAGATTGTAAGTGAGATTAAACACACATGAAATTTCAGTAAAAATACAACCAACCCCAGCATACTGTGTTTTAAAGATATCAAAATCGGATTCGCATTTATGTATCCATTAAGAGTAGAAAAATATTTAGTGGCTGAACATGTCAGTACTTTATGGCTTCTGGATTCAACTCTTTAAAATTTGTAATATCACTGAAAATATCTAATATTAGCAAGACAGGAATTGAATTTATTCTAGTACTGGCAAACAGGAAAGCTAATTAGTGGCAACAATTTACTTCAGAACAGGATTTTTCTGATTTGCTGGGTTATGACCTATAATTAAATGTATTTTGTGTGTTTCTTCCACTGAGATAATTGATATAATGCATAATGTAAGATGCTTTAGGGCCACTTCTTTCTTAAAATGCAATTAAAATTAAACCACACTGTCAAAACCAGAATGTGTTGGACATTTTGAGGCTCCAAATTGTTATGTCAGTGTTACATGGTTAATGAAAATTAGAGAAAGAGAAGAACAAACCAATTCCTCAGAAGTGGCACAGATGACATCACACGTCTTCCTCAGAAATCCATATCCTTGTATGTCACCCAAGTGAGCCCAAGAACAGTAAGAATCATCAACTTATACAACAGCACTTTCAAAACCCACTAGTGAACTAACTTCTGTTATCCTGATCACACCATTCTCAGGGATTTCCATTCAGTCCTGTGAAATGTTACGTTGTAAGTGAAGATGATTTGGGAACAGACGGAAATGATACACAAGATTAAATGACAAAAAAATTCTTTAGAATGATTCAATCTGTAGACTTAATTACATAATTGAGAGCAACCAAAAATTAAGTCTGTTTTAAACAACGTGCTGGCAGCACAGAAAATGTGTTGGGTTTTTTTTAAGCATCAGAGGAAGATTGTTTTATGAAGCTACCACGGTGACAGTCTGTAAAAAAAGTCTTCTTCTCTTTTGAATCAGTATAAGCAGGTTTATGTTCTCCACAATCGGATTTATTTAAAATACTAGGCCATGTTCTGTTATTATTTAGGAATTAATCTTTCCACACATTTTGAAACCAGTTGTGAGAATTAACTCAACCTGAAATACAATGAGAAACAAAAGGACAAGTGGGAGCCAAGGGTTGAGAAAGACACCAAAATGAATGCAACTATGGAAAAAAAAAGAAATACAATTAAGATAGCAGTGTGGGATAATAGACAAATAGTACATTTTCATTCCAAGTCATTCCTTTGGTTCTTTGAGGGTACTGCAATACTGTCTACATGCAAATACAATTTCTAAATTGAAAAACCCTGCACCTTACAGAAAAAAAAACAACTATTTGCTACATTTGGTGCAAACATTTTCAAGTCACAAAGACCACGATAGTTAAATGATAACATGTTCTATAAGCAACACATAAATACAATTATGTTTTAACATGAAGCTATCAGATTTTCTGTTTATTTCATTATGCAGGAAGGATGAACTAAATGAATGCTTTTATTTTGACAGAGAACCTCCTCATCCTCTCTCAGCTTTCTTCTCACTTGTAAGGATCTCTTAGCCCCCCTCTGTCAGCTTGGAAGCTCTTACTGTCATCAGCCAGAAGAAAAAAAAAAGAAAAACCCAAATCACTGTGTATGAGGACTGTCGTATGCCAATCGACTGGGCTGACAGGAACTGAAAAGAACTGTCACTCAGTGTCAGAGGACTAACTAAGCAATTATCAAAAAACACATTCATGAAGCTGAAGGCATTCAGATTAAAATGAGACTCAGACAAATCTAGCTTGTTAGAAATATTACTCTAGAATACAAAGGTGTGACTCTTCCTTAAAGATCCAACACAGTCCTGTGTGTTGTGCACATGCACATGTGTGTGTCTGTGGGGGTCCCCACGAGAAAAAAAACCCCAAAGACCCCGATCATGATTTAGGGCTTGGTTAACATCTCAAATGGTATTTCAAGGAAAACACTATTAAGTCAGTCACTATGAAAAGGTTTTTTTCCTATTGCCAGTTAACTCCTAGAAAACAAATCACTTGGATGGCTGGTCAGGACAAATATTAGTCTCCAGAAGCCAAATATGCGGACGGATAATAAACCTATGTCATCCAAATATACATAATATGCATGTTAAGCAGCATATGGATGACAAAGGACACCCTGATTTACACTAAGCACTCCTGGGCCCACGGGACTGAACAATTCATAAGTGTCTCTCAAACCTTCCTAACACAGTTCTATTACCGAAATCATTCATGACACTGATTCTTTCAGATCTTCAACTTCACGTACCATGTCTATGCAGCAGAAGGCTTATTGGTGCTTTAATAGTCACAAGAATAATTGAAACCTAAATGATTCCAAAGTAAAGATTTCTGAGGATCATTCTCTAGTGTCTGGCCAAGCAGACTATTTTATTCATCCACCTTCACTGTTCAGCTGCAATAAGCAAGCATTTCATTTCTGAAACAAAGTCTTAATTTTAGAGACTGCTGAATGATAAACATACTTAATCTATTTGTTGCCTAGTAAGGCCACTACTTATTTCTAGAAGAAAAACATGTACAGTAATCAAGTATATATTACATTGGGTAGTTGATTTCATTTGATACACCAAACATTACTGTAAGACCATTTCTTTTTTTTTTTACTGTACAATTCCAGGCTATTTTGTATCTTTTCCTGTGGAAGATCATAACAGATGTAACATTCTAGAGGGAAAATCTGAATCCCTTCATAAACACTGAAACAGCAGATAGACATTCCAATTATTTTTGCCTGTAGTTGAAATAAGGCAAGCATCTTAAAGCATGACTTTCCAAAGAAACAACATTCTGCCATTTAGAGATGGCAAAGACATTACATTAAGTAAACGCTGTTCACAAAGATAAATACAATTAAGAAATAAAACCTTCTTTCATGGTAGCATGAAGTTATGCCAAATATCTGTTACAAATTTGGACCTAACAGCCTTTACATGGAAAGCATCTAAAAGGTGTCTCTGAGGGGTTTTTTTGGGTGGAGTAAAATACCAGTTCCAGCAAACTAGACAGGCTTCAACTGATGGATTTCTCCTACAGATTAAATCCTAACGTGAAAACAGAAAACCCATCTGTATCTCTGCTGACCTTGTTTCATGTGTCACAACCTGCATGCAGATCCACGACAGAGATACATTAAAGGACAAAGATGCAGAAAATACTATCCTGGAACCAATTTTTGTCTTCAGCAAATCCCTGACAGTAACGAGTCAGATCTGCAGAGCAGACAATTCACCTCAGTTTCTTCTGAATGTGACCAGCAATTAAAAGCAACAGTAAAATACAATTGGCTGTGATTCTCTGTCTTCCATAATGGTATTTCTATGGAAGATAATCAATTACAACTTCAGATGTCTGTGTGGATCAAAAGTCCTGGTGCTAAATACTTGTTACAGCTGGCATAGTTGAGTGCCTTTAGATAGAAGCATTCTAGGTGAAACATAGCTGTGTTTTTATGCATGCAGCCTACATACCTTCCGATTTTTTATGGGCTATGAGCAAGCTGAAACTACAGATTTATATAATATTTATTCTGCACTTTTTAAAGTAACCTCAACAAGACAGCTGAGGGACATCTGCTTGGCAAAGCTTAAAATATATATACATCTACCACGGTCCTGCACCAAACGAAGTGTTCCACAATGTTGTATTAACTTGCTGCTCAGAACCAAACCAGTAGCACGCAGGCCAAGTGCTGTGACTGATTTGAAAGTGAGTATTCCAAGTCAAAGGCTAGTTCTGAAAACCTGGGCTTTTCTTTCTGACATTTTGCTTCTTTTGGTTATAGAAAAATTGTTAATAATGAGATACCAGTAAACAGAATTACTTCTCCCACACTTTTATATTACTTCAGAGACCAATACAGTGGCTGAAGTACTTTGAACAAAACATTATCTTTGCTGGAGAGGAGGAGGGTCCTGCGGACTACTGCAAATTGCACACCAAGTGCAGTGAAAAGCTTGCTCCTGAGATGTTTAAGTAAAGGCATTTTCCCCTGTTTTGATAAAGGAAGCATTCTTGCAACTGTCGACCCAGGGATTCAGCTGGCTGAATGAAGGCCCAGTTTGGTGCAGCACAGGTATGTGATCTTGGCTCACTTCTACTATGAAAACTCTTGTTAAGGTACTAGAGAATATGTGATCTGACACAAGGCTATATTCAATCACTAAAACCGAACAGAAAACTGCAGATACTGAGCACATGAGTTGCTCAAGAAAAAAAATCATAAGGAAGAGTATAACACCCCTAAGGAAGAAAAGCAGAGAAGTAAAATGAGCAACTAAGCAACAATGACATTCACCTGTTCTAAGGAACAGTGGAGGCCAACCCTTCCATATGTGTGATCACAGAAATGCTCAGCCTACCCTCTCTGCCAGTACTAGCATCTTACTGTGTCTCAGGCTACACAACCCCTTTGTACTCCAGTGTACCTTTCTTACTTGGTGTCTCCACACACTTTAAAAAGTTAACGGAAAAAATCAACTCACAGAGAGGGGGTTACTTCTGACAGGTAACTCAGAATAAAAGAAACTTCTTGGGTAGGCCAAAAAAAAAAAAAAAAAAAAATAAAAAAACCCCCAACTTTTTAACGATTTTATAGCTCATCAAAAAAACCCTTGTCATTTTTACCACATTTTTATTACTCTGAAAAAATACACAGGCATTTGCATGACTATGAATTCTTTGTCCTTTTTAAATCTACACTTACTTGATAGTGCAACATGGAAACAACAAGTGATGCTTTTCTAGATGCTGGATTTGAAACAAGGGAGGGCTGTGAGGAGAACTGTTCTTCTGAGTTCATGAAGATAACTCACAAACTACAGTCATCATTTTGGAAGCACTTTTTTTTTTCCATCCCTTGCTTGTACTGTATCCTAGATATAGTAAGATTCCATAGATTTTTGAAATGCATGGAGGATTTTCTGCTCCCACTTGCTTATCACTATTACATTGAAAACTCTTCTTATCATTTTTTGAATTGTTTGAAAGTCATCAGATATATATCCAATACATTTGAAAGAGACATCAAAAGCTTCATTTGCTGCCAGGCGCACAGTACGGAAAAAAGTTTTAAAATTTCACAAATTCCATCACGACATGTCAGGCTTTTACAGTAACCTTTAAAGCTGTAATGCACCATGACTGAGAAAGCAGGTAGCAGCGTCTGAAAACTCTTCAGTCTCGGTTATGCCAAACCCTTGCTTTTATTAGCACTAAATACTTGAAATATGCAGGTGAAAAAAATAATTTAAAAAGCATTTTGAGTTGGATTTTGATAAACAAGACATTGCATTATCATTGGAACAATCACAAATAATTGGTCTGCAGATACATTCAGGTGAGCGAGAGAAAAAGTGTGAAATTTCTGAAGACATTCCTCTGTAACAAGACACTGTTAACAACTGATCGATCCAATAGCTCTGTTTAAAAGCATGCCTGCCTCTTCATAGTGTTGTGATGCAAAAACTACAGTAACAAGGGTGCCATTTAGAATAAAAGAAACCCTGAAAACTTATTTCTTTTTAGCTTATACAAAGTAAAGACTTATCCCTTCTGGTTTTTATGTTGTGTTATCTGATCAGAAGCACACTGAGAAAAATAAACAATCAATCACAGTGACATCCTGAACTGTATAAAAATACAGTCAAGATTTTGTTATTTTTCCTTTACTGACTGAAAGAAATCACAAGTACTTGAAAATTATCTGTCTTTCAAGAAATTCCTAATTACATTTGACTCAGAATGATATATTAAATATCAAATCTCTGTATTCTTCCTCTTGCAAGTTATGCTATGCTTGTGACATTTACTAGCTGAAGGGTTGCAGAAAGAGAGTTGGTGGATATGAATATATTATGATTAAGTAGAAATCTTTCAATGTATTGTATTCTTCACTGGACATATCTTTTTCTCTGACATGAACTCATCTTTCACTTACTTGGTTCTAAGTTATAGTGGTTCAGCTTTAGGAAAAAAATGTCTATGACACTTCTCCCCAGTGTCTCAAATACTGGCACAGAGATAAAGAATGGTAACAGTGGTAAGAGAAAGGGAAATTCAATTTGGGAAGAAAATAATTTCAATAGGAAAAGAAGGCATGTAGCTGAACTCAGTCACAAGCAAACACAGTCCAGAACAGCATGTTTACAATGTTTTTCAGAGATTTGTTTAAATCCTGGCCAAGTTGGGTTTTTCCCAGTTTGGATAATTTCACAGCAGGGTGTATTTAAAAGTTATGTCACCATCCAAGTTTTCTCTTGACATTTTTTTCTGTAAATGCTACCAGACTTCAGTGATGCTTCCTGTTTTGCCTTTGTGTGCAAAAAGGAAACATCCAAGTGCATGCAAGAGATTGCTATCAAGGACTTCTAGTAGCTGGAGGGACATCTGTGGTAAACAAGGCAGTACAATTATTGTACAAATGAACTTTTCAAGGACATCTTCCTGCTCCAACCATTAAGACTTGAAACTATGAAATTCATCAGAAGTAAATAAGGTTACAATCGTACACATTCAGATTTCCTTTTTTCCTGAGCATATTGTCAATGCCATTTACTTCATGACATGAATACACTGGGGTCAGAATTATTATTATAGACTTAAAAGAATCTCTTCATCCTTTAAGAGGAATATTGCAGGAAATGTAATTCGGGGGGGGGGGGGAAGGGAACACCACACACAAAAAATCCACAAAAACAACAACAGCAAACAAACAAATAAGCAAAGAAACAAATACATAAAATTAAAAACAATCAAAAAATCCAAACACCAACCAAGAAAGACTTTTCACAGCCATAATTAGATTTGGCAAAAAAAAGTCCATAGGAAAGGTGTATGCCCTTTTAAATACAAGGCATTGTTCTGCTTCAGGTTAAATCATTTCACCTGCTGTGAAACAATTAACATCTCTTTTGCTACTGAGTACAGCTAGTTGCTTAATAAAATGGTCATGGAGACACTCACAAAAACACTCATTTTGCAGAACAGTCAAAGTCTGCCCATTGGAGGTGCACTCAAAGAAAACCTAATAAAAAAAAAAAAACATTGTCAATAACTTTGTAAACATTTAGGACTGATGAAAGGTACTCAGAACTAATAGAATGTTTCCCAAAAACAATTTTTCTTACAGATTAAAAAAAAAAAAAAATCATTTCTTGATATCATGGTTAACAGCGTGATGAAACAGCTCCAACTGCACCTCAAACACATCCATAAATTAATATATCTCCTTTATGATTAGCAATACCAATACTACAGCAAGCAGCTTTTTTCTTTGTCTGTAGCAGACGATCTATGATTATAGAGCACTCTCATGGTTTTACCTCACACACATTATCATCTCAGACTTCACTTTCAGGGAAACTGGAAGTTATGCAAGCCTCCAATCAAAGAAACACAGACATTCCACTACTAGCGTCAATCCCTTATATGATGATACTGCATATCCAGAAGAATCTTTTGCCCTGATCTCCCTGCAAACATATCTCAGCAGCAGGTCTAAAACCTAGGACAGTATCTTCACACTTAGAAAGAAAGAAGTTCCCCAAGTGGGTCCATTTCAGACTGTAATACTTGCCTCAGGTGAGAAATGCCAGCCTGGTATAATGGCTGAGGACTTGGGAAGTGAAGACACAGGATGCAGCACAGAGGACTAGAGGCACAGGGTCAGGAGGTGAGGCACAGACTTGGCAGTGGAGACTCCATGGTTAGAAACACCTTACCAACAGTCAGTCAAAGAAAGGCAGACTTGGAGCTTGACAAAAGTAGTTTAGGATTAACAAAGAGAACACAGACATTAACATTCATAAAAGTAACCAAAGCAACACACAGAACTGGACAATAAAAGATACTATCCATGCAGCTTGTTATGCACTGTTTGGATCTGTCACCAGCTGCAGCCGCTCCACTGTAAGTGCAGTGTTTGATATCTGACCCATCAGCTACCGTACGGGAGAGCACAATGTGGCAAGGAGCCAAGGACTTGGAGCACTTTTTAGGATGCAGCTACACTGAAGAGCAGGACTTGTTCACCATCCCTTCTTCAGTATTGTTTAAGAGACAATGCTGTAGCAGCTGTACACATTTCAAGTACAGACAGTGGCAACTTTTACTAGCACGGCTCGCTTGCTGTTCATAGGTATTCTTTTTTCTTCTAATAAGCACAGAATCTTTCTAGTTACACAATACCAACTTGCTGGAGCTGCACTCCACTGCCAAGCAAGAATGCCAAGTAAAGTCTGGAATTCAGTTGTAATGGTAACGTTCACCCACCAGGTAACACTTCAACAAGCAGCAAACAGTACAAGTCACATGTTATAATTACCCAAGAGTTGGCTTTTCTCCAAAGAGAAGGCAGCTATACAGTCTACAGTTCATTTCTGAGGCAGTCTGTCTTTTGTACCACATCCCTCCATATGTATTTGTATAGCAAACACTGGTTTCTAATATTACGAGCATGGTTTCATACTGCATGTTTGACATTTTCTAACACAGTGCCTTCTAACTTCTGAAAGTTTTGCATCTGACCGTTCTACACAATGCCTACAACCACCCACACAACTCAGAGTAAAAAAACCACCATGACATTCTAGGGCATTGCACACACCTCAGTAAGTGTGCCTTATGTACATGCTATTAAGGAACGAAAAAAGCTAATTTCAACTAGAATAGACATGAATATTATCTATGTATAACATTTAACAGAAATCAGAATATTTATCTTTTATTCATCATAGTAGATAATATAATTGTTTGATTATATAACTCTAGTTACATTCGGAGCTGCTCTGAAAGTAGCCTGATACACCAAGAGGGGTTTTTTGATGTATGACACAGAGACCGTCGGTTCCCTTGACACACTCACAGTCTCAACTAAAATGAATGGACAGAAGGTATTTTAATTTTTCTGGTAAATGATTTATCTAGTTTGCAAAACAACATTGAAAAGTTGACATTACATTAGCTCAGATAATTGAAAATATTTTTTAACATTCTTTAAAACTGTTTTTAAAAAAAGAATTGTTTAGGAAATTCAAAGTAGTTGAAAAAGTAGTAGTTCAAAGCAGCAGCTGCACAGTCTTTGAATTAAGTCAAATGTCTTTTATGCATTTTATCCCAAAAGTATATACACTTGATTACAGGAATGTGTATTTTTCCATCCTGAAGTATGCAGTAACAGGAAATATAATCACTAAAAATCATAGATAATAACCATACACATTTACACACCCAAAAAAAACCAAAACAAACCCAAATTCAACAACCTTTACTTTACAGTGCTAAGCATGTTCATATTTGCAGTGCAAGTAGTATCCATCATAGAAGTGCTAGGTTGTCAGAAAGATGGTATCAGTAGTAAATAAAACAGTATTTACATTGTACTAAACACTCACTGCACAGAAGTAGTGTTAACAGCTAAGGATGGTCTGTAGCATTTAGCAGGTTATAACCTCAACAAAAGTAACAGAAGGCAAATCAACAGCCTTTTCAGGAGTGAACACCTGCATGATGGATGTGTCAAAAATAAATACGGTGCCTTAATGAAATCCATATAGTGGTATTTATTTCAACAGCAATCAAAGAAGAGGTTCTTTTCAGAAACTTAGTAAAGTTTTAGTATTTTTTTTATGGTTTTGTTTGTTAAAGCTCCTGTATATACCATTCCTTTTAAGGAAAACAAATAAAAAGTAAAGAAAAAGTTAGGGATATTAAAATTGAGAGCATAGAAAAAAAAAAAACAAACCCAAAACCTAATTTGCAAAGGCTTCAAAAAGGGGCAATCTGCAAAACAGACCAACAGGCCGTAGAGATGTACCTCACTATTATTGAGCTGCCAGATATTCAAAATCATGTTTAACTGGTCTGATCATGTTTCATAAAACAGCCTCAATCCCTATTTTAAGAGAAATGCAGCATCTACTGCAAGGGGCCTCAAAGTACTTCTACTTGTAGCTCAAATCTCTATAGGTATAAAAGTGTTAGCATGGACCACACCAGGAATATTAACAAAATGGGACCAAAAAAATTACTGCTTAACTCTATCCGGAATCGTGGCTAACAAAAGTAAATAGCTACATATCCTGCAAATCAAAGCAGAATTCAGGTTTTATTCCATGAAAGACTACATAGTTCTGTCTCTGCTTTGTTCCTGTTACAAACAACGGATTGAAATATGAACATATATAACTTTCATAACATTCCATTGAAGTTAAAACAGCAGGCAGTTACCATTAAGTCACCATGAAGTCATGCCCAGAAGGGGTAATCAGTTTCCACTACTGGAATTTTTATGAATAAACTAATAAACACACACAAGAAAGAACTGTCTGGCAAGTGAGCTCAACAATGGAAGTGGCCACACAGGATGTGCTCCAGCTATTCCACAAGCATGCCTTTGGGACTTATCTGAAATAACTGCAGATTAAAGCAGTGGACAGTTTGGGTGGGGAAAAAAACATAAAACAGCAAAGTAACCCCCAAAAAAACACCAAAACAAACTAAATTTAATAGCTGAAGATACAATAAATTTGGTATAAAACTTATGTTGCACTTGTCTGAATAACAACTTTCTTAAGTGCAATCAGGAGAAGTGAGGCACAGCTACGAATCCGATTACCTTCCTTGCTCGGCTACGCCACAAAGTAAGAAATACAGGAATAATAACATAAATAGGAAGTATCCGGTGCCGAGGAAACAACACACATCAGTGAGACACCCGCAGATAGTGACATTGGACAAGGAACACGATGCAAGCCAACTTTCTTGGTATCAGTTTCTCAATTCCTACCAGCTACCACACTAACCACTTCAAACATTGCAGTCCTTCTGTAGTAGCCACAATTAAACACTACCCTACCCCCCAGTATCACATCTGAGGAAGAAAACACCCCAGGAGCAGAAATGTTCATTATAGATACTCAATGACACTGGTTTGACAAAAATTCAATTAAAGAGAAAAGCTGTTAGACGAAGGTTTATGCTCACCAATTAAGTACATTTCTGACAGTGTTAAAGGATAATCATCAGTCTAATGGCTTTTATGGGTTTAAATCTTCCACAGAATGGCTTAAAATAATAATTCTGCTTTTAAATACAAGGGCCTTGTAACATAGGCAGAAGAAAACTCAATTCTCATTCCAAATTCTAGTACGGGTAATATGTATAAATAATACATACGCAACATGGAAAAATCTAAAAGGTATCTGTGTGTTAGAGTTACAAGAGCTATTCACTGCAACTACATTAATTAGAGGATCTCTTCCACAAGTGTTATCCAAACAGTAAAGTCTTCTGATTAATCTCAAACATTTGAGCTACTCAACATTTTAGTTTCAGAATCTGTAACTCGTTCAGCTCTGAGTATTTAACCTGTCATTCATGTAACTTGACAAGCGTCAGAATCCCCTTCTCTGGGTTTTCTTCTCAGCTGCCTGGCAGTCTGAAGTACTTGGCTAAAACCAGTTAGGTGGGTTTGAGCCCACGCTTCCTAAACATTTGGGAACTGGAGACAGACACTCTTCCATCAGCTTGAACAGATGTCATCTGCTAATGCTTAAAATTTATCAAGGATGTACTCCACAGCAGCTTAGAGAAAAAAATGCTTCTGATCCACTCCATCACTACCAACATTTCTCAAAGCACCAGACAGTGCTAGAAAGAGTCCTTTCTGCAGATTCTCAGGTCTCACACTTTTTACAATGAGACACAATGTTTATCATCTCATGGTCTTGAATTCACTGTTCAGGGTACATATAGCTCAGAGAAGCTGAAATGAAACTGCCAGTGGTAGGAGTACTTGGTACCAAGAGAAAGAAATGCCACGTTCCTTTCAGATTTTATGTCCAGGGGATATTGTAGCAGCCATACACCTATAACTGGTAGTCAATGACAGGGCACAAGCAGGAGGCCAAAGAAGTGCCGAGTCAAGCGCACCCTTTAACCATTCTTCCATATTAGAAGGTATGTCTGACAGTTGATGAAAGTGTGAAAATACAGTTAAGATCAAATAATGAAATACTAATAAAATGTCAGCAGGTGAACGTGACTAACTACATAGCACAAGAGAATGCTGTCCACAGAAATGCTAAAAACCAGCCACCCCTAAACCACTTAAGAAACAATACATAAAACAACAAAGCAAACCAAAACTAGATGATCTTAGGAGGTCCCTTCCAACCCCTAGCATTCTGTGATTCTGTGAAAACAATCTCCTCTAATTCCAGAAGTCACAGGACAGCACATTGTCCAAGCCTCTCAATTTACAGCTATGTAGTTATGGGTACATTGACACTTTCTGCCCTAATGGACTCACACAGTCAACTATGAGAAATGAGAAATTGTTTCTTCCACAGGCTAGACTGAGACAGCCACTTCTGAGGATCAGTGTTTTCAGATGCAGTAAGAATCAACGTCTCATTACAACACGACCAATAACCTCCAATCCTCTGCAGGTCTCCCAAGAAGAGAATGCAGCTAGAGGAAGCCAGATGCTAACCGTCACTAAGACATCCATCTGATCGCACAATCCGAATATGACACAATTCTGCTGTACAATACAGTTCAGCTGGATTCCAGCACACAACTGGTCTCAACATGACTGACACAAACCTACATTTTAAGGGTTGCACATCAATTGTTTTAGGTAATAAGTATGACACCTCAAAAGCAGTTAAATTTTGTCTGTGGTTTTTTTTTTTGTTTGTTTGGTTTTATAAATGCAACTGGTTTTCATCTGTTTTCAAAATATGTATTTTCAGGTTTTATTTATCTGTTTTTCCCCACCTCTTACTCTTAGAACTAGCAAACTTGTAGAGAATAGTGTTTAGATAAATGGTGTAAGAGGTTATGAATGCTCCTACTTATCGAATGCATAGCTAGCCATGATTTCAGTAGTGTAGTCTGTTGGGGTTTTGGGGAGTTATTCTGTTTTCCTTCTTCTCTTAAAGAATTTTTCCATACTTGTTTATCAGGGAGGTAAATTGCTGTACTTAAGAGAGACAAAAGGACCTGGCCACAGGGGGAGGGGTCCAGCCAGCCGAATAAAGGGGGTTGGGTGGAGCCCCTGGGGCTCTGTTTTTTCGCCCTGCATTCGAGGTGAGGAGAAGCTGCCCTCGTGGTGCAGAGACCTCATCCCCACTGCGTCTCCTGCTACCCCTGCTGCCTACCAAGGATCCGGCGGAACACCGGATTCAGCTTGGAGAGGAGTCGTCCCTGCTTCGTCTCCTGCTTTTTCCTTCTACCCCTGCTGTCTCCCGAGGACCCTGCTGGACACCGGGATCGGCTGCCCAGGGGGGTTTGTGACACAGCTTTCCGTCGGCCATTGCCCCGTGGGGACTGAGCTGCTCCGGAGCGGCGGGGAGAGCATCGCGCCCTCCCTGCTCCCCGGGAGCCCCGGGAGGCTGGCACTGGGTTCCTGGTGCTGTTTGCTGTTACTGCCATAGTTATTGTTGTTTGTTTGTCTTGTTATATAGATATTTAGTAAATAACTGTTATTCCTATTCCTCATCTTTGCCTGAAAGCCCCTTAATTTCAAAATTATAAGCATTCGGAGGGGAGGGGGTTGCATTTTTTCCTTCCAAGGGGGGGCTCCTGCTTTCCTTGGCAGACACCTGTCTTTCAAACCAAGACAAGTCTCAAGAATTTTTAATGAGTCCCAATACAATTGAAGCACATTTAACAAATAATTCTAAATACCCGTAATAATTGTTTGACATTATAAAACTGCTGCAATAGAACCCCATCAGCATTATTATGCAACCACTACAAAAGGAAAACTCAGTTGTAGTGTGCATGAAGAGTCTGGCACTACCAAAATCAAGCATTAGAAACAATAAGAGCTACATGGCAGAATCACAGATTTAGGCAGAACTTATGGAAATGGAAGAAATCTTCAGCATGCTTCCATTGCTATAGTCTTATTTGTGATAATTTGATTTCCCAATCCAGTATCTACTAGATAGCCCTTAGTCCCTTAGACTGACTGGAGAACTAATATGGGGTGTATTCCACTCAGCTGTTTCAAAAGTTGCATGAGACAACACATCCACTAAGCCCCGTTGCCTATTTCAGTTGCATCCAACCACACCCCCAAAATGATGAAGAACACTGCCCCATCCTCTCACGTGCTTTCCTGAAACACAGACTGCTCATGCAGGTTTATAATATTACATAGACTACTAAAGCTAATTTCATAATGAATTGCCCAGCTGCTGTTTAAGTCAGACTGGAGTAAAAAATAATGCTCACTACTTTTTAGTTCATTATGAAATGTAAAATATGCTGTGGCCTTTTTTTTTTTTTTCACCCCAGTATCTGGAAATCTTAGTATAAGCAGTCTTATTTACTTGTCCCATAAATCAAAGTTAGTTCTGTCTCAATGAACAATAAAAAGTGAAAACTGTTTACAAGTATAAATCTAAAAATATCAATTCTAACTACCCACTTCCACTCTGACATTTCAGCCAAAAGCACCAGTCCTCTTGAGGCGAAAGAAGAGTCAGTAAAACAGGACAACAGATCATGCTGATCCACACTTTTATCTCTCTGCGACCACCTGACTGGAAACTCCACAGTCACTCAAAGAATTTTATACTGGTTTTAAACAGAAGTTAATTTCCTGACTATTTTGTGTAAGTGCAACACCATTTGAGCAGAAAATAACAAATATGATTCCAAACAGACTTTTAGTAAAGTAATATTTCAAAAGCAGCAGAAGAAAAAATGAATATTAAAATAATTATGGCTTTATCTTCAGAACTCAAGAAGCAAAATCTAAACTGAACTCTAGTTCTCATCAAACTACAACACCTACAATCTAGTCCTCATTATTCAAGGCCAAAACTTCACACCTGATAGAAAAAACAAATCAACAAACCATGTGACAACAGTTTTGCTCAATTTAAAGCTTGTTTCCTATAGCGTGACTAAGGAGAAACTAAGATTTTCAAGTGGCGGTATTTCTTGTTTTCCGGGTGTAAGAGTAATACATTTGCAAATACTAAGTTCTTTGGGAGGTTTTTGTCTCTGCCTTGGCCTTTCAGAAAATACTGCACACAGCCTTCAGCAAAGAAGACCTCAATTACAAAAGTGCTACATTGAATTTGCAGATTTGGTACGTGTTCAATAGGGGTGGATACATTGCTGAGTTCTCCAAACCAAGTGCCAGTCTCCATTTTGTGTGGCAGTGATGGAACAGCCCAAAATACATTCTCAAGAAGAGGTGAAGTGAAACAGAAACATAAAAGCTAACCCCATGCTGTGCATTTTTAACACTTTTGAATCTAAACAAATCAGTTAAGAGTTGTTTAATTCTATTTTCCTTGACTTGTGACTAAAATCTACATTCTTTCTTGGAGAAAAGCCATAGCAATAAGAAGGCAGTGTGAAAATTTTTGGAAACTAACCCAGGAAATAGCCTTCTGAAAGAAGAGATCATCAGGAGGGAAACTACATGCAAAACTGCAGCACAATTACTACATTTATGCTGTGGATTGATGGACAAACTGAATGGGCAACTCACTTTAACATCATGACAGTGCAGCATCAGAAAATTACTATACAGGATTAAAAAAAACCCCACAGAAACAACCAACCACCACAGACAGATGAAAAAAGCAACAAGCAGCAAGCCTAGATGTCTTAAACAGGCATTTGATAAACTAGGAATATTAGGGCCCTCCACATTTTTCTGTCTCCCCAGAACCGCCTAAAGTCATCTTTTGGCAAATGACTCTAACATTCGGTTTTCACCTGATAGATCTTCTTGCTTGTACAATCCATTTTAGAGGCATAACTTGTTTTCTTTGCTAAGATTTCATTTCCTCCCATCTCCGAACTTGATGAAATCTATTTCTTAGTTCCTCATCTCCCACTGAAGGCTGACAACAAGTATCAGACAAAATGCAGCTGTCCCGTATGAAGTAATTCATTTCTGTCAAAGATTAGACTTTTTTTTTTCCCTTAACATAAGATGACTGATATTGTTCTGCAAGATCCAAGAGGGACAATTTAACCACTAAAGTACTGAGAGAGATTGAGGATCAGCTTTTCTCCTTAGAGCTGCTGAGTAAAAGCAGGTAACTGGAACCACCACAGGCCCTGTTAATTTCCTTCCATTTCATGTCAGGATTTGATTTACTCTTATTAATCTTAACACAAGTATTTTCTGCTGTACAATATTTTGCAAAATAGCAATATTATGAAATTACCCAACTGAACAATTCTACTCCGCGGAAACGTCTTTTCTACTCTCGACAGCACAGGCATAAGTCCTGAGGAATGTTACACTCGCTTTACATTTGCAGCTCTTCCTGACCTTAACCGTAGTGGGTCCTTTATTTTTTAAATTGACATGCAGTTCTCATACAAGTTCCCATCGAAGGTACGAAGGGCAACATTCGTACCTTTAAACTGCAGAAAGCACAAAGCAAGCAAGCTCAACATCCGACCGCCTCACAAGGAAGGGAGGCGGTTTGGGGGCAAGGAGCAATTTTGAGGTACAACCTAAACTCACCCAACAGTGCCCACACCCGCAGAGCAGGACTCGGCGACTCGAGCTGCGACACTGCGGAGTCCTCCGCGGAGCCCGACACACAGGCGTCTCCCTGCGCAGCCCTTTCAGCGGGTCAGGGCTGAACACCGCTCGGGTCGGACAGAACAGACGCAGGAGCCCTCGGGGTTCACGGTGGCCCCGGGGGCCCTTGGCGAGGGCGGGGCCGGGGGCCAGGAGCCGCAGCCCCAGACTCTTTCCCCAGCCAGCCAGACACCGGGAACTCGGAGAAGGCAGCAGCTACTGCCAGCCGCATCATAAACTGATCCACAGAGCCATGCCCATAAAGAACACCTGAGCTCGGGAGGAATTTCTTAAGTCGTTTTCTGATTCTCCAAGGAGTAGGAAACAATGGGATAACATGCATTGGGGAAAAAAAACCAAAATAAGCCAACAAAGAAACACAACTGCATTTCTCATGCATTTAGCCAAATGTCCTCAGGACTCATTAGCAAAGGAAAGGTTCGGTGAGGACATCTGCTGAGCAGGCCACAAGAGCAACCAGGGAATATTGTTTAATTAATAACTCGTAACTGAATTGGATTTTACAAATCCATATGAAGACTAACAAAACAGATGTGAGGGAAAGCTGAGCTTAAAGTTTTCCCAAAGACCGAGATGAAAAGAAAACAAAACATTTTAGTGCTAGCATCTGATGTTTTCCTCAAGAAATGGAGCTTGATGCTCGGGAATCAGTGTTTGAAAGGTCAATTAGATTCTCCAGAAGCATTTCAGTTGCAGGAATGAGACGTTATCCATTTAATATGTATCCCAACACATCCTACTTGTTTCAGATTTTTCTCTGACACAAGATTTTGCTTTTGTAGATAAGCGTTATTAATCATAAGGTCCTCTGACGACTTCATGTTTACAGCTTGCATCACCTCTGGGGCCAGAGGGCTGCTCTAATCAAGATCTTTAGTTAATGTTGTTTACCTTCTCCATCAGCAACAGGAAACCTGCTCTATCCAAGGCACTACTTGAGCCCAGGAGTGAAGTACGTACTGTGTTTCTCACACCAAACCTTAGATCTGAATTCTGTAAGATGAAGCTGTTATTTGAAGACCCAAGATACACCCTATGTAGCCATGAATTATACACAGAGCTGCCCAACCTTGTTAACCACACAGGATTAGTCATGCAGAAATTCTGGTACGTAGTGCACTGTCTGGATTTCATTCTAGTTTCCAATTACATGGAATTAGGTGTAGTTAAACATTTGTGAGAACAGATCTGTTTAATGTATTGAAGTTTTCTTTCTCAAAATACAGTTATATGAAATCGAAAATTCTTTGCAAGAATATTCCAGGTTTTCCATACTCTGAGTTAGTAAGTGTAAAGTAAGAATGCTTTAGAAAGGTAAAAATATTTAGTTTGAATTGCATTACTTCAATTTCAGTTAAACTTCTGTAACAGAAAATAATAAAAAGCAGTTAGAGTGGCTTCAGTAAGTTCCACTTCAAATCAATCAAAGAATTCTGAAGCATTAAATATCAGTGACAAAAGAGTATAAGGGAACAGAAATAATTCTGAGAATAAATGGTGCGCACCACTAGCAATACCATGTCATTGAACAGCGTCCACTACAGTTTCTTGTTTGTTCCTTTTTGGTTTTTGGTTTCTTGCCTGCCCACAAGATGTATTTATAATTTTGCTGCTGAACCTGATAAGGGCAGAATTCCACCTAGTGTTTACCCTTCCTGTGGATTGCCATATGCAAGCTAAGATAAACTGATAAAAATGCACCAGGCTTTACACAGTATGTGTGGCCTTGCTTTATGTCTTTAGGAGTGTTTGTTTGGTGTTTTTGTTTGTTTGGTGTTTGTACATGTAATTCTGAAAACGTTTGATTAACATACAGGATGAGTTTTCCTCAAATTGTTCAAATTCAATCCAAACAATATTTGCCAATACTGAGCAGACTGAAGTGACGTCTCTTGCATTTCACAGATCTATAGCAGTGAGCCTAAGTACTCATTCATATAAATGCTGATAGTTCTGTTGTTTTCAACAGAAGTAGGATTATATCTCTGGTAAATGAATCCAAGGAGTCATACTTTCAGGGGGGATGGTGGAAGGCACCAAAGAACAAAAACACAACCAACTAAAAAACCCCAAATTTTTGTTGGTAACTTTGCAGCATTTTTCAAAAGTTACTGGAAGCTGAGGCAAGCTCGGCACAAAACAAGTAAAAATGATTATTAAAAATCTCTTTGCTTTCCAAAAACTAGAAATTGAGTCCATTTCCATGTAGTCTTAACGGATGAATGAACAACAGGCTGAAGTAAGCACATCAGAATCAGACACAATTTGCTTGAATAAGAACCTAAAAGATCTGCTAGAAGTATGACACCTGAGATTTTACTGGCTGCCCATTCGTAAATGATCAAAGTATTTCTAAGAAACTGCAGTCTTTGAAATGGAAATAACAGTTTTCCTTTATCTGAAATTTTGCCTTTACATGGGACTGGAAAGTTTTGTTAGTCTCTTTAAATTCATTGTGTAATAATCTTATTCCAGTCTAAACCTCCCTGTGTTCTTTTCTTTCACCCCATCTCCTAGTGTTTAATCCTAATCAACGCCACAAGTTCCATCTCTGTGGGCATTAAAAGGAAATGTTTCCCCATTTTCAGGATTTGCGACTTCAATTATATTTGCAATTATTTGCTAAATTTAAGTTCTGATCTTATTCTATAATCCCAGTTATAGTTTCTGATCAATTATTTGATGTGACTTCAAAACAACAAATCTTAATTTGCGCCTCTTGCAATATTACGTTTTCTGTGGGGTCTAAGGGTTGGCTATTGGTAGGAATACCTTGGAAAAAACCAGCAAGTGTTCCCTTGGGATATAAATCACCTGGCAGTTTTTGCATAACAATTTCATTAGCAAAATTATCATGGGAATACTTAGTACTATTGCAGTATTTTGCTAGTTTTCACTTTCCTACCAGCAATGCTTCCCCCTCTAGTCATGAAAGATAGATCTGATTATGTTATTGAGAAGAGCAATGGATCATCCCTTAAGGGACCTATATAATGTTGCAGCCATTTTTAAATGGGCAAAGTGTAGAAAGCACCTAAAGTTCATACACGTCATTCAGATAAATCAAATATTCACATCTTCCTAAGACTGGATCTCGTGGAAGGGGGGTTGTGTGGGCACGTGTGTGTGTATAGTCATCCATATGAAGTTACAATTGAATTGGCAGGTAGTGTTATGTTCTTATATGGCCATTTTGCAACCCAAAGAGTCAAAAAGATTTTTTTGCTGTAGTTTTTGGTCCCGTCACACATTTGAAAAATCACATAAACTGATCAGCAGTGAAGCGGCTCACATTGAAACACAACTGAGAGTACCAAAACCTTATTGCACAATGCGGTACATTTGTTTCTTGAAGTACTACCCTTGTTCTGAAGGAGAACTTTACCAGGAATTCTGAACGAGTAGCAGCAGCTGATAGAAACAATGACCAGCAGGCAATGATACAAGGTGCAAGCTAAGACAGAGGCATCAGCCCTGATAACCTAATCTGTGTTACAACCCCACATTCACAAAGAGCTTAACTGCAACTGCCACTTGCAAAAAAAGCAATTTGGAAAAGACATTGTAAAGATAAGGTAATGGAATTTTCCTAAAATCAACTCCTAAGGGCTTCTCTGTTGAGGGAACCACTTTCCACTTTGGATCTCAGTTTATCTCAGTTATCAATCTTAGAATTTTAACCAGGCTTCTGACAATATAAAGTGTATACATAATATGCAGCCTTCCTTGAACTCTTGCAAAGTAGCCAGCAGGGACATTCAAGTAAAAGACCTCAAAATAGCATCATCCAAACAGCAGAAAGATTTCTCCTTAAAAGGAAACTTAAAAGTGAATAGCAATGGACTATTTACATTAAAGGCAGAACAGAAGCTCTGTTGACTTTGCTGTTTCATTCAGTCTGAGAGCTCTAAGAAGGAGGGTATCAGCAGGAGAAACATAGACTGTAGAGCTAAAAATAAATACATAAAACTAACCAATACTATGGAAACTGACAAAATACAGGGAAATTGATAACAATTAATAAGATTGAAGGCAAGCTAAAGAGACCACGAATTAACAAGCCAACCCACTCATATCCTCATAGATTAGAAATACAGCAAATTGGGTTCCTTTCTGTATTTTAATCCAGGGCTTACAGAATACTTCCACAGAGGGTAAAAAATGAAAATAACTTTAAGAAGTAGTTTGTGAAGAAAAAAAAACCCTCCATGGAGAAGTGTGATGGAAAAATTTTATTTCCTTCAACAGAATCGTCAAGAGAGATGGTCTTTGCTAATTTTAAGGCCTACAATAGAAAATAATGATATAGCAGAACATGATGGAAGTTAGGGACAGCTGTTTTGAAGTTGTACAGTATGAAAAGCAATAACATTATAAAAAGGTTAAATTTATTGTGGACTGAGGGTGCAGGCTTTTTGTACCAAGCATTCCTTTTAGCTTCTGATCCAGATAACAGAAAATAAGTCATTGATTCTGCTGCGCTCATCATCTCATAGTACCGTGAGTCTTTCAGCTCTCACTATCAGCATCAGTCTGCAGACCTTACTTACAACCCTTGTTTTCTTCTGCTAGGTAAATGGATTTGTTTTGCAGAAAATTAAGGTATCATTCATCTGCATGTCAGATACTAAAACATGAAGCTCCTTTTCAGTTGTATGAGAGACATGGTCTTATATATCCTGTTCCCATCAGTTTGTAATGACACAGAATTTTGACTTCAAGATACTTCTCAGAACTAGTTTCATATATAACATGAATACTCCCTTCTTCTATGAACTGTTGGGGAAATACTGAAGTCACATGGCTTAGTTGTTACTATACCTCAGAAAGGTCAGTACCTGGCTGGCATCTCATAGATGGTAAAGATCAGGAATGCATTAGCACTCGCAGTCATCTGAGTTTTATCAAGGTCTCCCTACTGGGAGTGGAGAAAGTTTATGAAAAGTAAATCATCCCAAAAGTTTTGCTCATAATGGCTGCTTATAATACTGACCTTTTATTTTACACAGCATATCTTCTATGTGGTTGGATCCTGTTTAAATGTTATTATGTAGGGAGATATGTGTAGACATAGCTATAAATGGCTTGACCCTTTATCTTTCTGTTATCTGTAGCCACATATGGACAGAGTGTTATAGAATAGACTGCTTTGTGAAAAACAATGCTCGTGTTTCTATTTATTGAAGAGACTTTCATCTATTAATTTAGCAATATAAGACACAATCAATGATCCTGAGCTTTCTGCCATTCCCTCTGTGATTTACACAGCTTGCCTTTCCTCTAAGTTATTGAACAAGAAGACAAAAAATGATTATTTCATCCATACTTCTATCTTTACTGGTA
This sequence comes from Todiramphus chloris collaris, assembly GCA_025345505.1. Lineage (NCBI taxonomy): Eukaryota > Metazoa > Chordata > Aves > Coraciiformes > Alcedinidae > Todiramphus > Todiramphus chloris. The sequence continues at coordinate 12,823,927 of JANVCC010000040.1, forward strand.
TGTGAAATATACAAAGAATTCCCAGTTCAGATTTTGAATTTAAGGTTGCATGAGCTGTTTTGCAACAAGGGAAACAGGATTTTTTCCTGGCCTGGCTGTGGTAGTTTTTTAGAACTTGAAGGAGAGCTCCATATGAACAGAACTATAATGTTAGCCAACCTGCCAATCAAGACACTAATCCTCTACACATCTCTACCGTCAGGAGACAGATACCTGGAAGCTGGTATGCAGGAGATAAAGAGAAAAGTTGGACAGCAACCAGAAAATAAAAACTAGACGCATATGTCCAGATATATTTTACCAAAAAACCCTTCTATAATGAAGGATACAAAAGAATTTTGACCTCCACAGAATAAAAAAACAAAGCTACATGTACTCATTGCTTCTAAGGAACCCTTGGTTAAAAAGCAGAGTATATTTTCTTCAGTGCATTTCCAGGCGATAAACGTAGAGGATTCATGAAACCAGAAATAAATGCATTGGTGCATTTTGAGTCACATCAGTGACTATGGAAAGCAATTTTAAATATTTAAAGAGGGACATGGTATTTTTTTTTAATCCAAATCTCAACGTTCGGACACAAGGAAAACACAGTGAATCAGATAGAAAACAAAACTGTATTATAATATACAAAACCAACTGATCATTGAATATTAAGTGTTATATTAATTTATCCACTAAAAAAAGAAAAAAAAATAAGTATCCCTCAACTATTCTGTCCCGTGTACTGTTTTCTGACACGTTATGTTCAAGCAGATACATGGAAATTATTCACCCAGTAAATGTTATTCTCAGCAGAAGTTTTCTTGAAATAGGTATCAATTTTAATGTCATTTCTGCCAGTTAATCCTGAGTTCTAGTCCATTCATAAAAATACTTTGACATTGAAAGTTTAGGTGTTTTGACCAAATGCGTAAGTTAGAGGAAATGTTTGTGCTCAGTAACTCACTGAGTACCCTTCAAAGATTAGGGGTTTTTAAAAACAGTATATGTGACTACTCGTAGTTATGAATGAGAATTTTGCTTTTTTTGTGAATATTCTTGCAATACTTAAAAAATTGGCTAGTTCACTAAATGTTCCTGCCAGTAAAGTAATTTGCTGGAATACTGTTGGAAAGCAAATACAGAAGGGGTGTGAATACAGTTGAAGAGAATTCATTTGCAAATCAAATGGATGGTGAAGGAGGAGTTGCATTCAATGAATTCAACAAAGACACTGTCACAATAAATACAAGAACATTTGGCAAGAGTTGCAACCTCTGTTCTGCGAAGGTATCCACATACATACTGTTCCTACATCCATGAGGATCTTTTTCTGTAACAAGAGATGTAGAATTGGCCTATCAAACAGTGTGCAGAGACAGAGACTAATATTAACATTGGATGGTAGAACTTAAATGGGTCCGGGATAAAAGACTGGGGTTCATAAGAGAAACCACTGAATGAAAAATTAGCCATAGTATATAGAATGAGGTAAGGTTACATAATGTTTTATTCTTATTTTACCCCTTATTTCAAAAATGCACCAGATACTACCATTATTGTAATGAAAATGTAGGAAAGAAACTCAAAAAAAATTGTGAATTCAGTATTAGCTGCAAAATGCTATAGGATATTTATACTCACTCTCCTATTCATGATAGCACAGGAAAATAGTCTGTGGCATTAAAAAAACATGAGACTATTTTCTACTAAACATCTCAAAGAAACCAAGTAACAGCTAGCTCTGTTTACCTCATATTTCATGACAGTAGGAAAGTCCATCCCCCCAGCCGTGGTCACTTGCCTCAGGAAAAATTCCTCCTTCTCCACAAAGTCCACATCAGTGCTGTTTGTCAGTAGTTGCTGATAGCAGACCCATCCTATCCATATACTGATGTTAATGCTAAAAAAGGGGATTAGATTTCTGCAAAGGGTACGCATGGGTCAGGGCTGCCAAACCATTTACTCCTGTAATATGTTACAGTAATGTAGACAGTGAGCTATTTATCCTGGGATGTACAACAGTGGTATTAAAACCCTGTCAGGATATTTTAGAATTTATCAAAACAATAATAAAAACATTTATTTTGTTCTGAGCTTCCATAAGCCAATGCTGACGTCAAATAATATTGTCACATTTCTATAACCTTCTCTGTGTCCATCCTGTTTCTACAGTAATTGGTTAAAAGAACCCAACTTTACTTGCAACTTGACCTCCTGAGATGCAGTATTTAGGGGAGCGCTCTCTGCAAAGCCTCTTGCCAGACCAATAAGTTACTCTGTAAGTCTTCTCGTTAATTATGGACCCTTCAAAAGTAACTGTAATTCTGAAGTCACAAGTGACAGTACATGCAAAGTCCAAGTGCTTTCAGGAGGTATGTTTGTGACTTTCTCAAAAATAATTCTAGAGCACCTACACTTACTCCAAGAAAACAGAGATCTGTACTGCTAGGCAATCATTTTATATTCCATAATGCTTTCATCAGTTACCACAATTATCAATAATACGATATAAGTCCTGTTTAAGTGTTTCTTTACTTACAAGATCTTCAGCTAAGAAATATATAAAAATCCCTGTAGATGTTGAGCTATCTTTGAATGTACTGCGTAACACTTCACACCCCAACAAAACCCCATCAGCTCCACCTCTTTACAATTCATGAGAAGCCAAAAATGAAACAAACTATTTCATTAAAGATATAATTGATAAAGAGAGTTAAGTAATGCAAAGCAATAATAAAGAGCAAATTACAGCAAAACCTATCATCATTACAATCCAGCAAAGGACATCTACATCAGTAGAAACATTTCCCTTGGAATAACAGTATTAGATTAAAGTAAAAAAGGGTGTATCTGCCTTGGAATAATTAGATCTCCAAAAAATTAATTAATATATCAGTCAGAGAGAGAAGCAGAGAGTCAGCCATTTGGAAGGAATGAATACAAGTGTGTGTGAATTTATAGTTGCATATGTACACTTTCATTTATATTCACATGAGAAGGAACTGATACGATGCATGCACAATTTTGAAGTGACATGGTAAGAATATGCATCCTTTTTTGAGATACTAAGAACAGCAATAAAAATAAGAACAAAAATAAGAACAAAAATACAGATGGATCTCGGTTATAATGTCAATTTATCAAGCCACTGTCTTCTGAAATAACAACATTGCTATTTTAATTGGAACTGAATTGTGAAATATTATCAGTATGATTTATTGGATAACATAGTAATGCTCTACTTAATAACAGTATTTAAGAAATATTGTTAGATCAGAGGTTGAAAAATTGTTAGATCGGGTATGAATTTGGGAAAAAAAAAAAAGAAACTAAGGTTGAAATAGGACACATTTACAGTGTTACTGCGAAGTAGTGTGATTAAGTTTTTTAAATATTACTTTTTAAGCATATCGGGAAGTGAGTCCTATTTCTGATGGCTAAGGAGGACTATGTATTGCCTTTTGGGCATGGATTTTTGCAATCTATTATGTATTAGCTTTCCCAACTGAGGCCACTATTTGGATCATTACAGATCAGAGGAAAGGTATGCTTATCAGTTAGGCATTATATATGAACATGCTCAGTTCAGATGGAAAATAAAAAAACCCCAAAGAAACCTGACAATATTCAGAGGTATCTTGTGGTTATAAAAAATATACAAGATAAAATATGCCTTCCATACAGCTCCAAAAAAGCTCTCCAAGAGAGATGAAGCTCCATTATATACTGGATGGAATACCATTAACAATAATATATATTAGCTTGTTAATATATTTTTTTTTTATGCAATACATAAATTTAGCTTAGGTAGTTATAGCTTAAATTTACAATGCTATAAAATTAGTCCAGATCCTTGTGATATATTACCTAATAGTAGTTCACTCTATACTAATTGTTAACAAAGTACTCTATGAGCAGTGGAAGTCACAACACCAGGATTCTTCCACTTTTATATCTAAATGTACCCAGCAAGTGCCCTACTCCCTGATCTTCCCACCCCCAGCCCCTGGTGGGATCCCTCCTGCCCTTCCATGCTCCATACCCCCAGAAAGCTGCAGTGCCAACAAACAAACAAACAACAAATAAAAGCACGTTACAACATAATTACCTGAAAAGTGCACCTGATGAGAATGGACAAGGAGAGAAATACATGAATTATTTTTAGTATTAATTCTGATATGAGTAGCTATCTCAAAGTGTCCTAACAAGGTCTTTACAAATTTGGTTTTGCACTTGGGCAAAGTAAAATCATAAAGAAAATGAGGTATTTTGTGTGGACACTGGAAAAGTAATAGAGAAGCAATGCAATTACAGTGATGATTGGCTCTCATCATGGTAACCATAGTATATCCATATTCTGCTACCACAATTTAACTTAATCTTATCTTTCTCTTCTGCCAATTATCAATTTTAATCAGCATCCTTTAATTCCTCTTCTAGAATGACCAGGTCATTTTATGGGGAGATTAAAAAATTATGTAGGCTGTAATCCATCAAGTGCCTGCACATATGGAAAGAGTCTTTGAGGCAAGTAAAACAACTCATGCATCATGTTAGACACATAGATAAATGCATTTTAGAGTCATGCTTTAGAAAGCTAGTTTCTTATAGGCACTGAAGAGAGAAATAATCTTGCAAAATGCTACAACAGACCAATTTGACAATTTCAGTATGTAATTATTTATTTAAATCTATATTCATTTTCAAATAGAAATCAGGAAGTTTATAAAGGGAAAAAATACAGATTTGAAATAAAGCAAAACCAATCTTTTTTAAATTGTTTTTTTCTGACTAATATTACAAAGATTTTGATTTCCTTGGATTTCAAAATGAAAAAGATTTGAAACTGTAAAATTTCTTGCACATCTGTTAACTTGTGATAGACTATAACTGGTGCCTGTAGAGGCACAGGGAAAACAAATGCATTGCAAAGCCCACCTGGTATATTTACATTTAAAAAGCTGTATATCTGAGTTAGGCAATCACACTTCTGTGGAAGCTAGCATCTGTTTGAGTTGAAGAAGATAGTATAGTCTATACTCTCTTTTTCAGTAAGAATGGCCAAAGAAGGATTATGGTACATTTGGTCAGGACTGAATTTGAGCTAGGTTCCAGAGATGAAAGCCTATGAACTAATCTGTTGAGCTACGAAGTCCACTGCTGGGCTGGTTTATAGAAATCCTATTAGCAGTGTGACTGTGAGGGGTCAAAAGATAAGACAGCAGACAGCTGAAAATGCTGGATCAGACAAATATTTTAGACAAGAAAGATATTTCTTAGCCATGTTGTGCTTAACCATGTATTATACACCTAGGAAGTACTGGTGACTAAAGGGTAACACTTTCTTCTTGTATTGCTATTATGGAATCTTTGGAGTTTTTAAGATTTTGAAGCGCACCTATGCTACTTGCTGGGCCATCTTATGTCACGGTGACTCAGCATTCAGTTTGTCTTCAGCAAGAGTAACAAATGCATACAGCGTTTGCATAAGCAAACGTGATAAATAAGATTTCGTTCATTTTATACTTTTTACTTCTCAAAACACCCGGTTTTCTATTAAGGAGTTTCTGCTGCCTTGAAATCCACTCAGTATGTGCATTTGTCAGATGTAGGTTAATGGCCTGTTCCACTGAAATACCTAGAAAGATTCCCAATTATGCCACAACGTTCTAAATTATTCTCCCTTCAGAAATCAGTCCTGTTCCTGGAATTCAAGTTCTAAAACAACAACATAGGCAGGTCTTGAAACTGCATACATCAAAAAAGTGGAATGCTCTTGCTTCCTGTGTCATTCTACAACTAAGCAATATATGCTCCTTTCACACAAGGCAGGTTTTGGGGACATCTATTCAGATGGCAGTTACGCAGATTCGGGTCTGATCTACAGTTGAACTTTGAAACAATAAATAGTACTTGCCCCTTGTGATCCATATTTGTAAAATTTCTTAGAAGTTGCATTCTGAAAAAAGGATAATATGACTTGGTAAAAAAATACTGTTCTACAATAATGCATTTTTCTTAGACTTTCAATATATTTGTTTTGTTACCACCACCAAAGCCGAATTTCTAAGTATGAGATAACTCAGTTCATGCTGAATTTCAAAACAGACACAAATCAATATCTGAAGCTTCCAATTTAAGAGAGCCAAGCTACAGAAATTTCTAATTGAAGTGGGCTATGTAAGGAGCAAAATGAATAGAGTATGAGCAATTAATCTTACTCAATCTGAGTGTGAATGAATGCTGAATTCCTCTAAGATCGAAGCTTTAATGCTACCCAGGGTTTGCATTCCAAACAAGACCCACAGAATGTTAAGAATAAGCAATGAATCTACAAAGCACTGAAGAAGCAATAATTAAAAAGAATAGGTCAGAAAGCATTGCAGACAAGCAAAATGAACAAAATCCCAGTGACCTGGATTTATCAAAGGAAATGAAACAATATGTGAAAGCACAGCAGAGGTAATGATAATCTTGGTATGACTTAAATGCAGAGTAATTAGGAACATATAAAGACAGAACCAGAGGGAGCCACCAAAAGTTCTTGAAATAAGTCCCCTTCGATCACAGTACAGACAAACAGTAAATACTTGGGTCAAGATGTTCCTCGGAACAGGTACCTTGTATTTTGTAATGCTTTGCAGCTACACGTCTTTTTCCCATACCTTGTAACAAAGTTCAGATCAAGCTAAAAACTAACAGCTAAAACTATTCTATGGTACATCAGGGGAAAGAAAAAACAAACAAACCAACCCACCCCACCAAACCAAACAGGAGAATCACTGCAGTATTACAGCATTGGGCAAAATCCCAGACAATCATAGAAACCTAATCCCTACCTAGATAGGAAGACAACTTTCCTCCCATTTCCCCTTGCAATCTTCGTGTGTTTTTATCAGCATGACCTGCAGAAATTATTTCTACGTGATTTCAAATGCCTAAATCACTATAACTTGAGATTTCACTTTTAGACACACCAAACAGAAACTACATAATGCATCCAAGATGAAAGAGGAGCACTGACATATTGCCACATATAACTACTGGAGATAGGGAGATTAATAGAAGAACTGTAAAGCTGATAAGTTACTAAAAAGGGAGCTAACTACACTAGATATTGAGGATGGACAGAAGGCATCTCGAAGGCAAGGGTCCCAAAGTATTGATCTTGTGGAACTGAAGTCAAAAGGTTAAAAATCAGTGTGTTAATGAAATACATGAATTATTCAGAAGTACTGACAGTATTAATGCATCTATCCTATCAACCTGCTGTATTCCCTCTTTGAGATCTTGATCCCCTGACTGACTGCAAGAACATGTGTATTAGTTTGCTTCTGGGCTTCTTTCCCAGAACAAGCTGACTAATCTACTTTGCAGTAGGTTCTGCTCCACACATGCAGCAGGATGCGACCGTACCACATTTGGCCACAGTAAGATACAGGAGGTCTGTCAAACCCTTTGACATGTTATTAAAAACACTACATCAGTGGGCTGTAATATAGCCCTTGTTATTCCAGGCTCTTTGGACAGAAAAAAAAAAAAAATTCAAAAATAAGTATTTTACTATCAAAGCTACAGGTATATTAAACAAAGTATTACATCTGTGTGGATGCAACTAGCCTGCTTCAGGGGGTCCTAGCTTTCTGAAAGGTTGACACAAGATAGTTTTCACCAAATTGTCCAGACACAAAACTTCTTTCAGAGTACAAAAAGCAAAAAGAGTATAAAGACAAGAGATTTTTTTTTGTTGTTTTTATTGAAGTAAAAGACATGTAAGTGTAATAGTGTGTTACTTCATATTTTTAGTTAATTAATTAAAAAACTGCCGGATTTTGGCCTGAGTTGAAAGTTAATGGAGATTAAAAACTGTAGATTACTGCATGTGGAATAAAATCTGCCACTGAGTGACATACTTGGAAGAGACTATTATGCCTTTAGGATGAAACGAGTAGGGAACCGTACACTAGTAACATCTTATTTGGATTTTGGGATTTAGTCCCACAGAATTATTTTTATGAAATACTTGCAGTTACTGACAATCACATATTTTAACATTATTACTAAAAACAGTAAAAAAAAATATATTTAAAAAAGTCAGTACTTTGGCCAACTTTAGAGGCAGTTACCACACAAATTCCCATTAGTATGGAGAACACATCAATAGCCTAGAATCATAGAACGGTTTCAGTTGGAAGGCAACTTTAAAAACCATCCAGTTCCAGACGCCCTGCCATGGGCACGGGCACCTCCCACCAGAGCAGGCTGATCAAAGGTCCATCCAATCTGACTTTGAATGCATCCAGTGAGAAGGCACCCACAACTTCTCTGCACAACCTGTTGTTCAGTGTTTCACCACCCTCACCATAAAAACATTTCTTCCTTATATTCTACTGTAATGTGTCCTTTGGAATATTAGATAGAGAATATTCCATCAAGTAATATAATAGACCTTTCTGAGGTGACTTAATGATTTTTGGACAAGATATAGCAATAAAAAATAAGAATGTTTTTGTGTTATATATTATCTGGTTCCATTTTTTTTTCCCTTGTCTAGTAGCAGTATCACAGAGAACCTGACTGCTTTTGGTGCCCACAAATATTTGTATGATCCGATAAACTCTACATGCTCAAAATACTATTTAATTATTTTTATTTGCAGTAAGTGACAAAGCATGTTACTGATGCTAGAATCACTGAAGGATTTCCCTTAGGAAATTAGGCTTTTTCCCACCCCAGACAAATACACACAATTTGCTTGAACCATTAATTTAATATCCCTACCTAAAGTGCTTTTAAAGAATTGTAGTGTTACACTGCACATCGAGTCACTTGCCTGGAAAATGCTTTCAGAGCTGAGACCCTAGTATAATTTATATATTTAATGTATAATTTGCTGTTAAAGGAGGAATAACACTTAATCCTTGCTCTAAAAGACTCCTGCTACCACTTAGTGTGATACACTGTATGTGTGTTTTACCTACCCCCTCAAAACAGGTAAGAATTGTGGAGCAGGCAGATAGTACAATCAACAAGACTATCTTGGCAGCAGCAGATACCTCTGTTCTAGATTGTAACACACTCAGGCACTACTAGCACACACCTCTGTTCCATTACACTGTGCTATGTATCCCTAGAAATAACTGCAGAAACATTTTATATTGCTCAGTAAATATTTGTAGTATGAAGACGTTCTTGCCATTTTTTGTTTTGGTCTCAAAAACTGTCCTAGGTGACATCTCCCCCTTCAGCTCTATGTGCCTTAAGAGAACTTACACAAAAAACTGAATCCTTAGTTAAGACAGGTAAGTTAAGACAGTGCTAAGGTTCCTTTCAGTTGGAAAATGCATCTGGGACAATTTAGAGATGTTTATAAACAGAACCAGACTTTGCAAGTCAGAAGTAAAACACTGTGGTGCTTGTATCCCAACCGTAATTTTCTCATAGCCTGTGACTCCAGGGTATCTTCCTTAGAAAACTCCCTACAGAACAGTGGATACTGTTGCTGTTCAGAAGGGGCACAACAAAGTCATCTGTCACCTGAAATAGTCATTTGGAAAACCTTCTACACCAGTAAAATCCTGAAATGTAGTGATATAAAACCAGAACGTGTTTTTTTTTCAATTTTAAATTAGAAGTTTCTGTGAGTTTAAAGGTCTGAAGAGTGTGGCAAGCTTGTCTGATGGACAGTACAGCCAGTAGCTTTTTTGAGGTAATGTGGTAGGTTTGATTCTATATTGACGAATTCAGCTTATACTGCACTTAAGATAGTAGTGGCTGGAAACATTGCCTGTTACCTCACAGCACCTTGCTGTAAATCAGTATAGACTGTTACTTACCATTGAATCGTTGCACCCCGGTAACTAGGAACCAGACTTTGAACAGACAGAAGAGCTATTAAAAACAGCTCCTTTCCCTCAGATAGGAGTTGTGAGCCTGAGAGAGACGTCTTCAAAATACCAGGAAAAATCTACTAATGGTCAGGAAAATAAACAAGGACTAAGAATCCAAACGCAGATTATAAACAGTTGCAGCTACTCATGTCTATATAATACAGGAGCCTTGTAGGTATAGAAGACTGAAGTGAAATGATTAATTTGGCTGTCCTGATGTCTCTTACATTATGTTATCCACATGATGCACACTACTGGTTCATGTAAACTATAAAAATATGCACATTCTTCAGAATATATACACAAACACAAAAATATACACCCATTCTGACACAAGTGCATCCATATATCTTCTCTTTCTCCACTTTCATCTCCTTTCATCCATCTCTCTCATCACAGATGCACACACACCTCAGCCCAAATGAAATAATTCTCACTGCTCAAGTTGGCTACAGTCTCAACTTCAAACTAGTGATTTCTTTTTTATTCTGTGTTCACATCTATATTTTTTCTCCACAGGATTTAAAGCTTCAGAAGCATGAAAGATAGAATGAAAATAAATTTGAATTCTATATTACAATAAATGTGAATATCAAAAGATTCTTTCACAGCTGTGTGACTGCTGGCATTTGTAAAGAGTCAAAGAATCCTAAAATATAAAAAGGCAGAAACACAGTTGGTTTTTCAATCAAGTGTATGGAGAAAAAGAAAAAATCTGTAGGAGCAGCAAGAAGGTCTAGGGGTGGGTGACAGGTAAAACCTATTTCCTTAATTCAAACAGTCATTCCTAGAATCACTTGAGCAGGGGGTTTATATGAAAGATTGACATATTCAGTTTTACTCTTCAAGCTGTGCTTTGCATTTTACCAGCAATATAAGGAAGAAGATGAAAGATGTCCTTCCTTATTCCATACTTAATTGAAGTGTCTATTTAGGATGACATGTAACTAAAAATATTCTAGGGGTTTTGCTTAGTTAATATTTGTATTACCAGAAGACATAGGATTTCTAGTCATAAACCAGAACCTTGCTGTGATAGTGATTCAGGTACTGATAAACGACTTTGTGTGACTGTAAGCATGTGCCACATTCTGCAGTGCTAATAGGCAGAATGGGACAGGACTTCTTTCACACCCTCAATACATTCCTGTCTACCCTGCAAAAAACTGTAGCAAAAAAAAAAATAAATCATACATTGCTAGGAAGTTTCTAGCTTAAGAGGACGAACAAGTGGACAAAAAGTGAGGCGATAGTGTTTAGTTTGCCCCATCGCTACTTTCCTTGGAAAAAAACTTGGAAAATAATATCAAATATAATTTAGAATGCAAAACGAAGTAACTGCTACGTTCTCCTGAAATATTTTGAAAGGGACAAAGTTGCAAGTGAAGTATAAGGGAAGTTACTGAGAAAAGGATGATGCCTTTTGTAATGTCTCAGTATTTGATTGCTTACATTTCCTGTCCTCATTCTAATCCTCAAGTCTTTTTTTCATGCACTCACCAGCTTCCAGCACAATTACAACTGCAATACCTCTTCATTTATGTGTTCATGAGCAAATCTATGCTCAACATAGGCTGTCTGGCCTGTCTCAATAAACCATCTCTACTCTGAAATTTTCAAAAGGACTTATAATTGCTTAGATACAGATATAGCATAAATGACACAAAGTTTGGAGATCTCCATTTTTAAAGCCTGATCATACCCATTATTAAAGCTGGTCCCTTTTTAATAAATATGTTAATTGTAAAAGAACAGTTCTTCTAGCCTAGAGAAGAATAAAGGAGGACTGTTTGGATTTCCTACATCAGAGAGGAACAAGATGCTTGTTGTTTTTAGAATTCATCATGACTTCAGCTGAAGTATGATGCCTGTCTTTGTAACGTCACAGAAATATATATGCAAAACCATACAGATGCTAACAGACACCTCTGAGTTAGTTTTCATACAACAGCTCCAGTTAGACAAACACCAAAAATCAGAAACCGTATAAATATAGCATACTCATAGCCAAAGTGCTGAATCTGAATGCAAGATATGCCCAATGTTCTTTTATATGGCAGCTGATGACTTGAAGTATTCCAAAAAAACCCAAAAACCTAAAGCCTTTTGTGAGACTCTTTTCCATAAGCTAGCACACCTGGAGGAAACGCTCAGAAACCTGACAGATATTTGATAGAATTGCTTGTGTTTTCTTGGTTTTTCTATCTTCGATTTGGTTGACTATTAACATTCTAATATGTATAAATTTTAACATTTCCTATGTATATTAATAACTTTTAATGTTTGCTATTTCCTGGCTCTTAAACAGAAATGCACACAAATAAGTTGATTTTGTGGGGAAGAAATGGCTAGAAGTTATGGAAGCAAGATTCCAGAATTCATCCATTTCGGTTCACTCCTCTGTTAAGCTGCTTCTCATACAGCAGAATGTCGGTGGCTCACCAAAATGCGTCTTTATTGCAGCGAATAAATGGTATTTTCTTGTGTGTATGTCATATAAAAATGTATCATATGGAAATAGCATAGTCGCTAAAATATAAAGGTAAATGTCAATTGGAAAAGAGAGTGTTTGATCTGAATCTTCTGTGGACAGTTTGCCCTTTAGGTAAGCAGCTACTGCAATTACGAAAAACTGGAGAATGCTTTGCATATACTTGGCTTTTTCTTCCTAGACTAGTAGAGTGTTTGCCAGCAGAGTAAGCTGCCTGTGTTTGTCCCTAAAACTAAATAAGACAAATGCAGTTGAGCTATGAGGCAACAGTTTCTTGAATTTGAGCTTACCTATGCTGAAAGTGTCACTTAAACAGTCACTTCAGTTTGTTAAATAACCCATCCCAAATATTAGGTAAGTCTAATTAGAGCAGTTGGTTTTTTCTTTAAAAGACTTTAAAGAATTTTCCATTGTAACAATTGCTTTCCTGAAGAAATTAATATATATGTGTATGCACATGTATCAGCATCATCAAAACATCCTGCCTGCTATCACACAGGAAATCAGCCACGCCGCCTTACATTGGAATGGCCAAGAACAAGAAAACTGATGCTCTCCATGCTTTTTGACTTCCGTGGAGAGTGATGTAGCATAGCTTGACAAGATGCAAACCCCAAAGCTAATCTAGTCAATGTTCAAAAAAGAAATGCATATGCCTAATGAGCTGAAAAGTAGAAACTCTGAGGCTGAGCTTTTATCAGGCTAAGGAATATGTCTAGTTATTGGAATCCCAACCTGTGACATCACGTAGTGAGCTGGTTTTGGATTCAGAAAGTAATACATTCAAAATAACTGTAGGTGCTTTTCATACAAGAACTAAAATAGGACAACAGCTAGAAAAAATCTTGTAGTAAACCCTCAAAACATTACTTTACTTTTTATGTTATATTCAATTTTTGAAGACTTAAAGTCTAAATCCCAAATCAGCTTTTATGAAAAGCTGTTCTCAGCGGGTACATGATCTGAAGCTAGTAATGCCAGAAGAGGAGCTGACTTGTTAGAAATGTTTGCAGTTTAGCTAACTGACTTGTTTTCCCTCGATCAACTCTTAAGTGGGAAAGTCTTTAAACTTATTCAGCTCTACCGAAAATATTTAGTTGGGCTTGTTTCATTGGTTGCATTTGGTTTGGCGTTTTGTTTCTTTTGTTGTTTGTTTGGTGTTGTGTTTCTTTGTTAGTTTCTTTTAGGTTTTTCTTTTGTTGTTGCTTTGCCGTTGTTGTTGAGGGGTTTTTTATTGGTTTGTTTGTTTTTCCTTGATTTTTGTTGTGGTTTTTTTCATGAAATACACAAATAGCAAATTCAAAAGATGTGAAAATAAAGAAAGATAAGACTTCAGTATAAATATTTCAATAGCTAAAAAACAATTGCTGGATGGCCAATCCGCTCTTGTTTTATACCTTGTAATAATATTTGTTAGATTGTTTCTAACCACTAGAATGAAAATGACAATACAAAAAATTACAGAGGACTAACTCATCTGCTATCCACAGAATTCCGTTATGAAATCTACCCCTTAAAGGGATAATACTTAAGATCAGTTATTCACTACTAGAATAGCACAACTATTAGACAGCTCTGTCAACCCGCTGGCGGCAAAAATACCTCTTGTTACAAATGCAATATATTGTGGATTAAGTTGGCCAAAAAGCATTAGGAATATCACTACACTGTCAGCATTTTAAAAATACCGTGTTAAAGCAATCTGTCTGATTTGCAGTGTCTCACAAATGTGAGTGAATATGGTGAATGGTATATGAAATAACATCATATAGTAATTAGAAACACTCCCTGGATCTTTTGTCCATTATCCGTGTGGCACTCAGGAGTCTGATCCACACCTATTTGTGCCTCTTGCTAACAGTGATTTCAGCATAGTGCAGGGCATGCACAGACTGTGGGATCAGTCTAAGGCTTCAGTGCTGACAAGGGTCATAGCAACTGACAGCAGAGCTGCTGTTTACTGACTTGCTAATAAATAGTATTTGAGAACTTTATGTTTTCTGTGGAAAAAATGAATCTTAGGAGTGAATTTGTGCTTTATGGATTCATAGAATGTTAGGGGTTGGAAGGGACCTCGAAAGATCATCTAGTCCAACCCCCCTGCCAGAGCAGGACCACCCAGACCAAATCACACAGGAACGTGTCCAGGCGGGTTTTGAACATCTCCAGAGAAGGAGACTCCACAACCACCCTGGGCAGCCCGTTCCAGGCTCTGTTACCCTCTCAGTGAAAAAGTTTTTCCTTGTGTTTACCCTAAACCTCTTGTGCTCCAACTTACTCCCAGTTCCTCTTGTCCTAACAGTGGATGACATTGAGAAGAGTCTGGCTGCATCCTCTTTACACTCGCCCTTAACATACTACTGAGGTCCTGCCTCAGTCTCCTCCAGGCTACAGAGACCCAGCTCTCTCAGCCTTTCCTCATAAGGAAGAAGCTCCACTCCCTTAATAATCTTGGTGGTCCTGCACTGGACTCTCTCCAGTAGCCCTCTGTCCTTCCTGAACTGGGATGCCCAGAACTGGACACAGTATTCCAGGTGGGGCCTCACCAGCACAGAGCAGAGGGGGAGTAGAACATCCCCCGACCTGCTGACCACACTCTTCTTAATGCACCCCAGGATGCCACTGGCCTTCTTGGCCACGAGGGCACAATGTTGGCTCATGGCCATCCTCTTGTCCACCAGGACCCCCAGGTCTTTTTCCACAGAGCTGCTTTCCAACAGATCAGTCCCCAGCCTATACCGATACATGGGGTTGTTCTTCCCCAGATGCAGCACTTTACACTGGCCCTTGTTAAATTGCATTAAATTTCTCCCTGCCCAGCTCTCCAGCCTGTCCAGGTTATGCTGGATGGCAGCACAGTCTTCTGGAGTGTCAGCCACTCCTCCCAGTTTTGTATCCTCAGCAAACTTGCTGAGGTTACACTCTACCCCTTCATCCAGGTCATTGATGAATATATTGAACAGTATTGGGCCCAGCACTGACCCCTGGGGGACACCACGAGTCACAGGCCTCCAGCCAGACTCTGCTCCAGGCTCTGTCCTTCAGCCAGTTCCCAATCCACCTCACTGCACAATCACCCAATCCGCACTTCTTAAGCTTGGCAATGAGGATACCATGGGAGACAGTGTCGAAAGCCTTGCTGAAGTCAAGAAATACCACATCCACTGCCCTCTCCTCAGCTATCCGACTACTTGTGCCATCATAAAAGGCCATCAGCTTAGTCAAGCATGGTTTCCCCTTACAGAATCCATGTTGACTAGTCGTGATAAGCCTCCTTTCCTCCACATGCTTTGAGATGGTGGCAAGAACAAGCTGTTCCATCACCTTTCCAGGAATAGTTACTCGGGTCCTCCTTTTTGCCCTTTTTGAAGATTGGGATGACATTGGCCTTCCTCCAGTCCTCAGGCACCTCTCCTGATCTCCAGGACCTCTCAAAGATTATGGACAGAGGCCTAGCAATGTCCTCTGCCATCTCTCTAATCACTGGCGGGTGTATCCCATCAGGGCCCATGGACTTGTGGATGCCCAGTTTGTTCAACTGATCTCTAACCAAAGCCTCTTCAACCGAGGTAAAAACTTCCTTCCTCCAGACTTCCTCTGTGGTCTTAAAGGCCTGGGACTCCTGGTAGCTGGCCTGAGTTGTAAAGACTGAGGCAAAGATTGCACTCAGGAACTCAGCCTTCTCTCCATCCTCGGTCACCAGGGCACCCACTTCATTCAGCAGCGGGCCCACATTTCCTCTAGACTTCCTTTTGCTTCCAACATACTTGAAAATACTTTTCTTGTTGTTCTTGACCTCCCTCGACATGTTTAGTTCTAGGGAGGCCTTAGCTTTCCTTGTTGCATCCCTGCATCTGCTGGCAACCTGCCTGTATTCTTCCCCAGTGGCCTGCCCCTCCTTCCATGTTCTGTATAATTCCTTCTTCTGCTTAAGTTTGTCCAGTAACTCCCTGCCCAACCATGCAGGCCTCCTAACTCTCTTACTGGATTTCCTGCCCTTTGGGATGCACTGATCTTCTGCCTGGAGGAAATGGTGCTGGAATATTAGCCAGCTTGTTCAAGTATATAGTTATGAAGTGGTACGTCTGCTTAGTTTATTCAAACATACATTTTGCATTTCTGATCTCCTGACAATGTATTTTCTTTATAAAATCTGACAGAGAGGGATATTAAACTTGAGATGCCTGTTGCTGCGTAGCACACAAACTTTGGGTACTGAGTTGACCAGGTACTTACCCACCCACTGGAGAGGGCAGTTCATTTGGGAAGGAGGGAAGAAATCAGCTTAACATTTCCTGCCCTGAGCTGATACCTGGGAAATGGACAGAACTCATTCCAGCTGAATTTTCACAGTATTGTAATGTTCTTCTGGAATTTTATTGATGACATCACATTGTGATAGAAGTGTCAGTGTTGTTTTTTACGATTTGTATGACTTCTACAAACAAAATAGTAATATTTTTTGGCCTATTTCTCTCTTACAGAAAGAAGAAAAGTGCTGAAAACTTCATGCTGTAAGTTCAGATTTCTTTATTCTTTCTCTACACGTTACTTTAGAGTTTTCTGACATTTTCAAGAACCTAGGCTGATAGAAATAATCACCAATCCATTTAAATTAACGGTCTTTAAAATTATCTTGGGGTTCTGTTATGTCTTTCAGTTACATACAATTGTAAATATTATTAATATTATGTTTCAAACTGAGATGTAAGCTACGTGCTTTGCAAATTCTAACTACCGCCCTGCTACATCAAAGGATCATTAAACTTGCTATCAAAATGGAACCACTTCTTGGTGAAACAGAGAAATAATAAACATTAGATGCAACACATAATAGAACGTTAGTTGAACAAAACTGCAGGAAAGATTCTGGTAGGCAATGTAGCCTTAAAGACAGGATGGTAACCAAGTCAGCCTATCTTTGTGAAGCACCGTATGAAACAGGTAAGAGGGAATATGGTGTTACAAGGGCTACATGCCAGGATGCCCTGAGGCAGGACCTTCGGAGGGAAACGAACATGCAAGATGGAGAAAGATTCTTGTAGTTTTTTGGATTGTTTAGAATATATTCATGGATCCAAAGGAAAGAGCCTTTTGCAGCTGCAGCTTTGTGTGAACTAAGAACTGATTCAATGTTGATGTTTTGTTTAAATTTCTGAAAAACTAAAAGGAAAGAAACTTCAGTGTGGTATCTAATTCTCCCTTGTAGTCTGTGAAAACCACTTTGAGAGTGATGGTGCTCAGAAGGCTAAGTACAAACAGATGGAGACCACCACCACAACTATCATAACAATAAACATTTAATATTTTTCTTCTTAAATGAATCCTTATCAAACTTCCTGTATTTAGAGGACATGACATATTCACAGTCTTTGCAATCACAGTCTTTACTGCAAAGCTGAGACTTGTATTTAAGTTGTTATTGATGTACTTGATTACTTTAAATCATATACACATCTCTTCAGGAAGAATAGGTGCGGACACGGACAAAACTGAACTGTACAACATAGATAGTTAGTCTTCTGGTGATAAACATGCCACTTAATCATTTCAATAGCATAAATATTCCTCTGTATCCAGTAATGCTTGTTAATACATAAAGTTCAGAACTGTGTGACTAATACTGCTAATAGCTAGATTTAGGATTCCTGATTACTTAGAACTATATATAAGTTGATTTTTTATATATAATATACACACAAATACATATATAGTGTATATATAGAGTATATATATAGTATATATATACACACTAATACAGTAGCAGTTCAGTTGCAGTATTAATGCAGCAAATGATCATTGAAATGCACAACAGCAAGAATACGCAAACGCAGACATTTGTCTTTCAACCAATCTAATAAAAGTGTAATTCATATTATTTTAATGAGGGCTGCTTAATTCCTGTCCTTTTTGAAGTCTCTACCCCTTCTCAAGGGCAAAATTATTTCCTAAATAGGGTCTACCTGCATTCAGTCTTTTCTGTTGAACTCTCCATAGGAATGAATTAAAGTAGCTGTTATTTACAAGTAGACCCCAACCTCATAATATTTTCCCGTTATCTTGAAGGCTGTAGCCTTCTAAATCCAAAAACATCTCTCAAAGTCACACACTCATTTCTTAAGGGTCGGCAAGCTTCTTAAAGTCAGAACAATATGAAACGCAATTACAAACCAAGAAGAAATAATTAAGGTACTGCACGTGAGTATGGATGTCATAAAATAACATATGATGCTACTATTTTAGCTCACTTAGCCACATCAGCATTGATCCACAGAGAAGGCTATCACTCAACAGCTCAAGTGCGTGCTGCTTAAAAACCAAACACACAGCAAAATACCTTATACCCCCTGCAAACAAACAAAACGGGGGGGGGGGGGTGAACAACCGGGGAAAACAAACAAACAAATAAAATAAAATTAAAAAACAACACACCAAACATGACAAAAAAACCAAACAAACAAAATCCCCCACAGAAAAAGACAAGCATACCAGCTTGTCAAACCATCATCTTTACTCAGTGCCAAACTCTTTTTATCAAATAAAGTAATCAAAGGAAATAAAAAGAAGCCATTTCTTATATTCTAGGTCTCTTGTAATGTCTTCCATACCAATACTGCTTTTACTTACAAGAAGTGTTACTTAAGCTCTTCTGGTGTCAGCTACTGATATTTAGGCACCTTTTCTAAGAAGAGTACTTAGGAAACTGAAGCATACAGCATCCATAGTACTGAAAAGCTGCATATCCTCTTTAATATGCTGTAGATTTATCTACTGCTCACAAAACTATCTGCTGGCTTTTTCTTTGTGTCAGGCAACAGATAACAGACAAAGATGGCCTAAGACACCACAGACACACATGCACTTAATAAAAGTGGAGTGAATTCAGCTTGGCTTAGCCAAAACCAATTTTTTTATCCCTTACTTATCCTGCAGCTCGACAATTCATCACTGACCAGCGGCCTTTGATTTTCATAGTTCTACTTGGAGATACAGTGAGTCTCCTAGCTTCTGTACAATGCGTTGATCATTGTAACCCTGAATCCACTGATGATCCTTGAAAGTCGTCAAAAAGGACTTTCAATGCCAGAATACTACTATTATTAGGAATAAATCTTCACTTAAATGCAGTACTTCCCTCAAATTTCTGACATCTGAGTGATCACATATTTTAAACAGACTGAAGAAGTCTTCCTCCTTTTTTCACAGTCATAAAGGTCTCCGGTAGTATGATTTTTAAATGTATCAACAGGTTTCTCACAATAATCTGCAAATATATTTGCATGTTCCAATGTCAGTTTACATGCCTGTTCAAAAAAAGGAAACCAAAGTTGCTCTACTTCCATTACATGTGCTTTTCATTAGTATACAGTATAGTCAATCTTGCTTAGCTATTATTACATAAACTTTACATTGTTTATCATAGAACTATGAGTGGTGTATGACATGTATATAATCAAGTGCTATCTCAGCTACTTCATTTTTCTCCCCTCCATGGAAGTAAGTATGATACAAGCTACAATTGGGGAAACAAAAAATTCACAAGTCAAGAATAGCAAATAACCATGCAGATTCAAACAAATGCTCTACCTTCCCTGATCATTCATACATATACACTCACCAACACTCACCTCTTTCCTCAAGGGAAGCTTTTTGTCAAAGCTTAGGAAAGAATCCTCCAATGGCCTCTGTCTCTACAGTCATCTTCCTGTTTGGAAAGCATTCTATTTTTCTGACTGACTCCTCCCCCACTTTTTATTATATATTTAATAACATTACTTTACATTTTACATAAAAAGTCATAGAACATCCATGTTGGAAAAGACCTTTAAGATCATCATGTCCAAGCAATAACCCTACTCTACCAAGGCCACCATTGAGTCACACCTCCAAGCACCACATCTATGTGGCTTTTAAACACATCCAGGGATGATGACTGAACCCCTCCCTGAACAGCCTGATTCCAGTCTTCAATTTTTTCCTGATGTCCAGTTTAAACCTCCCCTGGTGCAGCTTGATGCTGTTCCCTCTTGTTCTATTCCTAGTTACTTGTGAGAGGAAACCAGAGCCTGCATCTCTACAATGTCCTTTCAGGTAGTTGTAGAGAGCGAGGTCTTCCCTCAGCCTCCTTTTCTTGAGGCTAAGCAGCCCCAACTCCCCCAGCCACAAATACTTGCTTATGCAATCAAATCACACTGAAATTACAACCAGTTGGAAATACATTTTTTCCTATGGAATTGTAAAATTGTACTAAGCGGTAAATGGCCAATGCTGTTACTCCCACATACATGCTTGGGGACACACACACACACACGTAGGCCATTGTGATGACTCAGAAAAAATTGACTCTTGAAGGAGACATTTCCTTACAAATCCTCCATCTCCATATGCCTGTTTTCACTCCCTATCTACCAGATGTCACAACTTCGCTTTTATTCATCCATCACAAACCAGATTCAATGCTGTTCTTTTCTGTAATCCTAAAACAGATTTAAGTATGACAGGTGGAGAAAGTAATTTTAGTAATCCCTTCATTACCTACATTCTTGGCACCTTAGAAAGGGGTAGAAGAATGTTTTAAGATTTGTCCCAGCTAAAGAATCCTTTGGAAAACTTTCCTCCTTGCTACCAATACATTGATTTAATCAGTTCTATTTTGATCAAGCTAAAATTAAGCTTCCTGCTCTTGGAGTAATACTGCAACAGTTGTCTTAACTTACTTTTTGCTGACTGAGAGCAACAGACAGGTTCACGTAAGCCATCCAGAAGGCACTGATTCACTTCTACTAGCAGATGTAGCTAAAAGCAGGAAAAGACCTTTCACAACCTAGAATGTGTTATCAGAAATTGTTTTAATTTCTTATTTATTATTTTTCCCCCACGAGTATATATTATTATGACATTAAATTAAATGTGAACGTGGCATTTCATGTTTAACCCTCGTTTCACATTAAAGGTGAAATGCAAATGCAATACACAAGACTGACAAGCAATCAGCCTCATTACAGTGGCAAGTGATCCTCTTTGGAAATTCCTTCGACTGACAAAATACCCTGCCATCCACAAGACAAACATACCTATTTCTCCATGAAGCATTGCTTTGACTAATATTTTATTTTCACTGCATATCAAAAAGCTCATTCTATCACAATCACTATTAATGACTAGTAAGGAAGAATAGAACTTATTTTCTCAGCACCAATTTCCTTAATAGAATCAGCAGGCACTTAGATCAAAGGCTGCCATTCCCAGCAGAAGGTGTCTATTTCCTGACCTTCTCTTTTTCCTAAGTTGAAGAATTTGGGGAGTATTTCCTTCTCTTCTTTCCCCTCTTGCTTACCTTGCTCCCTGCCTCCCAAACAACTTTTTCTGAAATCACAGCACAGCACTTCTTTCTCCAGCTCTTTTCTCTTGTCCCAAGAAGCAAAAACTACTTATTGCTCCTCTGTACTTTGTGGATTTCTTTATTGTGATGTACGGTTGGTTCAGAATACTTTCAAACCTCACTCACAGTAGTATAAATAATTCCACAGCATAGAGGCACAACTGTACTTTGTCCTCACAACAAAGGCCCTCTCAGAGCCTTCTGCAGGTCCCCATCCACTTGCTGTAAGAAAGTGGCTATGTAGTTCGAAGTACGTGAAGCTCGCTGTTAACGTAAATTTCCCTGACAAAGAAAGGAATTGCATATGATGATTTTTAAATGGGAAGCCTAATTCCCCCACCCCCCCATGGGAGATTATTTGTTTGATACCTATTAAATATTACAGTGCATTTTTCTAATACACCTAAGCAGGATAGTAAAAGCTGAAGTAATCACAAATGAGCAGAGAAAGAATAAGGTAGTAAATTCTATTAATTTCCTTTAAGAGGGACTACTTTGTAAGCAGGAGGAAGAACATTTACAGGAAGATGGGATCAGTACGACAGTATATAAATAGCCCTAGCTGAGGATGTAACAAATGCTTTGCCTCTTCCAACACAGAGCACAGGCAGTAACTAGAATTGAGCTGACTACAGAACTGGAATATTTTGCAGCTTAGATTTCTTCAATAAGGCTAAGCCAGCTCAAAAGATTTCACTGCTGCTCTAACACACAAGCCTTTGATGTTCCCTCATCTTTACATCATAGAAGGAGCTCAAAGGGTTAATTAAAATTTAATGCTATAGGCAATACTTTGAAAAAAGTTATGAACTTGGGTGAGATCAATCACTTTCTTGGACTGCCTGACTTCAAAGCAGACATTATGCAAAGGGAAAAAAATTCTCATTCTGCATTGAATTCATAAGCAAGGATTTCCTCATTAGCGGTCTGTGCACGGAGGAGATTCCAAGTTCAAACTGGAAAGAGGTGAGGTGCCAAAAAAATTGTTAATCAGAATTTCATGCCTTTGATGCTGATCACATGTTGAATGAATGCATCACTGCAAACTAGGGGACACTTGAATAGGTCCAAAATAGGAAGTCAGTGCTTAAGGGAGGAGGAATTTTTTTCAAATTCACAACTTGTTTGCAGAGGTTTAGGTAAAACCTCATTAGCTTGTTTATTCACTCTCGGTGACATTCAGTAAAATGTCAACTGAAATAACAAAAGTAAACTTTTAAATAAATGTACACATTTCAGGTTTGCATCTGTAATTTTTTTTTTGTTTACCATCTACATTTTAGTTGAGCTGACAGCTTTTGCTTTCTGCAGTTTCTGTTATTCTGAGCTGAAGGTGTTACTATATTTGTGAAGACAAATACACTTCAGACGTCAAAATTATGACAATACTCTATAAAAGATCAGAGTTTACTAGTGAATACTTAGATTTATCATAAAGATTAAGGAAAACAAATTTTTAATGCTCTGAATATCAATGGTCAATTACTGTCTCCCCTCAGACAAAATCTTGTAACTTCCTCTAATCTCAAGGCAAGCCTACTGTTTAAATGTGAAACTATGCCCTGTGGTATGAATACTCCTGGAGACTCGTTTGAGGCTGTCCCATGAACAGAACTAGAGCTCTCTTCCTACAAGGATCCTCACCTGGCAACACTGATTAAAGGTTGCAGTAGTTCTCAATAGAAATCAGATTGAGAAGTAAGGTCATTAAATTGTGCTAAAAGATACACTGTGACCAGGTTTGGAATCAGTTGGATTTTTACTATTAAATGCTGGATTTTGCATTTTCGCTTCATCCAAAACACACGCACACACAAGGCAGACCTTGAGAGAACTTGAGGACTTGAGGAACTGAGATCATTTCCTTCCAACACACATGCGTTCAGGGAGACCTACTGCAGTACCATTGTTTTATTCCTGATGTATCCCCAGTATTTTTCTAAATACACTGAGATACAATTCCTTAGTATCTCTATCACACTAGCAAGCTTGCAGCATTGTAGAGGCCTCAAACCTAATGTTATTCATTACAGGTGATTTTCCATACTCCCACTAATACCATCATAAATATACCAGTGCTTTCTGCTTTTAAACTTCCACTACCCAACAGTATGAAATGTTAACCAAATAAACAGAAGGGGTTTTTTAATGAAAGAGGGTAGTCCAGCTCTAGAGATCCAAGTACAGGACCTCCCTATCTCACAGGCTCTGTATCAATCAGTGTATTAATTATAGTGCAGAGCTCAAGTGCTGCAGTACCAGGTGCCATGTCACTGCTTTTACTTCAGACATGTGTACTCAATACCCTACAGAAATATTGTTTGAGACAACAGAGTTTAGCAAACAGTTAATGCCAGCTTGTTAGTAATCTGCTCTGTTCAACGGTCAAGATGTTGTGTTTTCTGCTTTGTGTTTTCTGTTGCTTGGGTTCTTCTTAACTTTGGAAGCACATGTCTAACAGTAAAGATTTTCTGACAAGAAATACCATTAGGAAATAACTGATGCTTAGTTAAAAAAGAAACAAACAGAAAAAAAAAACCCTGTTTGTGTAGCTATGTGAAAAACCACATTAAAAAATAAATCTGATTTTCACTTTTTATGGGTTT
This sequence comes from Todiramphus chloris collaris, assembly GCA_025345505.1. Classification (NCBI taxonomy): domain Eukaryota; kingdom Metazoa; phylum Chordata; class Aves; order Coraciiformes; family Alcedinidae; genus Todiramphus; species Todiramphus chloris. Next base: position 12,848,281 of record JANVCC010000040.1, read on the forward strand.
TTTTGGGTGGTGATGGGTGGGAGGGGGTGACTGGAAGATTCGTAATGTTAGCTGGGTAATGGTTAAGAGTATTTAACATTTAAAGCCTTGTTTTAAACACCACACTCTCTGCTTCTATAAGCTAGTTTCATTTCCAGGGAAGTTGTAAGAATCACAGACTTGCAGAATCACAGAACTGCAGTTCAGCAGTGACTGCACAACATTTCCCATATTTCATGTCATAGAAATATACTGGTGATAGATAGATACTAAACAATTTACAGTAATAATAATTGTAATGACAACGTGACTGTTGTTAGGATGAAAATAATAATGACATTGTCTGTACCTTTTTTTTACTGCCTGCACCTTAATTTGATGTATTTTTCCTTAGAGATCGATTCATCTTCATGGAAAAAGAATATCCCGATCAGAAACTTCTCTGGTTTCTGAAGTACCTTTACGTATAGCATTCAGTGTACTACACGTCAGAAAAGCCCAGGTCTAAATATCTTCAGGTCTTATTTAATTTGCCTTCCACACATAACTATTCTTAGTAAGTAAAAACAAACAAAAAAATAAATTAAATTTTCATATTCTTCTCTGCTTGCCTTAGAAAAGACTGAATTACAATTAATAGGTAAAAATCTGGATCCTTCTCAGGCTGAATATGAATGTGAATTCTCTTCAACAATTGCTTTCTTTTCACTAATATTCACAATTTCAAAAATCATCTTACGTAGTATTCCAATGGCCAATTCATCTGATAGACAGTAATCCATAAACTTCTCACAGCTCCTTCATAGAAATCACATCTGAAAGGATCTTTATCAGACCAGTCAAATCCTGCCACTCTTTGAAGAGCATACTGCTCATGTCGTACTTACATTTTAGACACCATCAAAATAAATTGGTTATTTTCTTTTGAAGCCTTGGTCTTTTGAAAGCTTAGTGATGGTTCCATCTTGCAGTTCTTAGCAGCAAAAAACTTATGCCGCCCAGTTACAGTGTTCCTGGTTTAAACCATTATCCCCTGTCTGTCTTCATTTGTTGTACTTAAGGAAAAGAGCTTGAATTCATCTGTTGCAGTTAAACCTCTCATATTATTAAAGGTTTCATGATACATAAAACATATCACGTCAAATTATTGATTCTAAGCAGCAACACATTGCATTTATGAAAGTCATAAAATGGAGGGGGGGAGAGAGGGGAATCATCAGCTAAACACATTTAACTCTTGAAACTAATGGCATTATGGAAATGTAGCTGCTAAAATTATGAATGTTAGTATGTTTTTAGATTTCCTTATTTCAAGTCTGCTCCCGCCCTTGTCTTGAATATGCACCTGGAAACCAATAAAACATATAGAAATATCTTTAAAGTCTGATAATCCAACTAGTCATAAATTGACATAAATTTCTGTTGGTGCCATTCAAATGCCCAATTAATTAATCATAAGAATGAGCATCTAAATCTTCCTTGTAAAAGGAGCACATCTGAAATATCTAGTGATGGCATAAGTGCAATCCTGTTAACACGTGTCTGGTCTAACTCCACAATTCCTATTATGGCAGATTTTTTGGCAGTATGTGTTTTCCAATATATTGAGTTATTGTCCTCCATAAGCAATCACTAGGATGCTCTTCAATACATCTGTGCTTTCGAAAGACTGCCTATCCTCAATGCAATTATAAACTTTCCATGAAACTTGTATTACCTCATTCAATGAACAAAATAAATATTTGTTTTTAAAGGTGCCCTTTCATTGAATGGCTCCTGTTTGAAAACTCCATTTATTTTTAAATGTCCAACTCTGTAACTTTTTATTAACTCTACTCAGGAACACCAGCTGTGATGTTGGACGCACAGTACAACAAACAAGTAAGAATCTTTTACACAAAAAATGTATTACTGATAAACCCCATAAGGTTTAGAGAGTGGAACTCATTGAAATGTACAGTCTACAATCTTTGGGATCTCCCCCAGACTGTTGTGATTTCAGGGCCCTTTGTCATTCACAGGGCACAGAGCAGGAGGGAAACCATGGACACCATGTTCCCTCTCACAGATACACTGGTTCATCTAGGTCCTCTCATGGCAATGCCTTGCTTCTGTCCTGAGGTTCCTCACCAGCTAATCAGAATAAAGCCCCAGCGTCTCCCTTTCTTTTATGCTGGCAATATTTTAATTCAATTTAAAGGTGATTTGCCAAGTCATCCTTCAAATCCCTGTCTTCTGACTTAAGAACTGAAAAACAAGTTGTTCAACAGAAAATGTTAATATTTCTGTTTTCAGCATTTCAGTTGGCTGGTATAGGCTCTCACTGCACTGATTTAGGTGGAATAGAGTGATTAGAGGTATTAACATTATCCTTCTTGTTGTATTATAGCAAATATTTCAATTAAGTTTTGGATTTTGAGTTCATAGACCTCAGTTGAATTAGTTCCATGGCAAATACCTTTTATTTAAAGTGTATTCAACATTTTTTAAGGATAAAGATGAAGAGACAGCAGCAGCATTTAAAGAACTAGAGCTACAACAAATTGTGCAGGCTTTATTTTGGGCAGTAACTCTCTCCTTCTGCCCCTTTAACAGAGAGAAGTTCTGTAAAATCTCTTTCAGCTTTTAGGAGATAATAATACCTGTTATTTTTCAGGGGGGAAAAAATTACCTAAAGATGAGGGAGAGCTATCTTTCACTGATATCAAAACCAGAAAAAAACCAATACAATAGGGATGAGAAAAGGAACGACAAGACAGCAGCTCATATTTTCAGACCAGTCTCTCATTTCCTGACAAACTGTTGGTGAAAGAGAGGCGGACCACTAAGTCCCATCAGCTTCTTGAGCATGGCAAACACATACTAGCTCAGCGCTGTTCGTAACACAGTTTATACGTTCCTGTCTGAGTAAAAGAGACTTAGAAAACAAATAGTTTTGACCAGCTACATCAGACTTATTCTAAAATAGAGCATTACAAAAAGAGGATGCTAGGAAAGCAGATGTATGAGACAGGACAAGAAAGAGAAGCATAGGGGAAGGATAACCAAAGAATCACTTTGTCATTGATTCCTGTTATTCATCTCAGGATGGCAAAGGAGGGCTTCCTCTTGTGGAAAAAAGCCTGGGGTCCTCTTCAGATCAAGGCAATGGTAATGCTGGAGTGCCAAAAACATTTCTATTAGTTGTTATCTCCAAGGAACAGACAACTCAGCCCTATTAAACTATCTGTAAGTAAATGAAGAGTTAAAAATTGATACCATAGCTATCGAGTTATTTCCGTAAGAACTACTCCCTACCGTAATTTTTATTACTGATAATTGTACTTGCCTATCGTATCAGAGAAACAAACAATGTTTGTGTGTTTCCCTGGCAAAGGGAGACAGAGTGCATTGTGCAGAGTGAATCTGCAGATGAGGATGGCTGAAGATGTGCGCTTCAAGGACTCAGACTGACCAGAGTGATAATCCATCAGGTGTATGATTTCATTGATTGCTGACCAGTTTAGAACAGTAAGAGGATGTTAGTAGTGACCAGAAGATAACTTCAGAGTTAATCCAATACCAGAAAGCTCTATTATACAAAAAAAGGCCTTAAGGAGTGAATGAAAATCAGTTACTTAGGAATTGAAAATGGAGGTATGAGAGGAACAGAGAATTCAACTCAAGCTCTCAGACAATGGGTCTTCGCAAAGATCCTGTGGCCTTGTGAGAAACTTTTTATTTTACTATTACAAAAGAATCACATATCTGAGAAGACCATAAGGGAAAAAAATCCAGCAAAGAAACAGAACGCATGTTTATAGTAGAAGGATCACCTGATTTAATTAAAGCTTTTACCATTCAGTCCACAAAGTATTACAGGTAACCTTTTTTTTTTTCCTATTGCTAAACACAATACAAAATGCTGTTGGCTGTTGTCACTTTCTCCTCCTGTGCTTCATTTTTGCCCACAAAACCTCTATGATGGAAAAGGAAAAGAGTTTTAATTTTTTTTTTTTTTACTTTAATTTTTTTTTTTTTTTTTTTTTTTTTTAAGTCCTTGACAAAGAGGCATTGTGGGAAGACAAATGGGAGAATGAGAAAGGGGGAAATAGCCACTGTACCCTTTCCAAAGCATATTTATTCCACCCTAGCATGTGTTTCATTACCTCTCAAGGGTGCAGTTTATCTGCTGTTGTACTTCCAAATAGATGAAGTGCTTTTATACTCCCTGAACGTCTCCTGTTACATCAGGGACACTCTTAATACCGAAAGGATGATGTGGATTCAAAATGTACAAATGCTGCTGTTTTATTAATTACTTATTAAGCCTCAATCTTCTAATACGATGTCTTAAAGATTCTATGTGGAAGCAGCACATTCCTTAAACCTTCTCTTAGGCATAGCACAATTACATTTCAGTGTCCTAGCATTTGTATTGATAATATTGACCATATAAAGCATTAACACTGGGGCTACTTGTGGGGTTGTTATGCTTTCATGATAGGAGATTCAGGCAATTCCTCCACTTAGTAAGATAGAAGTCTAAGCGACTTCAGATATGACTCCATAGGAAACAAAGGTACCCTCTGCACCCCACTGTAATGGCAGTCTTCAGGCAAAGTAATGGCATGTATTTAGACTGTCATGTGAGCTTAATACATGGTTGTTGAACTGCTGTTTTCTGATTATGACATTTCTAACAGAATCTAACTCTATTTTGTATATATTAAAAATTTTAAGAACATAGAAGCACAATACAGAAATCAGTAACTTTTTTAGCTTTAACTTCTATGTGCAGGAAAGCATAAAATCATTAAAGCACTGTGGTAGGTTGCCCATTAATACAAGAAGAATACGTAGTTACAGTTCAGTGCCTTGGTACAGCATTGCTTTCTGCAACCTTAACGCTTACACTTAAATTTCAGTGATTTGAGTATAACAATTTCTAGGTTGGTCTGAAACAGAAAAGAAGCATATGTTTCCTAAAAGTATTTTACGTTTTTGAATAAATCATTGTGACTGTATCCTTGCACTAATCATAGCTGCTGTATCATTGTAGCTACAATGGTTTGAGTGTGGAAAGTTGTAAAAAGAAATAACCTCTTTCATTAGACAACCTGACTTCCCTGGAAAAGCAGACACACTTATGCACAATACCCATTCTTCAGATCCCCAAAATAAGCAGAGGAGGTGTTAAAGAAACTTAATACTGACTGGGAACAATCACTGTAGTTAATAACCTAGACAAGTGAGATCTAGAGTTGTCAACACCTTTGAAGTCAAGAGGGTCAACAGTGCCAGTATACATTCAGTGAAGAATAACACCGGAACTTCTATTTCAGCAAGTTCTAAGTTAAAAGTTATACTCCCCTACAATTAGCTGCAACCATTATGAGTGTTATCACACAGTGGAGGTAACACCAATGACTTTTGGTTACAGTAATGCATGCTGTATTGCAACTCCAATTTTCCATTGCTTGCACCTTAATAGAAAGTTGTGTTTTGTACTGAAGCTAGAGCTTTACTGTGTGGTATTAGAAGGAGAAAAGTTTTAGAAGGAGAAAATTCATCAATAGTGAAGAGATTGTACATCACCAGTCCCCATAACATGAGTGTCAAGAACAAGCAGTGCATAAGGTTTTGAAAAGATCATTGCACAGGTAGATAAAATTCCTTCTTCACAGATCACTAGAAGGAGACCTAAGCATCAATGAATTCAATTTTTGAAGCCTTCAGCAAGACTACAGCAGTGTAGAGACTACAGCTGAAGTATCTGGTAGTGTAGCAACAGAAGTACGGCATCCTGCCCATGCACTCCTGGTTGGAATTATTATTCTTAGATAAGCCACACTCAGCATCAGGAAATCCAAACATCCCTTCTGGAAGACAGAAGTTCTTGTGGGCAAAGCTCAGCTTTACTGACATAACCATGTACTCGGTGGTGCTTTTGCAGCATGGCCAGTATAAACATTTCCAGTATATTGATTTACCTTTTTATATTATGAGAAATCTGTGGATTAGATCTGACCTAGGATTCTGTTTTCACCCAGCATTATACATACGTTCATTTGTGAAATGAGGATTTAAATGAATAGAACACTTGTGCAATGCTACTGCTTTTAAAAGGACTTGAACATATGCTTAATTACTATGCTGAATAGAATTGCTCTTGGTGGTATCAACATCTCTTTCCATTCTCTATTTATGTATTTCTTTCAATATGTTCAATATTTGCATTTTGCTCAAGCTAAAGAAAAAAAAACAAAAACAAAAAACAACACAACAAAACAACTCCCCAAAAACCAGAAATACCTGCTCCTGTATTTCCAGAACATTTTGACAGTCAAACCCCCAAAACTATATCAAAATGTTTTTAGATTTGTCTTCTCAAATAGTTCAACATCCAAGCGCACGTCAACCAACATCACAATACAAATCAATGACACAGCCTTGTAATGAACCAGCTCAACCTGATCTGCCCTAAGGTCTCCCAGCCTTCCTTCTCTAATGGTATCTGCTGGCAGGTACAGGCTTTCAGGATTTCAGTGGGATTCAAACACTTCAACGTGGTCTCTAAGGCCACATTTATCCAGCCATCTAAACCAACTTTTAATGCTCCACTGAAGCAACATGTGGACACAATATTCTAATGGCTTCTCCCGCTGCATATTAAAGACTGAAATACCTTGATACATCAATAGCTTTCTGGACTATACAAGAAAATAAAAAATCAGAGAGAAATCCCAGGAATTAATTTCCCAGGAATTTTTTAAGCAGTACCCATACTAGGTGTATAAGGTCAGCAAGGTCATATGAGGGTAGTACATTCACAGTCATTCTCTGTGCCATCTGCCAGGAACAGTTCTGTGTTGGTGCTGAGAGCAGACTGACAGGATGAGATTAGCTGGAGCAATCAATAAGACACAGCCAAAGCTTGGAATTCACAGGCATCCAAGTAACACCAGTAACCTGTGTGAACAGGAGCACATTCATGCTAATCTTATGAACAGAATGGTCTAAGCCATGAGAAAAGGACAACGAACCCTGGACACTAGATTCCAACTGGCAATCATATAGCCATATGAAAATCAAAAATCACACACACGTCATGATGAAAAGAAACAGTTGAAAAAGCAGAGATCTTGAAGAATTAACTTCCGGGTACATTTTTTCTTATAAACAAACCAAGGGAAAACTACAAATGCACACTAAATACTGGGAGTCAAGTGGAACGTCTTGTCACCTGTGTTGTCATAGCTCTGCGATAACAACTGCTAGGAATGAAAAGAGCAGAGATTCAATAGTGCCTGTAAGAAAAAGCATATCCATTATTTGTCATGTGTGCAACACCTTTTGTTTTGTAAATGCCATCAACAGTAATGTGTAAACCAGTCTCCTGGGAATCCCACAAAGTCAAGGTTTCACCACAATTTCTCTGCCGCTGAACATGTTGGCTTGTCCTGTTCTTACGCCAGAAGCTTCTGTAACTGACTTTCCTAGTCACTTGAACATGGTAATGAGAATAGAAAGGTTGTAAAGCTGTGAAGGTTAGTGGGATTGCTGGTTTATATCAAGACATGCAACCTGGTAATCAATGACTGACAGTCTCTCTGAAGGTGAATGCACAACACCAGCAAGAACCTGCCCCTACGATTGAAACTTGGTGGCTGGTAAAAGACTTAAGATTCACAGCAGAATCAAGAATATCACTGCAACTGCTTCCATGACAACAAAATATAATGTCATAATGCATATGATGATTTTATGACAAGGATGAAGCCTGTTTATCCAGGCAGCCTCTTGAGCAACAAACTGCATTGGAGAGAGAGCTAACTGTGAAATGCTATACTACTAATAATCTCTAAAATGAGATTTTTCTTTAATAAAGAGATGGAAAATTGGACTTATTAGGTCTACCTTATTCCCATCTTGAACAAGATCAATAACTACAGTAACAGTCACTATGTACAACTTGCTTTTGCAAGTGATACATAAGCAATGAAATGTCATGATTTTTATTGGAAGGAAATTGAAAAAGTTACAATCCAAGCACAATGTATTGGCACACATATAGAAACACAGAACTGAATCACCCAGCACAAATGATAGCATATAGTCCCGTTTGAAAACATACCAGGGTCCAAAGCAGTTAGGTTCTCTGCTTCCATCACCTTGTTTGTGCCATTCAACCGAATATATTCAACTTAAAAATAACTTGGCTGTCTTTTCAAGCATGTTTTGGCACTGTGTAATGGTGATAAATCCGTAATGCTTTCATCTCACCTTTTATTTCTGTCTTCTCTAGAAGCATACCCTGTTACCTGCATTCCATCATGATTATCCCCCTGCTTTTATGTTATATAATCAGTATTAAAATCAGTAACATGCATCTGTATGTTATACCACTTTCCTATTCTGGATACATTCCATATATATACAAACATATGTTTGTATATACAAACATCTCCATTCTTTTTCTTTCACTTCGCCTAGTTTTATAGCCTGTGTTGTCCTGTGCTAATGCCAGAAGCCTCTGTAACTGACTTTCCTAGTCACTTGAACATTGTAATGAGATTAGAAAGGTTGTAAACTTGTGAAGGTAAAATAGTTTCAGTTTCCATAGTAAAGACACTGCTCATATATATAGTTCCTAGAGGTCCCATGGGTATTACACAGAAACATACTTAAATGTCCCTGTTAAATATTGATTCCTGAGAATGGTTTCTCTGATAACCCGCATCCTCAGATAGAAAGAAATCTCATCTCGATTGTACTGATGCGAAGAATGAGGGAAAGACTAATAATCTGCGCCAGGACTCAACTGGAGTATTTGAGTAATAATCTGTTGGTATTATGCAAGTGTCTACAAAACAATTCCATCATAGATTCTAATGGATACGATGAGGCTGGCAGTTAATTACTTGGAAAGATCCATCTACCATTCATATTTCTGTATCTAACCAATTGGTACAATACATGGTGGTCTACTTAAATGCCATCTTCGTGCCCATTTTCAGTAGAGAAGCACATCCCGTTATCCTCGCCTGCGTGACTGGGTGGTTATTATAACCTTGTAACGACTGCTAATGCTGGGATCCAAGCATGGCAACACTGACAGCTAAGAAAATTGTTTCTACTTAAAACCAGTTATTAACGTAATCCTATAATACAAGTTAAAAAAATTTAAAAAGGGTACAAACATACTTTAAGATAGATTTCCTGATTTCCTAGACTAACTTTTTTTAGAAAGTGTGCCCCATCCTGCAAATGAATAAAGGTGCTTAGAGGAATAAACTTGGTTCAAGTAATGATGGGACAATGATAAAGTCACTTCAGTTCTGTTTCAAATGGTTTTCTAATGTCAGGAACATTACTGATTCTTTGTGAAAGAAACATATAAAGCCTTAATTCTTCTATTTTTCATATTTAGTTTAAGGATTTCAATTCAATCAGCTTTCTCTACTTCCTTTTTAGAACTATCTTTGGCTGAGTGGCTAAGACTGCCAGTGAATACATAACAGTCGTTAAGCAATAATTTCCCCCTAGGAGAAAATTACTTTTTGCATAGAATAAAAAGGAATTAAATTATTTGAGACTGAAGAAATAAATTTATCTCGACACAATGAATCTATTTCTTTAATTTATTATTTTTAGTGCAGAGAAATGCTTTCTTCAAAATTATGTGTGTAATATAATAAAGACTGCATGCATAATTTTTAACCTTTCTGAAATAACCACGTAAAAATTATAAAAGCAGTCACAAGAACAATGTTCATGATATGCATGGCCTAATTACATGCTGAGAACATTTGTTCTGAGGTTTTTTTCATAGTCTGAAATTCACCTTTTTTGTTTTCAGAAGCCATAGAAATAGAACAGCACACTTTTCAGCATAATGCAGCTGTCATAATAGGAATATGCAAATCATTATTATTTAAAATGAACTTTATCTTTGCCTCAAAGAGAGTTTTATCAAAGGTGACTCACACAGAAACAGGTCCTATTAGAATATGAGAAATATTGTTCCCTCCTTTGATATGTAACTCTCAAAATAACGCTACTGGATCAGACAATTACCCTACTTGTATCCAGAAGCAGTTTATTTCTTGTAAGTCCTACACTTCGCTACAATTGCTTCATATTTGCCAAAGAAAAAATTTAAAATATTAATAATCCAGTAACCTATTCCATGACAGTGAGTCACTGGTTTGAACTTTCATTTCAGTCATAGATACACAAAGAGCTAAACTTTAATATAAGAACAGAAATGGAAGTAGATAATATTACAGAAGTTATAATGCCAGGTCTTAATGTTTCCTACTACCATGAAATAACTGGGAGCAGCAGTCACAACAAAGACTTCAGCAGCACAGAAAGAAGGCACGTGTTTATATATGCACCTTTCTCATTTGTTGCATTCCATTTGTGAAATAAAAATCTGATGACTGAGAAAATCCTGTCTTGAATGCAGAAGCTCATAAATCCTAGCTTAGAGTTCCTTTTCCTTTCAAATAACTTCAGAAAGATTTGGAAGTGTCATCACTGAAAATATTCCAGATGTCACTCATTACATGAAAGTAACTGATGTCAACTATGAGGACAGCCACCTCAGCAGTGAAACTGCCCGTGGTACACAAGAGCTAGATAAGGCCCCACACACTAGGATAAAAACTATTGAAGAGGACATGAACAATCATGTTTTATCATGCCTGATTACAGATGAAGTTTCATACTATGCAAGGTGACAATGTGTAAACAAGAGCTAAACTTACCAAGGACTTTAAGGGAGACCAAAGCAACCCTTTTTGTGTATGCCTGATTTTAAGGACCTGAACTCCATGCTTTGGCCACCATTTTCATTTGAAATAAGGTGGTTTTATATTACAGGAGTATAAAAGAAAATCATATCTAGATTCACTATTAAATCTAAAATAAATTACAAAATAAGCTGCTTTTTTCAGCTCATGTTACTCATTGCACTTAGAGCTCTTGGGGAGCTTGTAAAGAATACTTAATTTTACTGTTATTCTACTTACAAAAATTGCACGTCAGTGGTCCCGAGTGTGACACACTTTCTTTTACAAAATTGAATTGAAACCACTAGTGACAATGGTAAATATTAAGTAATAATACTACTTTCTATGTACTTCCTTGCATGAAACAATTTATGTATCCGTTCAGTTGGTTTTGGGTAGCTTTTTTTACAAAAAATAAAGGATGCTTCTTTTAGAAACTACTTGAAGTACAGAAATACTGTAGAAGAGATACAATTCACAGACAGTGGTAGTGCAATGTGTGTTACTAGATGTTTTACCACATCCTTTCACAGCAGAGGGTGCTAGCCCTTTGAACAGGGGGCTGTCATGAGTCTGGTTTACAAACAGGGTGAACTAGAAGGCACCCAACCTTCTGACTGGTAAAAAGGTGTTTGACAACGCATTCTCCGTGGAAGTTCTTCATCAACTTAAGTACATTAAAACATATTATCCTGATTAACATGATATACAGCAAATGTTCAAATTAAGAATTCATTTGACTTTCCTTATTAATATGTTTTTCATCTTCGAGCAGGGCATTCAGATTGATACCTTTTTTTTTCCTGTAAGTGACCTTGAAATGAGCACAGACATTTTATATAATTAAACCAGTTTGCACGATGGTCACTGGTTTCAAAATACTGAGAGGTTATTACAGGCTGACTGCCCTCAGAACAATAAACCTGTATATATCCACCCTTGCATATTTGTAGACATGAACATAAAAGAAATGGTTAATGAAAAAAGGAAACTTTGAAGTGACACTAAATAACTGCCAGGTCTTTAAATGTAAGCTCTGGGAATGTTTACCTTCATTGTTTTTTGAAATGTACTACCCACAGAAAACCTGAGTAAAATACCCTAAATCAGTATCAGGAAATATGTAATCAAATACAAACTCCAAACTTGTTTTTGTGTTTTCAAACACTATTTCTATTTCTTTTCACATAAAATTAGATGATTTTTAAAAAAATATAACAATTCTACTGTAAAGAAAACACTCATTAATATTATAAAAAAATATGTTTTGATTTAAAGGATTGAGTATGACTTGGTAAAAAGCCATCTTGATACTGATAGCAAGCCTCCTTGATGTCTTTAAACCCTATTGCTGCTTACAATCACCGAAGATAGAGTGTCAACTATGGAATATTGAAGGAAGTAACCTGATTGAATGTAGTTTTGAAATTGAAATTAATTTGCATAGGAAATATGTTTTGCAATGTATTTTGTTCAGGTTCTTTGCAGAGTTTAGTTTTCCTCTCATGCAGCTGAGGCTGTTGATTACTTATAGAACAAGGTGGGAGCTGGGGCAAGGCCCCCTGCCAGCAGGCATGGCAGCTGCCTGGTCCTACATCCCCACTGCTGACAGTGCACTTCAACATTCCTGCTACCCTGTGAAGACAATTTTCTGCTAGTGACCTCCTTCTCCTTCTTGTGTAACAGTTTAAGTTGTCTCAGAGCTGGCAAATGCTCAGCTGAGAAGATCCAGAAGATTTCCTGTCGGGAAAGACTCTTCTGTAATTGCCCAATCCTTTGATAGCTTACACAGTGTAAGAATTTACTTAAATGGGAAGAAATGATAAGACACAACTATCATGAGTTTTTGTCCTGCTCATCTTACCACTATTGCTTTCTCCAGTGTAGGTAATAATCTAACCAAAACCAGTGAAGAAACACACAGAGCGTGGGGTGGGAAGAACACTTGCATTCAGTCTGTGCCTTTGTACTGGTCTACGTTCCCTGTGTATTCATCTTAGATTCACAGCAGCACCACAAAAAGGTCACATTCTGATATGACCCAAAAAGAACTTCTATTACCATTTTAAAAAAAGTCTAACCTAGACTAACCAGCTAATGCCTGTCTCTAAAATTCTACTATTCCATTCACTCATTCTAAAATGACTTATTAATTTGACTGATTATTTCCTCTGGCTAATCTTACAGACTGAAGTCTGCTTCTGTCCTCATCCTTCGAAGAAGAATTTAAACCTCTCTGATGTAATTCAGAAGTTCTGACTCGCTTTCACATATCCCTCTATCTTTTCTGCTTCAAGTCCATGTCCTGCATTTAAATGAACAATGATAGAAAGAACTAGTATTTTCTTATATAATTTAAATTATAAGACTAAAGACTAGGAAAAGAAAAAGGTACTGCTATTTAACTGTTTTCTTGGGCAACAGCAGCTATCCACTGAAAGCTGAAGGCCCTTTGCATAAAATCTCTTGACATTTTACTGAGAGTAGTTCCATGTCCACAGTATTTCTTTTGTGCCCCTCTGACATGGAAAAATATACAAATGCCATGCTGCACATATTCTGATACACAGTAATCTTAATTCAAGATTCCTTAAATTGAAAATCACTTTTCTCTAAGCACAAGAAATCTTAAATGCTATAAAGAGCTGTACTATATCATCAGACATGAACTACTTTGAATTGATTGAAACCCACTTCAACAACATTCATTTAAGGGTTAAAGTTTGTGACTTACACAATTTCAGTATCAATGAATTGGGATATCTCTTGCAGCAGAGAGACAAAGAGGAAATAAGGAATAAACTCACACATCCTTTCAAGAATTCTGATAATAAATTCATCTTGGCAGATGGGATGACTTTTTCTGGAGGATAACAGTCCCTTCCTGGTTGCCAAGATACTGAATTTTCACTCCAAGCATATTTTGAAAATTGGGAGAATTACCATTTTTACAGGGAGGTGGTCAAATGGAAGCGGTGAGAAGCCAAACAAAAATAATTTTGTTGAACACATAACAGAACCTAACCCTGCCAGAAAATACTGTCCAATCTCCTATGAATTCAACTTATTGAAACCATAGGATTCAAAGCAATTTGCATTGAATTCCACACACGAAAGACTGTTCATTGTTAATAGTCAGACTGGTATCCCCCCATTAAAAAAAGGATGGAATTGTGTAGGTACACATCTTTGTGGTGGCTTCATTACAAAACCTGAATATCTCATTGAAATGTCTGGTGAAATTACTACTATGTCTGGATTATGGAATCAGTGAGATCTCGATACTTACATAACAGCTGAGCACCTAAATGCTGTTTTGGTTTGGGGCTTCTGACAGTAAATTAACAAGCACAGAACATTTGTTTTATCAAGCAAACAATTTCCAGATTAAATAGTTACTTTGTCATCTGCAAAACACAACGTATGGAAACTTAGAAAAAAGAAGTATCTGACCAGCTACTCCACTGTCCTTATTCCTCTTGGAATTTGGATAGGGCAGGAATTTGATCATTTTGCTGTGACTTGGAAGGACGTGATTGTACATGTGATGCTTCTGCACCTTTACATGGCAAAATGATGTGACTAGATTGAAGTGAGAATAAGGTAATCCTGAGAATAACCATAGCCAAATTTTTTCAGATGAGTACTTCCCACATTTTAAAACAGCCTGGCATTTCCTAGATAGCCTCTGAAATACTCCTTTTTGTCCTAATTTTGGAGCAATTAAAGTTTTCATCAGTAAAATTAAAAATGACAATTTCTGAAATCAGATCACGAGCAAGTATTTCAAAACAGAAGGGGAAAGGACTTCACTAGTAGCTCTGTTACCTAAGACAGTTAGGCTAAACCATGATCTTCAGAAAACCTGGTTCAAGCATATGGTACATTTCTCAGCAGCCAATGGACAACTGTTTACCTGTTCATGAGTACACAAACATATTTCAGTTTTTAACTTACACAGACATAACCCAAGCTGACATAATTTGGTTCTTGGATGTGTCTGCCTTCCATTGTAATTTAAACTCAAGAGAGATGAAGATCCCTGCATGGCGTGGCTGAGCCATAAGTCACTGCAGCACTTGATGGGAATATGAACATCAGTTTGCTCATTGCTTGCTATGCTATAATGGTGTTCCTTCAATTAGAGAATGCTAGAATGGTAGGATGTTTTGAAATGCTTTTATATTATACAATTAATATATTTGAAATCTACTTTTTAAACCCATGGCTATTGAAAGTGCTGTAACTACATCTTAATTTTGTCCCCTGCTCCCTTTGCCCCGTTTCCCTGCACAGCTGCCATATGCTTGAATGCTATTTTCTTATGATCACAATAGTGGAGATAATTATAAGGACGATCATCAAAGAAATGCTGACTTGCATTTCTTTAAGGCCATATTTTACTACGTTCACTAAAAAGAGTAGTTAGTAGTAAGAGCTGGAAGTAGTCGCTCCTGTTTCAAACACAACTGCATGTACAACAGTTGATTTCTCACACATGCTCACAGAAAGGGAAGTCTGGCGACTTTATTTCGCAGAGAGTCCATTAGCTATACCTTCACATAAAGAATCAATGTGGACTCAGACCAATTTAAAATTCTGAGTAAAAGTTATATTTACCTATGGACTGCAGTTTGGTTTTAAACATGGCATAGCACAACTTTATGAATAACCCTTAAAATGTATTCTGAAGTCACTGTAGTTGATGCCCCTCCACAGGAACAAGGGCTCTAACCTGCTATACATACAGTTGTATGCAAGATATTTCACCTGGCATAGACTGAAAATCATGAATGGTTTAAGCACACCCAATTAATGCTGAAGTTTCTTTGTACTTCAAACTGACAAGAGACCAGGAGTGTCTTATGCCAATTACTGCAGTGGATAGGACTGAAGGACTTCCCCCCTCATACTATTCTACTGAAGACAGAAGCTTTATACTTCCACAGGAATTAGTCTCACAGTGCTTGAAGACTGGGAGTGCTCTTCCTAATCAGTGATTCAGCCCCTTGCTGCTGCAGGGAAATACACCTTACAGACACTTTGACAAGCCTGTGATGCTCCATCTTCAGTGTTACCTACCATGCTTGTTGCAGAGGCTGCTACACAGCCTCATACCAGTTCCAGTTACAACTGTGGATTTCCACCATAAATTGTTACGGGGGGAAGACTTGTAATGTTTTTGTGAAAACAATAACCTTTAATCATAAACAGCTCATCACATCTACTGCTGGTGCTTTTTTTGGTTTGTTTGCTTTGGTTTGGGTTTTTTTTCCCCCCATTTAGTTTATACAGAAATACAGTCTTACTGGGATGGACTCCCTGCACAGGGTTTAAAGGCATTTTTGGTAATTACATTTGCCTCTTATGCAGGCAGTCCATTTCAAAGCTTTGTTCTAGCAGGAAATGAAGCCATGAGCTAATGGGTCTATCTGGTTCAAGGTGTATTTCCAGCTGAGAAGGTACTGATACTGCTTGCAGTACAAAAAGGCTTTTGTACTGATTGTGTCAACCAAGACTTTATGCTTCAGTCTTGGTCCTCTCCCCAGCTTTTCTTCTGATCAAGAGCTGCTGACATGAACCTGGATATATCTTCAAGACTTATTTAGCAACAGAAAAGTACAATGCTTTACAAAGGGACAGATATTTCCCTCCCCCAGTGGCATTAAAACCGATGGTATCAAAGTATAAATAAATGTAAGGAGGGAGAACAACAGATCAGAAAAGTATGTGTAGAAATTTTTAAGTGTGTGTGATGTCCAAGTAGCTCAATTTTTATCCTCTCCACACTTTTAACACAGTGTCCCTGAGAAACCACTGCTGCTGGAACTTAAGCTGGAAAAGCTAAATCAAATCCAACTATGTCTCTAATACGGGAATCTCTATTAACTTGGTGGCTACTACAAGCTTTTAAGAAGAGCTAGCTGACTTCTGATGAACAGCAAACATGCCAGAAAACACGGTTTTGGTCGTCCTGAAGGTCTTCATAAATGTCACGTAAAGCAGTTGAAAGTTTTGCTTGAAAAAAATGAGTTAGATTTTTCTAAAGAGCTTTTCAGTGAGTGTCAGTATCCTGTATGTTGCTGCAATTGGCACAAAGGAAATTACAAAGGATGAGTTAGGCTACTCGTGGAAGGTCTTTACTTGCCACATGCATTTGAACCATAAAGTTCCCCTTTCTTGAGATTAGGGCCCATTGTGTAAAGCAGCACTATAAGGTAGAAGAATTTTCCATGTGGCACTGACCAGCTGTATGTGAAGAGAGTATGTATGCAAATAACAGTGCAGTCTACAGTTACATAAGCAGGATATTCCCAGCAAGCACTCAGTTCTTCAATACTGTTTTCTGAGAAGCCATGCCAAAACATAATCATCATGTGACAGGGAAGAAACTGCTAGAAGTACTTACCGGAAAAATAAAAAAACTAGATAGAGAAACAGAGACAAGTAAGTTGGAAAATGGACAGATGAAGCAAATAAAAAAATAGCAGAAGTGGCCATGACTGTCTGTAAATCCACTCCAGCCAAGAATCGATGTCTCACAGATCTCTGCTGGGGATCCACATGAGAGGTGATGGGAGGGATAAAGCCTGCTAAGTGTTTGGTTACGCAGATGGTGCACTTCAACAATAAGCGATTTTTTAAAATCTTTTCCTTAGTATTGGTTTTCTATTGTTTTTGAAACAGGACCATTTCTAGGAGATTGCTTCATACTAATTCCAATTCATATTTCAACACTTATGTTCCACAACAGCAAACGTTAGCTGAACGTCATGAAGATGGGTTTTGGGTTGTTTGGCTGGTGTTTTTTAAATGTCTACAAGGTCTTGTTCGAGTTTAAGATTGAAATCAAACATCATCTGTGCTCTCAAGTATGAAATAATTTCTTGAAACATAAGTAGTTTTTTTTAACTGACACAACTAGGCTAATACCACTGTTTTGGTCATAACATCTTGCAAACTCCCAAATATTATATACGGGTCAGGGGTGTTCACAACAGATGACCCAACTGCTCTTTGCCGAGCCACGTGGCATATTAACCAACCCTTCTACACCATGAATCCTTGACCTTTTCCATTAATAAGACAACCAAGACAGCTAAATACTTGAAATTCAATTTTTTAACAGTTGTAGCTTCTGAGAAGGTACAATATGCAATTGTTTGGTATATGCAGTTCTGTTTAGATTTTTATATGATGTATGGTATCTTCTTTCCATTGATATTCAGTCTTCTGTAGGGGCTAATCCATGCACGAGCTTTTACAAGCCCTCTACTGTGAAAGTCAAATCAAGTGCCCTTATGAATATGCATGAGCAAAACAACTACTATAAGTCATTTACTATGGTTACTTACTGTGCTGGGTGGCCCTGGAAGCCCGTCCAAATGGTTTAGATTTTGGGATTGAGACACTTAATGGTAGCAATTATCTGTTGCAGCCATGCAGTACCAAACATGATGGGTGACAGAAGTATTAAAAAAAAAAAAAAAACAATCAAAAAAATTATTTCAAAGACCCCAACCAGCAATCCTGAAGATGCTAATGCTTACATTTTAGTTCCTACAGGGAAATTAGCCACTACTAATGATCTCTATATTTCCATGCAAATGTATAAAAAAAAGAATCCTAACAGATACTTCATACTTATGCTCCTGGGATATCTGACTACCCCATCTGTCTGTAGAAAATATTTTCTATTAGCTGTATGTGCTGATGATTTGACAACAAAAACTAGGTAATCTCTACTTATTACTTTTTTGTTTGTTTGTTTGTTTTGTTTTGTCATTTCCTTCAGCTCTGTCATAAAAACCTCTTCTTAAATATATGAGATTTGCATAGTGCATCAGCTAAGGTTTTAGGTACACTTTCAATAAGTAAAGAGTTACGCAGTTTTATTCATTTCTCTTTTTTTCCATATTTACCACTGCTCTAAGTCAGTAATAACAATTCAGAAGCCCTTTTACAGCCACTCACTACAGAGTCAATGGGTATTTTTCTTACTGATCTCCATTACATGCAAGCATGAGAGACAACAAGGCTAGCAGTGTACAATACAATGTCTTTTTAAATGAGGTAACAGTTATGCTTCCTTCACTGAGAGCTGCCCTTCATGGTCCAACCTGAACACAATGGAATTCAAGTCCCATTATATCACAGCAAGTATTTTATTTAGTTTTGTGCTAACCAGTCACCTAAGTGTCCTAAAAACTGAGGATATACCTCCTTATAAAATAATGAATTTATTGGTTTATATTACAAGGACTGAAGATGTTAAAATTCTTAGAGTTAGATATGCATAAGTTCCTGAGAAAAGTCTGACAGAAATTGAAAATGTGACTTAAGTGCCTTAGCCTACCAAAGTTGTCTGAAAAATGTTTTGAAAACTTTTGATGGGAGTTGTTAAAGCCAATAATCATAGTAACATAGCCTAAAGATTATTTCAGATTAAATTACTTACTTTTTCATTAATACCAATACCTAACAGAATTGACCAACTCATTTCAAGTTTTCCACCCTCTTCAGCTGATGTCCATCAAAACACAGGTTCCGTAATTTGTTTGCGCTATTAAATCAACACGCTATCTCTCATGACCTTGGTTACTCTGCATGTGTGCCAACCTAGAGGACACCTTTGAAACATGCAGAAGTAACCGTAAGTCTTGCCCCAGTGCCTGTACTATCATCCACCAACTGTGCTTTCTTACCCACAACACAGATCTTGAGATAATTTTCTTTTTAATCATTCATATTTTAGCAAAACATTATCAACTATCTCCCACTATTCCTAAACAATAAAAATAGCAATAATAATAATAAAAGGAGAAGGTGCCTCAGCTGTGCCTTTGTTACACTGCAATATAACTGTCCTGTTTTTCTGTTATGAATTCTCTATATACAAGTCTACTAATCACTAGATGATGATTTGTTTCTATTTATTATCCAGACTTTAGGAGCTTAGGAAAAGCACTTGCCTTGCAGGTCCCTCATCCAATATCTGAACAATCAGAATGCATGACTAATTCTCATTAAGCTCAATGGCTTTAGCTGCAATTCCCCCACCTGTTCCCAAGTTTAAGATTGAGATTTCTATTAACTCTTCCAGCACAAGAAACAAGACTAGTTAATTTTTTTTTTCTGTATTTTAATTACTGAACTGTAACAAGTCAGACTGTTCAAATGCCATCAAGTCTGTCTCTGTTTCCCCTTCCATCACCTATTGTTCTCCTCACATATTAGAAGAAAAAATACTCAAGCAGAAAGATCTTGCATATGAATGTGTCCTCTTACAATGTTTTTATTCAGAGAAGCCATGGTCTAATTTTCACGCTCAGACTTCTCGAAGATTTCACCTTCACCCTGAATATAGCTGTGACAAGTGAGTCAAGGTCCAATGATTCCAATTAGAGAGGTTTTCTCGCGAAGGTAAAGCATATTGCATTTCCTGACAATGCTGAATTACAGCAAAATTATTGTGAAAGGGTTTATCTTTAAAGAGGGCAGTAGTAGCTACAATCGTCTTATTCAGTGACTTTAAATTGTGACATAAAGCAATACATAGCATAAAATATTCACCAAACACTGTTTTTTTCTATCATTGATCCACCAAGCAGAACAATTACTTCCACGTCTTTTTTTGTCTTAAAAAAAGAACTGGCAAATGGTGACACATATTCAGCAACAATTAGAACAATAGTTTCCAAAATTGTTTGCAATTCTCTATCTAGTTTTACCTTTTTTTATGATAAAAGACCAAATGTCATTTCATAGTTACAATGTACTAATTGATATAATACAGACTGTACATAGAAATATGTCTGTAGAGCTGTAAAGGAAGATTAAAATAGGATTATATTTCATAATTAGAGTGGAAGGATTAAGGAAACGGAGTAAGTTGCAGATACTGTCTTCACAAGCACGTTCAGCATTCAGTGTCTTTACAGTATCATCTTTCTATGCACAAGAGAATTCCCAAATGACAGGGTTGTCTGAAGGAGCATCAACTGTGAGAGAACTCAGTTTACACTGTGACGTGTCATATGGCTATCAGATTCATCATAACTGGGAGAGGCATGCAGAAAACTAATTATTTGAAGCCAGGGAAATATCTTTAAGAGAGGTTCTTACCCCTGGAGCTTAGCTGTACAGTCCAGGTTTATATCAGAGCCTGAAGCCACTAGTTCTCCAAGCAGTCAGTGAAGATACAGTCTGTGACGTCACTGGACTAGTGCTGTTGGTCACCTCATCAGAAGTCTGCATTTTCTTTAGGAGTAATACCAAGTCCTTGATGAATTCTCAGATGTAAAGACTCCGTTAAACAAACCCCTTAAAGGACCAAGGTCCCCGAGGTACTTTTGACCAATCAGGTTTTCATTTAGTACTTTTCTCTATCTCCAAAACAGTGTACTGATGAAATATGGATCCCTTAAAGCAGATACCATGCACCTCTAAAGAAACCAATCCCATGAGGCACTTCCTTAAGCATGTAAATGAAAGAATGAATCCCAAATCGAACAAGCGAGCAAGAAAGACCATGAGGTCAAGGCACCACACAAAGAGAAACATCAAGTACAGAGGAAGATTTACAGTCTGGATTTTTTTTCTCCAGAAAAGGCACTGGAAACATGAACACCAAATTCCTGGGAATTACTAATAAAATTTATCAACTAAAACCAATTTTACTGAATATTGGCCCACAGGAGAAGAAAATGTTGCTTTGCCATTTGTGCAAGGAATGAAAATTGCCTGTTGAATGCTAGGAGAAGTTTGCTTGCACTGTAACTAGTGACATGAAGCACTGAAGAACAACTCATCAAAAATCTTGAGAAATGAAAACTAAGGCAAATGGAAGCATTAAAACTGCTCAGTAGAGGGAACACTCCACTGCATAAGAGAACCATTCAGACAGCCATGCCAATGTCCCCTTTCTGAATAATGCATCAAATCAATAATGTTGACATCTAAGGAATAATTTTCTACATCATTTCACCAAGTACCTGGGCCTGAAGTACTACTAATAATTTAGCAATGACAAAATCCGTATTTGACAGACCAACTTCACCTACCATTTGAACATTACGGATGTCCAAGGACTGGGATCCTGGACTGTTTGGCAGCTAATTGTGATGCTATCAGCGTTGCATGAGCTTCCTACCGGTTATTGGAGATTATCTGTGAAGAAACACTAACTGAACTGTTTGGAAGAGTGCTTACATCGCAAAGCACAGAGTAGCTTCTACTGTAAGAGATTGAAAGTACAGTCAATGACATGCAGCATCAGAACAGTGAACCACTGGCATTTAATAAAATTTTTTCCTATTGCATTATAAAAATCAGGTCAGCGATAAAGCTCAGTGGCTATAAGCTGCCTTTAAATGCCTCAGTTAGAAGATGGAGATGATATTTGTAGACTGTCGATGACTTTCCAAATTCATTAAAGCCACACCAACGGGAAACACAGCCTGACGTTTCCAAGACAGTCAGTTAAAACAGAGCAAGGTGTCCCTACCCAAGAGGCCTTTTGACATGTAAGAAGACAGAGAAAGAAAAAAATAAAGAAAAAAAAAAAAAAATCACAGGCATTTTCTGTAACGTTTCCTTGGTCAATACTTACCTTTGACAGAAGAAACATCTGAATAAACGCTTTTTTGAAAGGTTGCCTAAACCTCTTGTATCCAATTAATGGCAAGAGATACTTTTGTCATAATTATTATGAATATCACATTTTACTTTAAGCTTCGCACGACTTCAAAATGTTAAGGTGCTCCACTCTAGTTAGAGAAATTTTACTGAATTCACTGGTATGATTACTGTTTGCTGATTATTTAATTTAGAAGCAGATCAAGATTTTCTATTAGATCAGTGTACAAGTGTCTGCATAAGCAGGTATGCATATTATAAACTGCGTTCTCTCCTGCGAACTAGGCAAAAAGTATTACTCACTTGGACTTTTTACTTGCTGAAATTTCTGTACAAGACCTATCTTTATGAGAGCCCAATAGAGTTGTAAATAAAGGGTCAAAAAAATGATTGAGTGACTGATAAAAACTGAATAAAAAAACCCTGAAAATTACTGTTTTCTTCTCTTACACATATGAGTGTCACATCTTAACAAATTCTTCAAAGATTACCAACTCTATATCCTCTGTTTTCATTGGTACTGTACATAATTGGCTTACACATTTTGAAAAGAAATAAATGACATAATATAGTTTTTTCTTACACTACCATACACTGCTGTCTTTAAGCAACAGGAAGATGGTATGCTGATGTACATGGATCAGAAAATGTGCATATTGTAATGCAGTAAGTGGAAGACTATAAACAGATATGAGGAGAGGAAATTAAACATTTTGCTAATATGGACAAATGGATTGTTAAATGTGAGGTAAAAGCATACAGGAAAATCTAGATCCTCTTCCGGTATCTGTTTGGGGGATTTTTTTTTTTTTTCTTTTCAGTCTAAACAACATACCATTTACCACAAAGTCTTACATTACACCTGACCCAAAGTCAAGAACATTTTTTCAGGTAACTTTCCTGTGAATGATGGATATGTAATAATTGGTATTTAGTAGGAATAATTCCTTGTGTGCTTAATGGTCAATTTCTGGAGATGCTAATTATTTCTTTTATATAGTGCTCAGATGTTGTGCATGATGTGACAGGTGAGGAAGTGTCCTTCCTGGTAGGCAGCAATAATAATTTGGTTATAAAAAGTGTTCTCAGAGAAAGTTAAGCTCTCCAGTTTTAAAAGTTGGCTTTATTTCAATTTCTCTTCTGTACGGAAGGAATGTTTGGAACTCTATAACAGGACATTAGATTGCTGAAGAAATGAGTAATGCTTGCCAAACTCATAATCACAGCTGTAGAGCTACTACTCTGTTCACTCATAACTAAAAAAAAATAAAATGCGCAGCTTCATCACTTAAAATATCTACATATGCAGTCAGGACAGCTCACCTCCCAGTACAAAACACCTGAAAGCATCAGACTCGGGATGAAAACCCACATCTTCCAGATCCATAGTTCATAACTACTCCCTGGGTCATAGCATTTCCCAAATAAATCACTCATCTTCCTTCCTATTTACCCCCTCAAGGGAAGTGTAAAAAAAAAAACCCCAGGCTGTCTTTGCTTTGCATTCACATAGTGCTTTTTCATACGTAGACCTCAAAGCACTTTACAAGGGTGGTTAAGCTTTATTAGCAGGATTTTACAGTTGGTCTACCTTAGTAAAGAGATTTTAAGCAATTTGCACGAGGCAATGTGGTCTACTGATTTAAACATGTATCATGTACCTCAGTCTTCAAAGCCTTGTTCCCAGCTCGTATCAAACTTCCTACACAAGCTCTTGTAAATTAATTTCACTTCTTTTCTTTTACCTTGAAAATGGACTAATTCATGTTTCTTCTATGGAAACAGAACATATGGGGAAGAAGGCAGCTCCAATGGGATTTGACAGTTTCATCTCTTTTGGGATAAAAGAGGCTGATGCAGGATGAGAGTGGCCTATCATAGATTCATAGAATGGATTGGGTTGGAAGGGACCTCTAAAGGTCATCTAGTCCAGCCCCCCTACCATAAGTAAATTTCTTTACTTCACAAAATAGGAAGATTTGCAGCTCAAGTCATGTTATTTGTATGAGGTTAAATGCCCAAATATACTAAAAGTGACTTTAAATTTCAACCTCAAAATTAATTACTGGCTCTAAAAAGATGTAAGAAACCACACACACTTGCTTAGTGCTCAGTTACTAATATGGAGAATAGATCTTATTTTCTTATTAAAAATGCTATACAGTTTTCAAGTGACTACTTGTCAGTCAAGAGAGGAACACTATATTTTAGTTACTGCTTACAGAAAGATACAGGATCCCCCAGAGGTATTTGTACCAGAGCACAGGAACTTTTTTTGGAACTGCATGGTGCACAGATATGCTCTCATGCAGAGGAATGAATTTCAACTAGAAAATTTGCCCAGGAATGGGAATATAGGTGATGACAACTGGTTTCAAACTTCAGAAAAGCATTTAAAGAAATACTGCATTATTTTCCCAGCTTTTTAACCCTCATAGACTATTATTTGCTACAGTTTTTCAAAGCTATTCATGAACATATTCAGTGAACATCGGGTTACAAAACAAATAAATTCCACACTTTGTGTACCCAAGTTAAACTATTTGGACTGAGTCAGAAGACATCTTGAAGTCTGCTACTTGAACATAACTCTTGGGGAAAGATTTACTAATATAAATTCAATCATCATTTAATCAAAAGGAAAGACAACTTATGAAGATTAACAACTTTAATAAATCTCCCTGAGAAAAATAACATTAGAAAATCCATACTCAGAAACCAAATGGCTTTAAATAATCTTCTCAGTTTGAAAAACTGCAAAGTCTAGTGTTTATAAACAGCAGCTTTATTACTGAAGACTCCCATTGATGCTGTGTTCCATGCGTTTTCTATGGAAGCCATGTAGATCCTGTACTGATAGCTGTGTGCCAATTCTGACTTCAGGCAGCTGCTCTGAATATAGCTGGCAAATCAGCTCGTCATACTACCTGCACTTGCACCTTCTTGTGACTTTTCATAGCCTATGTTCCAAATGAAATTTCAAGAAAGCTTCCAAAGACCCGGTTCTAATTCCTTTGCAGAATGGATAACACATCATGATGCCACAGTAAGCATGCATGCTATTCTTATCATTAATAGGCACATTTCCTTTTGAAATGAGTGGATAGGTGCCTTCTTGACACAGGTTGCTCAAATGGTTTCTGAGCATATTTTAACAAGAAACAGAACACTGAACTGACCACTGGTAATCAAAATAGGCAGAAAGATAACCTGCTACTGAAAGAGTTATTGTAAAATAGAAACTTTTCAGGCACATTTGAAAATTTAAGTCATTTAATTTGTGTATCAGAAAAAACAAAGAAGCAAACAAAATAAACAAAAAATCCAAACAAAAAAAAACAAGCAAAAAAAACCACACCACAAACCCAAACCACACCAAATGAAAACAAATGACAAAACACGGGAATAACTTGGAGTGCAAATTCTGGAGGCTTTGAGCTGGAAAGCATCAAGGCACTTACTGTAATTTCTCGGAACAAATTTAGGATATTTGTAAGACTTGATTGTGCCATTGTTTTGCTCCTTTCACCTTCGACCCTGTGTAATTTCATCACGCTTTATTATTCTTTTCATGTGCTTTCTCAAAATATAAACATAATTAGGAACATGAGACTGACTGTGTCACTGGCAAACCTGCTGTTTTCTGCTTGCATGAAATGGACTTAGTGCTTTTCCTGCTTTTCTCAAGCTATTTCTGTTCCCCCCCGGCCACACTCACTTCCAAGAAGCCCCAGGTATACCAGAAGAACAACCTGAAAGCCTCTGACTGTGAGCCACACAAGTCTCAAAATAGGCAGTGTGGTGCTGCAAGACAGTTTTAGAAATCAAGTAAACTACCAGCTTCTGGAAGAAGCAGTTCTTTTCATAACACATTTTCTTAGCCTTTATGTCTAAAGTTGGACAAATGTAAGATGAGGTGGCTTACCAGTGATAATAAAGAATTTTGGCTTGGATTAAAAGTATCAGTAGGAAAACTGGTAGATTTCAGGAAACTTTATATCACTGGCAAATCTTATTGTAGACAGGGACAGAAGATTCACTCATTCACTGAGTGTGCTAAATTTGATGTTGTATACTTATATATTTTCCATGTCTTAGAAACGTAGAACTACCATTCCAGAGCTGTGATAGGTAGCTTAGGACCATACCATCAGAGCAGGGAAGAAGAAATGCAGAAAAGGAATCATGTTTGAGGAACTATTGTTTAAATCCATCAGGCTGAAAACCACAGCAAGTCCATCAGAATATAAGAGGGAAAAAAAAGGAAAAGTACAGTAAAAGAGAAAAAACCCTTAGAACTTGGTTATCACACTGCTTTGATTTATTTTTCTATTTCTGTGAAGGTTTGAGAGTGTTTTTATTCTTGTAAATGCCTGCTGATGGTATTATTCTTGATTTAAAAAAAATATTTTACTTC
The DNA here is from genome assembly GCA_025345505.1 of Todiramphus chloris collaris. Classification (NCBI taxonomy): domain Eukaryota; kingdom Metazoa; phylum Chordata; class Aves; order Coraciiformes; family Alcedinidae; genus Todiramphus; species Todiramphus chloris. Next base: position 12,875,092 of record JANVCC010000040.1, read on the forward strand.
TGCCCCTTCTGTATCTTTGCGCTAATCCATTTCTTTACATCCAGTCCCAAGAAGAAAACCCCATTTATTTTCTGAATTAAGAGATACAATAAAAAGATACTTTGTCTTAGCTATGGATAGGTGACATTAAAAGAGTAATTAAAGTAAATGAGGCATATAGAAAAAGCCTACAGACATGTCCATTGGGGAAAGTCTATCAGCATATGGATGTCTAGAATATGATGATCATCTATGATTCTAGCACATACTTGGGCTGCCAAACACATCCCATGTTTGATGACAAGATAAACACAGCCTCACTAATTAATTGCCTTGATAGTTTCCACAAGAGGAATCTTAGGTCTCTTCTTCATCGCCCCTTTTACACTTGCTCCGTGAGTGGGTATAATCCAGCACAACTTGTGTAAAATACTCACACATCTGGTTACTCTTCCCTCTATAGTAAAGTACCCACAGTCGCAGCAAGGGTGTAGTATTCACCTTACTTAATTGCTACATATACTGTGTATCACATTTTGAGGAAGAGGCCGCTGTCCCACGGTACCCACATGGCCACCGCAATCCCATATCCAGTAGTATTTCCCCAACTAGATTCTTTATAGACTTCACCTCTACAGGTCACACGGTCATGTTTCAGCAGATACACCTGGCAAATGCCAAATAAATATTTCATTACATTTTTAAGTTCCAAGAATTTACCCCTTCTTATTTAAATTTAAAACATTACTATAACATCACAAATGTATATTAATAAGGAACCAATAACTTGCAGTAATTATAAGATCATATACTAACACCCTGTACTTGTAACAGACCACAACTATGGGAAAAGACCTGAGTAAACCCACACAACTAACTAATGTTTCATAATTATCTCCTCCTCTGCTTCTTAGCTGCATTTCAGGATTACTGCACTACCAAACTAGATTGTAAGTATCAGACAGCAAAAGGAATGTATTATGCTTTCAATTTTAAGTACCATGTGGTGTTTTCTGTCACATGTTAAATTTTATTACATTTCATGTCACCCGATCTGACACAAGATTTAAATTAGTATAAACAATTTGGCTGAACTGTCTGAAACGTTGAAGTAAAGGAGGACAGAAAGTTGATTATTTTCCAAGGAGATAATACAAGTAAGTCTGAGAAAGTAAGCCTAGCAGAGCTGGATCCAAGCAAATTATTTGGTCAGAATTCGTTTCATGCTCACAGTAAAATTTTGGATGCTCAGAGATTCCTTTGCTTACATAACTATTTTTATTTTGCAATGATCATTCCAAAGTGCTGAAATATATTCCACAGTAAAGCCCACTATAGCAGGACAGGATTTTGAATGTGCTTAAAAGCAGTAAGCAATAGAAATCTCACGTGATATTTTCCCTTGATAGAGACAAGCTGAACTCTAGATGAACGAGAAGTAGCCAATCTCACGCTGAGTTACATACCTACACTAAACTACATGATGGAGACTTCTATACCTCCAGCCATTTCAGACTACATTGCTCTTTTGTCACTGTTGTTACTTCTAACTTACCCCTTCCCAATTTCCTGTAAAAAAGCAAAACAAAAAACCACTTCCAGTGGTGTGACTCTTTCAGAAAGAGAAAGGAAATAATGTGACTGCCACTGAATTACTTTCATCGTTTGCACGGTACAAACAATCTAGTAATGCCACAAATTCAGAATGAAGATTACCGTGAGGTACCGAGGTATTTTTTTTAAAAATACTATCTTCATGTGAAGGTCTACAAAATTAAATGTAATATTTTGATAAAATTCTCCAGCTCTTGTCACTCACCACTGTTCAGAAAGCAATTATATAACAAATCAAAACCCAAATACTGTTGCACAAATACTAAAATTTAGCCTGTCATTCTTGGCATTTTGTAAATAACCCTAGACACGTACTTTACATCTCCAACAATGTCTCTCTTACACTCACATGTTCTTTATCTCTCTATATGTTTATGCCAAACTGAAATAAAGCTTTAAGTAGCTACTGGTCTTTACCATGATTTCGTATCTTTCACAGACCTGCAGATTTCCTCCATGCATCGTCTGTGAGCAACATTTAGATAAAACTTCAAGGTAAGTAGTACTTCTGCTTGCATGCCTTTCAGTTGACTTCAAAGGAGAACTATCTTTTGTCGCTCCATGTTTCTCTCTCTTCTATGTAAGTTGTCTATTATCTTAAAAGAAAAGGTACTTCATAGCCTGGATAGTAGGAAAATGCACAGCATATAAATCTCTGTGCAGTTCATGTGGTTTTACCTTAATTTTTGTGATCACACTGGGATCACACATGAATGGCAATCATCATTATCCTTCCCACAGTGACCTTATGCATCTCAACAATGTTCAAGTTTCTATGTTTCACTGTCACAACAGTAGCATCATTGTCACCTGTAGATGGATATTCCCCATGAGGAGCTAAGTACTCTTTCCTTGACTGAAAACCATCCAAGTTGACATTAAGTTCCTCACATCTAACGGGGTTTCCTCACAGAGTCCAATGGCGATTCCATAGTGTACAATGGTTCCTTTCTAACCAATTAACATTAATTGTAAATAGAAAGGAAGCCTTTTCCTGTCTCGTACATAATCTCACATTGATACCAACTAATGAAAATGGAGACATGCAAACAAACTTTTCCACCAAAGGGAAAAGGAGAAGATAACGCATCAGTTCCAGAAACTGTGAATAACTAGAATACATTGGTGGCAATGAAGCTGAGAAAAATTTATCCAAAGCAAAGCATGAATATGTAACAATCTAAGCTTACTTACAATTATCAGAGCTATTTCCATACATTTTCTAGCCCCCTACGCTCATAAAGGTTTGAGAAAGCCAGTAGAAATACTATATTCTAAGTGGTATTCTGATACCTGTGTGCCAGATGGTAGCTGCCTTTGAAATACATTACGTTTTAAGCTTAGTCATTGATTCTTTTTCCCCTTGCAACTGCACAGAGTAATCATGCTGCAGAACACAGAGCACTTGCCTGACTATAGTGAGTCATAAATGCTAGAGACAGAGCGGTTATGTAGTGCTCTCTACTGTACTGGGAAAGCCTTCTATAACACACCTTACATCTGCAATTCAACATGCAAGATTATATTCCTCTAATATGGTTTGAAAAAGTTCTCAATGAAGCCATGAGGCTGACAAACGCAAGAACTGCCCTTTCTTCAGGTGAAACTCACCCTGTTTATCCAATACAGCTGCACCTCTTACCAAGTGGCCTATCTTACCATCTGCAGCAAGACCTGATGTACCTTGAGGATTGTGTTTTGCCAGTCCTTTGCATTACTTGAGGCACTTTTTAGTATGACTTTTCCCACCTTTGTGACAAGGGCTGACTTACCTCTATTTCTTTTAGTATCCTATACAGTGGCAGCAGGAAACAGGAAGAGGAGAAGAAAAAGGAAGCTACTTCTCCCATCTCTTGTTTTTAATAGAAAGACACCCATGGGTCTTGCACTGGATATTTCTAGTGCCGTAAGCATAAAGTCACTGGTACCATTCTTTAGCACTCTGTGGGGCTCTATTTCAATCTCTCTTTGCACACTGTGTAATCACTGCCTTTCACAAAGCACATCTGCTGGTACCTCCACATCAAATGCTTCTTACCCTCTTGTAGTTCTCTCATTTGAGAGCACCCCATATGTTGTTGACACTGTATTTTTGATGTCCTCTCTGATCTCCTTCCTCAAGGTCTTGTGTAACTCACTGTAATCTACCCGCTCCCCTCTTCTGTTATAATCTTCCTTTATCTGCCCTCTTCAATCACATGTGTTTTATCTCATTAGAATGTGGCTTTACTCCATAGCCTCTCTCCTTACCTACAGTTTCCTCTTTGGTTTCAAACATGGCTTTCTTTGATTTGTCATTTGAGCTTAATATTCCTTCAACCAGAGCTTAAAATCTCATCTGGAACTGCAGACTGAATTCTGTCATCATTGTGGAGGCAACATTTTGTTGTTGTTAGGTTTGTGACGTTTGACACTTGTACTGCTGCGGAAGTCATTAAAACATACTTGTTGCTGTACTTTCATCATACTGAACCTCTTGAAGGCAGTGCGGACTATTTCCCCACCCCTAAAAACAATGTCACAATATATTAAATGCAAAACAGGTTATCTGTTCATATGTTTGACATCAGTGACAGAAATCACTAATTCATTAACAGGATTATTTATTGAAATGCTTTGATTTGTGCTGGTATTTTCATTATAGGGAAGCATTAATCATCTGTTGATACTTTCATTTAACATAAGATTCTGTTGTCATTTTTATGATAATCCTATTTCTTCAGCAATTCATCCAGTAATTTTAATTTTCTTTGGGCAAGTTATTTGCATTTTTCATCACACAAACAGAGATTTCTTTTTCCATTTAGAACACAATTTAATTAGGAGATCTTGCTTGCTATGTGGAAGGTATTCCTTTGACCCTTCAGCATTTAACTGTACAGAAGTGTTGGCTCAGACAGGTCTGCATTAGCATCTCAAACCAGACACAGCTGATTCCTCAACTGAATGAGAACAACAGTTAGAAGCTGGTCTCCCTGCATGTATCATATGAAGAAATGCAGCTTGGAGGACTCAGCTGAGGCTGTATCAGTCACTGATAAATATCCAAAAACAAGGCACTTTAAGTATTAGTCCTGAGATTAAAAAGTAATCTGATTTCAAGAAGATTTTTTACTTCCCCCCCCCAAATGCCAATGAAGCTAACATCATTTGCATTGGGATTAAATGCCCTTGGGTTCTATCCAAAAAGGGAACGGCAGAATTATGAAAAAGGATAAATGCCGATTTCTTGGTTTCATTTACTAATGGGTCCCTTGCCTAGGTTGTATGAGAAATTTTCTATGCTCTTTTGAAATAAAGGTCTTATTAATCATGATTTAAAACAACATCAGGAAAATCCTTGATAAATTCTCAACATCTTTAAACAACTCTAATAGGAATTTATTCTCAACAAATTTGTTTGGCAAATTGTTGTAAATGAAGTTTGCCTGCTGATTTCAAATCACTTATGCTTACAGCTATCTGTGAATCACCTGCCAGATATCTGAATTTTCATGAGTGCTGTCCTGCAGTGCAATTTCTCATCATGCAAGTCTAATGATAACTCTATATAGAGTGAGAAAGACTGAAAAATGCAATTCCATTAAACACACTGTCATGTGGTTGCCCGCTAACCTACAGAGCTATAGAACCAACAGCTGTTCTCATTAATACCAAAAACCCCCACCCTCCAAAAAACCCAACCTATGCAGCATATGGTTGCTACAGAAAACATGAAGTAGTTAAGCAGAAAGTAATTTGCATGGAAGTCGTATCCAATAGCATCTTCTTCAAAAGCTTCTGCGTTGCTAACCATTCCACAATATATACCATGTCTCTGTACTTACACTACAGGTCTAAGGACATGTAAACAGCTATCAGGAGACTTTTTAAGTGCTGTTGAGGGTCATAAGTAGTAAAGCTTGACTGAGAAAGCTATTAAATACAGCTGTCACCCTTGAAACATCATTTTCACCTAGGATTCAAGCTAACTACTAAAAGTCAAAGGAAAAGTCCATGAATTGACTAGGAACGTGATCTGCTTTGTTAAGATTTGTAATGAACCATGCCCAATACCTTAAGAAATCTTCCTACAGTTTGTCCAGCTGCCTTATGCCAAGTTGCTATTTCCTTCACCAGATAAGACAAAGGAAGGAGAGCAGGGTAAGTTTCTTGCCTTCACTGAGCAAACTACCCCATGCAAAGCGAAGGGAAAAGCAAGGCTCAAAATGTTATTGTAGTATTGACAGAAATGCTCTGCCCTTTGGGTATTCCCAACAGTCCTCCCTTCTCGAGCGACACTCCACATTCCCTGAGGTCACAGGGTGCCAACTGGTCCAAGCAAGCAGGCTTACTGTAACTCCACAATAAATCCTTACATTTCCCTCTGTTTAGAAACTAAGAATGCAATACACAGAGATATATACTGATCTAGCTTTACTAAGAGTGGTTAGTTTTTTTGCAAAAAAAATATTGAGAAAACATCTGTGTACAGTTTTAATATTAATCGTGAACCAAATTGTGAAATAGGCCTCTTCACAGATAGATACATCATGAACTTTAAAATTAATGTATTTGATCTCTCATTTTACATAGCAACTTTGAGAGGAAAAGACAATTTCATGGGCTTTTGGAAACAGCAGCTCAAAGGTCAGACATAACACATACAGTTAAGATGTTAGCTATAATTATAAAAGCTCTCAAACTATCAATAGAGGAAAAACATCTTTAAAGACCAGGAGAGTACTATCTCTCTCTGCTTATTTTTTAGTTATCTCACACCATAAGAAAAAATAGACAGGACCAGTGATGATACATGCAAGAATCGAGGAGGAGAGCCACAGAACAGGACTCATAACATCTCCCTGTTACACATTCAGATCCACACCAGACAGGCTGACATCAAGGAAGATTTTCAACTCTGCAGTAGAATTATTATTCTATTTCTGAGAAGTGGCACAGGCATTTGCCTCTTCTCTGGCCAACTCTGCCCTTTTAAGAGGACGACCTCTTGCATGCATGCTGCTCTGCTCCCAAGCATACACCATTGGTTAGTTCACATAGTTTCCAAACTAATTTACTGACTGTTATGCTAATGACATAAAAGAGCAAGCTCTTAATACAGCTGCAAAAGAAATCAGGATGCAAAACGAAGCATTTCACTATTACGCAGCTCAAAATCGTTATCATCTTCAGAGTTTATTAGATAAATGTAGATCTGTGAAACAATCAGAGAAGAAAAAGGAAACAAGGTGGAAGAGATGACAACTGTGAAATCATCCCAGAAAAACAGTATGAATGAGTTCCCCAAGGGGAAAAAAAAAGTAGTAAGCAGAAATAGACTAAACACAGAAAGGTAGATGGAAATTAATTTTCTTTTCCAAGCAGTAACCATTCAACCTGGCAAAACAATGACAGGAGTTATCTGGAACCCTTATACCCTTAACAGGAAAGACATTCTAATTGAAAGAGACATTGAATGTGTATTCTGAAACTATCTTCAGCACCAGAAACAACACAGTGTATCACTGAAGAAGTTTCCTCAGCTGGTCTGCTACTGATATCCCCATTTGTCAAAACTGGAATCAAGGAGCTACATCCCATTGAAGTTAGAAGCACATTTAACCAAAGTATCAATGATGAATCTAAGGGGTTGTTCTGACAATTTTCCAAGCTCTGCTGTACCTCTTTTTCCTCTGAATCACTGAACTGCATATTTTTAGTATTTATGCATAAGTGTACACGAAAGGGAAAAAGTAAAAATATTACCTACTTTTCAAAGTCAGATGCGTGTTGCTAAGTCAGAGAGATACATTCTAAACAATTGTGACTATTTCACACTTGCATATAGATGCAAGAGATTCATTTATAATGTGAGATGAGTCTACATGAATTTAGACCTAGTCTTTGGCTCTCCAAGTTTACGAGAATGGAGCTTCCATCTACTGTGTCAAGGCAAAGTGTCAATTAAGATGTTACAGACAGTAGTGCCTGATAATCCTGTTTTTATAAATTGTTTTGAAGCAGTATGTGCAAATTCATTGACTTCTGTCATTACTATTCCCATCTTCTTACTCAGGTCTACCTTAGTCTTATACCTAATTTTCATCACATATAGTAAATTCAGGTTTAAAAAAAGTCTTTAAATAGATCTGTATAAGTATTTGTTTACTTGTAAATGATGGCTTAGTCACGTTTGACTCAATTATCTTTTCCTTTTTTCTTCAAAAGAACTCTTCAAATCAAACAGACAAAAATACTCAGCATTTATCTACTCCTAAGAAGGCAAATACTCCAGTACTCATGTTAAAATAACCCCAACCATCTCCATCCTCTTCTCCTCCCTCAAAGCCCCACACTTGTAACACAGCAGTAAATCAACAACAGCAGCTGGTATTTCTCACTGCTGGGTGGATCCAGGAACCCTGCTTGCCATGACTGACTGACAAATAGCCATGAGGTGTACACAGGAGTTGAGGAACACATGTGGCACGGTTCACATTTGGCAACTTTTAATTTTGTACATAGGTGGTGGATTTAAACAGTCCCTTTCCTTCTTAACACTTCATCAGAGGCTCAACACAAAAATACCCGTATAAAGTGTGAATAACCAAAACTGAGAAAGCATTGGATCTATCTCTCACCTCAGTCTATTTCTGGCTACAATTTTTTCCTTTATAGAAGTTGTGGAATACAGAAAAAACTGGTTTATAACTTTAATAGAAAGCAAGGCAGAACAACAGAGAAAAAGGAGCCCAAGTCCCTTGACTGCACTTCCAATGAAGCTATTTTTAATACTGTCAACATGAGTAACTAAAATGTAGCTCAATAGCAAGAAATCCACAAGGGATTCAGATTTGTAATTAAACATCAACATTATGAAAGAAATACATTACAAATAAAGGTCACTATCTAGGGGAGAAAAAGGAGACATCATGCATCCCTGAAAATTATCCTTCAAAATCTATTGTCCTAGACAGCAAAGAACTGGAACAGCTTGTACAGCTAGAGCTTGAGAGATGAACCTGCAGCCCCCAGAAACCTTGCTGTTGACATCCTGTGCTTCAGTGTAACTGGATCTGCAAATCTATCCATGTTGACGAGAAGTCAGTGCTGCGGTGTGAGCTTCCCCATTAGCTGCCAAACGGCAAATATTTGGGTGTGCACGATTAAGAAAAGAAAATGATCCCCTCCCATCCGACAGTGCACAGAGAGGTGTGTCAGTGACACAGCTGGGATGCCAGGAAGGGGGAAAGGTTATTAAAAACAATGAAAGAAAAAAAGACTTCACATTAAATTCTTATTTTGGTTTTTTTAAACGCCAAAGGCTGTTCATTTTACACTCTCCTGATGGGTTACTGTGATTTTACCTCACTTTGCAGGAACTCAACAGTAACATTGAAAGGCTACTTTCTCCCTTAGCCAGAGAGGTTAGCCTGTGCTGCTCTACGTATCGGCCAAAAATCCCATCTGTATCTCCAGGCTATTCACCTTTACTTCCAGTACTATTACTACGTTTTCCAGTCTATTCTTATTTCTGCTTCAATTAGCCATTGAATTTATATAATGGTGAATCCTATCACAGGAAACAGAGCAACAGTATCTACTGGGAACACTTAAAGATGAGACCTTAGCCAAGTATTTTTCACTTTCTCAGGACAATTCTTACTGCTTGAGGAAGGTGGCATATACTAAACACTATTTTCAGGGATCTTTGCAGCCCACATCTCTGTTTATACACATTCAGTTTTGCTTTAAGAGATAAGTCTGTTTTCAAATAGGCACATTTATGTTTTCTTATCTTCTAAGCTTACTCTTTTCTGATTAAGGAGCTTTCCGATTACAATTGAAGTAGTATTTCCTCTGCACCAGTCAAGTGGCAAAGCTATATGAGTATGTTAAAACCACCCCTTCCATGTGAAACACAGTGGCAGTCACTATAAACCTTGACTCTCCTGTTAAGGCGCCCATCCTACATGGAAGAACGTATTTCCTGTTTGTAAACCTGAGCGAGTATTCGTTAGCTCTGAACATTAATCACCTGCTATGCTCACATCCCAAATCTGTCCAATTCAGAATGGTGACCATAAAATCATATCTGGTAGTCCCAGAAAAAATGCATGTATGCATAGATGGCGTGACTGAAGTGCGTGTTTCCCAATGATTTCTTTGCAATCATTTTTGAAGGTGACATATTTCTGTTTTCCAAAGATGGAAATTCATGGGGTGATGCACATGCTTGAAGAGTTGCAGGTTAATCTTTTAACAGGTCAAGTCATTGGTGTAGGGTATGTCTTCCCATGCAGAAGACAAAAACTACAATGTTGTGATGATTCAAAAAAACAAAGGCTGCTTTTGTGGCTTTAGGAATGCATATGAGATCCATGGTGAGCTGTAGTTTTCCATGGCAATTACTCAGTATAGAAATGCTCAGCAAAAATGCAATAATCCAATAGGTAATCTTTCAGGATTTATTCATTTCAACTTACGCAGAACACAGCAAGGTATACTGTACTGGTATGGAGTATGGTCATTAAAACCCTCAGCTGCACAGGCAAATCCTCCTTCAGTTGAGCACAGCACAGACAAACCTTTGACTCTCTGTAGACCTTTAAAGGGAATTTAATGGTCTATATAAGGAGGCCTTACTGAATGATTTGGGCGTACATTACTGATGAAAACAGAAGCAGAAGGACAAAAGACGCATAGAATGGATGGTATGGATATTCTCCTCCCTTCTACACTGTATAAAATAGTGTGTGGACCTTCTTTGTGGAGGACATTAATGGAAAAGGAAAGTATCACATGATTAATGAAAGGTACTGTTTCTTACCACAGGAAATGTGAAATTGGGTACACAAGCAAAAACATTTTGTCATATATGTGCTTGCTATCAATATGTGCATAACTGTCTCTTAGAAACAGACTAAAATAATGCAAACACCAGGGAAGGGTGTTGCTTGGGAACAGAGACACTCATTCGGCCTATCTTCATAGAAATGTGCGTTGCCTTTTCCAGAGTGTTATAAATATTTAACATTTCAGAAAAGAAACAAGCACATTTATCCTCAAAATAGTATTTTTTTCCCTCTTAAGACATTAACATACTAATAAATTAATTTTTTTTTATCTACTTACTTCCTAAATCATATTTAAAATTTCCTTTTTAGACCACTGGGTAATCCTTAGGTAATTGTCCTCCTGCTGGATGTGGAAAGATGCAGAAAGATCAACATGCACTTGAGGACTCTACAAAACAGCAGAGCGTTTTGAAACACTAAGCAACAGGCATTTAAAACATGAGACATGAAAAGGACAGTTATAGTACCTTAAAAGAAAGACTTCCATTTTTACTGTTGCATGAATTTGCAGTGATTAGTTCACAGCATCACTTTTGCTGAATCTGCAGCTTGTCACAAATCAATCACAGATACTACAGTCAATAGCAGACACACAGGGTTTATGAGGTGCAGATATTTACAAGCATAGTAAGGGCCATTCCAGTACTCTGCTACTGTTAGATTTTCCTCCCAGAGTCTTAATTTCCTTCGTCACTCTCTGCACTAAGGAATTCCTTATACCTACTGAAAGCATGGCCTATATATGTTGTGGTCTTACCTCTGCTTTCTGTTTTACAATGTACATCAGGAACTGCACCACTAAACTTATATACATACATAAATTTCAATATTCTTCTGCCTTCACTTAGGTTGATTTCCAACTAGAAAACTGACTGAGAGAAAGCAGCAGCAAGGCAGCATGAAAACACCCATTGAGCTAGGACTCAGGCTAGAAGAAAACCTGTCTTCCATGCCCACCCCTATGTTTAACAAGAACAGAATCTATTTTTTCCAAATGCTCATATTTTCAAGAACTAGATTTCCAACACTGGCAGTAGGGAAAGAGAGTATCTTTCATGAGAATAACTGATACTGCAAGAAGAAAACAAACAAACAAACAAAAACCCCCCAAAACAATAATAAAATAAAACAATTAAACGAAAGGATGAAAATGGGTCCAAAAAGTGGCTGATGCTATCAACCTGGTTAGGGCTTTTCTGTGCTGTTTCAGTGCCATATTCCTGGTTCTGCAGAGTCACTTCTATGACAAGGATTACAGTAATGATTTCTCCATTTACATCACGTAAATAAAATATACTGTGAATGAAATTAGCTCCTGATTATATTATTTAACTCAACATGGTGATTACAAATGATGATATTTTACATGAAACAGAATATTTTGGAACTATCTTCCAAAATCCCTGTTGAGACCTCAATCCGAAAAGAAATCTGCCGTTGAAGTATGTAAGTTTCTCTGTCATGATAGCATCTCTCACTGCAAAATGAGCAAATTAAATCACTTGAGAATGCTACAAAAGACAGAAAACTTTAAACTAAATGCCATTCATAATGCTACAAAGCAAATGATGTGTTCTCTTTGATATAGGAAAACATATTTACAGCATTATCTATCATTAGAGGAAACTGTCAGATACATTATTCTCAGGATGATGGCTCTTTGCCAGTGTTTGAATGTAATTTTGAAATAATAGTACATATAATAAACTTAAATTTTCAATGTAAACATGTTAGGGTGGTCTATATTAGCTAGCTAAACAAAGTTCTTGATCACTATTTTTCAGCAACCACCACAGAGGCTATGACAAGCCCTTCAAGCATCTTGTGGTTACTTTTAGAATAGCTAAGTATTGGTCTACTTTTTTTGAAGATATCCAGGGTTCAGGTAGTAACTGCTGTAGGTAGCTAACACTGTCAAAGAGCTCCTGTTTCTCTGCCTTGTCCACCACTGCTTCTCCAGAAGCTGCTACTCCTGTTTGATATCTGACAGCCCTATGAAAGATATCTTGGTCACCCTGTTGCATCTGAAGTTGCACAGGTGTTCAGGAATAAAAATTCATCTCTTTTTTCTTACACATAGAAATTTTCTTTTCACCAGGAGTCTCTGATAAAGGCAATAAATACAAGTGACAGCAGGTCACCCCAGTCTCAGATTGCAGACTTGCCACTTATGTGGCAGAGACCATACTTTTTTTGTAAAGATTTTGAAGAAGGGCTTGTAGAGAAAGAAACTACTGTTCTTTCCAAAAAGAAATGAGACCGTCTCTAAAAGCTGTGACTCCCTTCTTCAAATACTGCATGTAATCAAGTGGCTTGTCCGAGCTATATTATCTTTCCTGAGTCCTGCCTGGAATCTCTGTAGCCCTCCTTTCAAACTCTTGCCATGTCCGTCGATAAAACAGTACAGCTGATGCCACAACTTATAAGAGAATCCTACAAAACAGGAGAGGTTATTTGTTGGTTTGGGATTAGTCTTGTTGGGAAGGTTTGTTTGCTTTTCTTTTGGTCTTGTGGGTTTTTTTTTTTTTCCTTTTTTTTTCCACTACGCACCTGCTAGATAAATTAGGTTCAGCTTTTAGACCTATTTGCATGTCTGTGCAAAGCAATCAGAAAGAATGAAGTTCTGTGTTTGCACCCTACCCTTGGCTATTAGTTACAGCAAGTCACTTCACTTCGCTACAGAGCTCTGAGAGCTGGTATGAGGATGCATCCACGTGGTTTTGGCTTTTTAAGAAACAAGAAAAAGATTCCAGGTAAAAGCACTATGAAACTAATCACGAATAGGTAATATATTCAGCAAAAAAGTATTTTTGTTGAGAAGACATTTCAAGATGACCTAAAATCTGTTACACTGCAAATCTGGATAAAGTCCAATAGCCAATTCTTTCAGATAAAAAAGACAAGGTGAAATAAAAACTAACAGGAGATGTATTTTCTTACCCTGACTTGGTAGCCTGACTTCCCTTTCAGCCTGTTACAATGAACTACCTCACATCCTTTCTTACGTTTGCTACAAGTAGTATGCTTTCTGGTTTCTTTTAAGAAACAAAAATTACAACAGTCATTACAACGTATTTAACTTCTTGGAATGTTTAAGGCAGCTGATGAGTGACTTTGGGTGATGTCACAGCTATCAAAACACTAGTACTGTTACACAGACACGGTGCATTTCGGATAAAGCTGCATTCCTCAGCCAAAAGTCAGCTTTCCCAAAAATATATCTTCACAACATCCAATGTTGTAGAAATACCTATAAAATTTATCTAAGATTTCAAGACTCTCCGAGCTGCTTCTGGCTCCCTGGCCAGTAAAAATTACCTTTTCAGAGATATCTCTCTCTAGAGAGATACTGCTATTATACTAGACACATACATACATCTACTACGAAATTCAGGTGAAGAATGGCTTGTTTAGGATTTCACTTTTACACAAGTATTACTTGCAGTGGTCTTTGTTCTTTGCACTCTATGATGTTTATACGAGTAAATTATCTGTGCACTATGCACAGCAGCATTACTGTGTGGGCATAGTTGAGTGATTCATCTGGGAAGAACTTTTTCGTGGTCCTTTATATCAGTTCCAGACTATGCTGGGAGTTACTATAGCTGCAAATCATTATTTGACTTGCAAATAATGAATAAAGTAATGACTTTTATTACTTGGACCAACATGAGCTGTTCTGACTGGGCTGCAGTTAAACAGTATCACCACTGAATCTAACTTAATTAACTGTGTTAAACAGAAACGTGAACCATTACTGCCTTCAGTCCGTGACTGCAGTTCCTTTCAACACTATGTCCCCAAGACTGCAAATTTTATTCAAACAAGTAGGCAGTGAGAGCAAGCTAAGCAATTCCAATTAATACGCAGACTACGTCCTACCTTTATAGGAATTTATGTTCCCCCAGACAATATTACGTTTTTCAGCATATTGTATTTCCTAGGAGCCCTTAAATGCCCAGAACCTGTAAAACCCCCCAGAACTCCTTACACAGTAAAGGTGGGCTAGGCACAGTGCAACCTGTTAGTTGACTGAAACTTTATAGCAGTATTTTTCGTGAACCAAATTCACAGTTTTCCTTCACACCGAGTTGCCAAATAATGTATTTACTAAATAGCAATGTAGATGTTTGTGTTCTTAGTACAGAAATAAATGGTACCAGAAATTGGAGGGCTGAAATTTATCACAGGACCCATGATCTTGCACAAAGGAGTTAAATTAACTATTTGAATTGGTGTCATGCAAATGTAATCCTCCTTTTTTTTTCTTCACACATTATTTTTCTTTCCAAGAATAAGTATATACCTGCTCACCTATACTAGAAAAGATTGAACAATACAGAAGTACTGCTTAGCAATAGATGGCAGATAAGTTAACACAGCCATGTATCAATTTGGTGAAAACCAGTAAAGAAAAACTCATTTACAGAATGCTTGCTGTTCACACATGAATAGGAATTTGACACCAACTGTAGTACGTTCACAACATACTTGCAGACTAAATGTTTGCCACAATTTTTCAAGTTTCAGTTTTGAAACAGAAAGGACAGTTACTGGAAAGCAATTAAAAAATGGGCCCAGGTAATAAAAACATACAAGAACACAGAATTCAAACACATTCCTCATCGAGTAAACAGCCTTTAGATCCAGTACATTTTATAAACTTTACAAATGCTTAACAGCCAGAGCTTTAAGATAAAGAGCAAACTAATGAGGAAAGCTTATAAACCCAAGATATTTCTAAGTAATGCAACTTGTCATGTCTTTTCCCAACAATAACACTTCTGAACTTCTCAGCTCTAGGATTCAGTCTTTCCTCCCTTCAATCCTTTCCAATGGCCACAGTGAGCCGACTTCCAGTCTGCATGGGCCAGTGGTACAATAAGCTCCAAAACGAGGGACATCTCTCACAATGAGTGACAGTTGAGAAGCCTGCCCTAAAGCGGTTTAGATTTCTGAGCTATCTTCCAAGGATTAGAGCTTATGTTTTGTAGATATGTGTGTGTGTGTTGGGGTTTTTCAGGGACTATATGACTTGTTCAGTGCAATCCTAGCCTTCAAAGCATTTGCTTTAACACTATCAACACTGTTGGCTCTTTTGACTGAGCAAGGAGTAAATACCAGCAATTGCAGGACACATAACTGACTATTTCTCTCCAAACACACTGAAAGTTCAGGTATATCACTAACCAAATCTTACTATAAGGGACAATGTAATAATAGTACACTACCTTATATGCATATTTTTATTAACCAATATCAACAACCAAACTACTCCATCCACTATGAAATATTCATCTTTCATACATATTGTATTTGAGGAATAGTGCAGGGTGAATAGATCCGTGTCTGTATTTGAAATGAGAAACCTTCTGGGCTTTAATACCTATTACACACCAATATCTACACCCTAAAATAACAGAACAACACTCGGATGTGCGAGGAGACACATCTGTGCTGTCATGAATGCTTTTCAGACTTCTCTTCTGCTCAAGGCTAAACTGGTATCAGACATGCCAAAAAATTCTTCATGGGATGTGAGTAGAGGTCAAACTGTAAATTGTCTCCCTTTTTCTTTTTTTTTAATTAAAGAAGAAAGAGAGGAGAATAACCATATTAAGGTTCCTGCACTGCTTTTAAACCTTTTTGGATGTCATAATTGCTTTCCACAAAGTACCATATCACTGTCAGTAAGAAAAAGCAGGATGGAGGAAGAGTATCCCTGTAGTGTCATCAGGACATCAAAAATGTCAGTAAAGAATATGAAAGAAAGGAAAATAATGTTTGTTTATGTAATAATTATGTAACAGTGTCCAGTTTCTAAAAGTGACCACTTCAGGTCAGAGCATGTATTAATAAAAGAAGTACAGTAAGGCCCCTTAATTACCTAGTCAGTGTACATATAAGTTTGTCTCAAAATAGTATATCCTTTCACCATTCATAATCAGAAAGATTCTGAGCCTGCTTTCCTAACAAACTCTGAATATAAGAGAAACACTGTCTTCTGAAGAGTGGATCACTCCACGTACAAGATGCTGGTCCTTCAAAGTACTAAACCAGACACTGAACCCCAGAAAACCCCTAGAAATCTATGTGCTGGTAGTGTTGGCTTCATGCTCACAAGCCACCAATTTGACATTCAGGACATTGCTCATTTCCCCTAACTCTGTGTTCAACGAGGTGCTAAACATGAAACCACTATGAACGTATCTAGTGGATGAGTATAAAGCTCACAAATACTTTCATGTACCATGTATGCTTGAACAGTGTTCCAGTGATTAATTAATGTGAATTGGTTCATAAAGACATTCTGTAATTCAAAACCTAATTTCAAGGCATTGGTAGCTTGACAAGTTGTCTCTCACAAAACCAGAGATCCTTTTCTGAAATGGCTTTGAATAGTTGACATGAATCTTATCCCAACAGCATCAAAGCAATTTACACATGAAAGTGTACAACGGCAAGAAAGAGGACTTCAAAAACTAGGATGGAACAAAATACAAATCTTTCATTTCTAATTGGAGAACTCATTTCTTTATATTTGCTTTAAGAGAATGAATTATTTAAAGACAAACAACATGCCTGCTAAACTCTACAAAATTCCTACCAGCTGATAATTTTTAGGCATTTTTTATACCTTATTAAAAAGAAGAGTGAGAGATTGTCCCTGTTTTTACTGTTCTGATTATTTGAGAGATACTTGTATATCACGGCAGAGCTAGCTATGTAACCCCAAGAGAGTCTAAAGTCTATTCAAAGTGTGAATTGTTAAGAACAATCTTCTTATTTATAAAGCACTTCAAACTATGGCTTTGTGACTCAATTCCCTTTTTCCCCCCCACCACATTCTAAGTCGCCAGACAATTGGGTTCCTAGTTAAGCTACCTGGGGAAAAGAACATCAGGAAATACCTGTTCCTGGTGTATATTATTTCTCTGTTTGTGATACATTTAGTAATGAGAAAGATAAATACCGGAGGAATATGATTATTTTTGTAATTTAACTCGCATTTTTCTAAACCCACTAATAACCAGGATAATGTAGATCTAATAAAAGAGATGTGCTACTTAGCCTAAAAAATCAAAGGCTGTAAAAGCCTTTTAATACAAGATTTAATCAGACATGTTCAATATAAACATCTGCCAACTGAATCTTACCATTCTTATTCATATTTCCTTTTCGTCCACTTAGCATCCCTGGATGCAACAGTGCAGAGAATGAATCAGCACAAACAGACTCCGTTTTGGCAAATGTGTTCTGTGACACTTGCTCTAAACCCAAGACTTCAGCATAGTTTGCAGTAAAAAGTAAAAACCAACACAAGCAAATAATCCTAACCCCAAAGGACAAACTAGTTCTCTCAAAAAGAAACCGATGACACCACCACCACTAATTAGCAATGGCACTCAACAAAAAGACTAGAACTCTTCTACCGAGCAAATGCAAATCCTATACCAGAAGTAATCTGCCAGATTTTCATCCTGTTTAACTTACACATCTGTGGATGCCTCCAAGCCAAAATGCAAGTTTGGTGGCTCAGATTGAGGCAAGACCAGGACATCGTAAGGTGAAGTACAAGTAGAGATAATCTCAACTCTCACCTTATGAAAGTTGGCTTATAGAGGTCAAACTGGAACCATACAAAGTATTTCTCTCCTAGATACACTCTATTGTGAAAGCAGTAGCAAGCACAGTTCAACAATCTCTTGGTGAAAGGAGCACAGCACACCAACCAAATGTTTAGATGTTTACTTTCCAGTTGAATGCACTGGTTTGCAGTTCAAGGCCCTACGACACCTGCTCTGCACAATGGTCATACCAAACCTGCTGTTTTCATACACCCTGGGGGAGGGCTCCATAATGCCACCACAAAACCCAAACCACACACACAAACTCCAGCTCTAGGGAGAATCCCCACTCATGTCTTTCCTTTTGGGAGTCTGATTAATTCAAGTTATTAGGTGGTCTTCTAAAACAAGTTATTTAACAGTATAAACACAGTATAAACAAGAGCGTTTCATCAACAGCACACGTTTCTCAACTCCAAGCCTCCTATTCCCCAATGACATATTACGCAGGTCTAACACCTCTTCAGACATTCTAGCAGGGTTTTTTTGCCAGAATGAACAATACTGCAAAAGCAATTCATTTCCTAAAAAAAGATAACTTCATTTTCTGAGCACCTAGTCCCATAGCTGTGAGAAACAGAAGATGAAAACATAATGATGAAGACCAAAGGCCCACGTAGCCCAGTATCCTGGTCACTAGTGATTGCATAAGAAAACAAAGAGTAGGATAAAGAGGTTCCACCATTTACATGTTTTTCAAGCAGGACTTCCTGAGATGGATGGGCTTTTGTCTGTACAGTTGTCAGTGGATTTCTCTCTCATGTCTCTATCCCAGGCTCCTTAAGATACCACTAAAATTTTAGCAAGTGCGATATCCTTTGGCAATGATTCCTTTAAGTCCTGTATCCATCTGTCCTTTCTTCTTAGCCAGTTCTCTAGCTACTCTATTGTAATAGCTTTCTTCATAGAACATCACAGAATTTTATTTCCTGTTTTCCAAACTGAAGAGTATCAACTGAATCACTCAACGTTTGTATGGAATCTCTTCCAGACAACACTTTACTCCTTCTTTGTACCGGCCAAGTTTTTCAACTTCAGTACCTACTTTCTGAGTTTGGGGGGGCTAAACCTGAATGCAGGACTCAAGATATATGCAAGTCCTGGATTATTCAGACATATTAATGCTGTTTATCCTTTATTCCTTCCACAATAGCCAGCCACCGCTTAATTTGATTGCTTTTACTGCTAGTCAGCTGTGCTGCTTTCAGCTGGGGTATAGTTCACTTTGCCCCCAGTAGCTCCTTTGGCACTATGTTTTGGATGTGTGCTACAAACAGCCCTGCTCACCCCAGAACAGTTTAGCTAGAGCTGAGCAGTGCTCACACAGACTCAAGGCCTTTCCTGTTCCCACCCTGCCCCCCAAGGCAACAGGCTGGGGGTGCACGAGAAGTCACGTAGGGACAGAGTTGGGACAGCCAACCCCAGCTGACCCCAAGGATACCCCAGACCACTGCAAAAGACAAAGGCTGGGTACACGACATATGTGGCTTTTCTAGGAGCAGGCCAACCCAAATGATGTATGGCTACCTAAAAAGGTTACCCAGTTGTTTCACAGTTACTCTGGTCTCTAGAAACATAGATGGAACTGGTACATAAGTAGAAGACAGCAAAATGTTATACTTCATATCTATTTCAACATTGCAACCATTAGTAATTTCTGTTACTATATGCATAATGCTTTCACCAAAGAAACCAAGAATATAATTTACAGTTAACAGACTCCTGCTTTAAACATACAATTAGAACACCACGTGGTAAGGACTCAGATATTAGTTTCAAATTCATTTTAGGACTACTAAATGCAATTAATTCATTAAAATGCAATTATGAAATGCAAATTCAGAGATAGTAAAATGCTCTTCTTGTTAGTTCATTTCCATGTTAAAATAAAAATCTTAACCTGTGTATTATGCATATCTTTTTTTCACAAATACTAAAAATCCTTATTTAAAAAAAAAATTCCAAAAAAGTCTGAAGACAGTGAATAATTTCTTCCTGCCCATTTCAACCTAACTCCTTGTCTTTCACTTTCATTTATAATACCTACAATTGCTCAAAGTTTTCCAGTGTTCCTAAAAAGGCTCTTGGGGGTAGGGAGGAGTGTAAATGTGTTTGTGTGGAAAAAAAGCACTGTAAGTTATTGATGCACAAATCTACCACAGCTTCTATTTTTCACATATAACTTCAATACATATATGTAAGTTCAACATATTTAATTCATCAGCATACTCACATATTACACCTCAGAAATTGCTCATCAATGCACAATCTCAGGTAACTGGTGTTCAGAGAGACAGCTAACTTCTCTTACACCTTCAAACACAGCCAGTAGACATACATGGATCAAAGAGTGCATAATTAACTCTGTGCCCAGTGGAGAAAACTATTAGGCCATGGCCTTTTCTGGAACGGTTACAGCCGTTGCCCACAAAGCATTACTCACAGACTAATGGCCAAAGACCCCATGGCAACACGGAAACCAAACACTCACCCCAGGCTCCAGCAGCATCTTCCCATCAGATACCACGGGAGTTTCTGACTGCTTAGACCTGCAAGGAAAAAGACCATTAGAAATGGGAAAGCTCAGAGCTGCGAAAGCCCCCGGCTTTCACCACATACAGGTTGAGAAGTGGATGCATCACTACCAGCAGGCTCAGCCCCAGTGGCAGATTACAAACCCACCCCTCACGCAGTACACCTGGGGAAGGCACCAAAACCTGAACAATCAGCTGGCTCCTTTCAGAGTGCCCACAATGAACAAATCCTTTCCAGCTGGCATCAGTAAACTTTTGGGGTGGAGACAGGACTCTTTTTTTTGGTTTTTTTGTTTTTTTTTTTAATGATGCCAACCATATCTTCTACTTTATTTCTTACCTATTGATGTATATTAGTAGTATTAACAGTCTGATAAGTTTTCTTTCTGGTGCAAATATAACATCAGATGGTATCATCCTAAATACTTCAATTTCATTAGCAAACCATGCATCAGATTATAATTTTTTAAGTATGATGCTAATAGCATCTTTCAGCATCCTTCTACTGCATAGTTCACTCCAAACAGGCAATCTCAGAAATATTGTTTCAGGGGATAGTTCAAACCAAATACTAATTAAAAATTCAGTTATTCAGACTGAAACTCACTAAAAGGAACCAAAACCAAATATAAAAAGAGACATTTCCATGACAAGTTCAGACAAGTTTTGCTGATTAGACTCATTTACCAACTAGAGATAGTTCCAATAAATACACAAGTACTTACTTGGACCTTCATTTAAGTGGATATAAACTGCAAAGAAGTCTACAGATTTACCTCTGCTTAATCAGATGTCAGTGTGGCCTCCTGCCTCTGTTTTTGCCTGTGTTTCAGAACTAGGCAGTGACACCTATTGTGAACAGGATACTAAATCTAAATGGTCATATGAATGTAAAAAAAGGCCTTTGCTAGAAATACCGAAGAGGACATAGAGAGCATGTGGCTGTAACTCTGTATTTAGTACTGAGAAGCTGGCAGTGTTTTGTAATTCAGGTAGAAGTTTGGAGAACGTGCAGTGCATTAACACTTTTCAGATTTGCACATCCTTTAAGAACCCCATATCCCCCTCCAAAGAATAAAACAAAAAACCAAACACCCCCACAAAAAAAAAAAAAACAAAAAACTCATAACAGAAGAAAAAGTAAATCAAGTTCTTGAATAAAGTAACAGTGATGAGGAAATTAAAGTAAAACAGTATTTCCTCTCTGTTAAAAAACCAAACAAACAAAACCCCCCCCCCCCAAAAAAAAAAAAACAACAAAAAAACAACCCCAACACAGGAACAATTCTAACATAACCATAAATCTGCTTCTGGCTGGCAGTTAAAATCCTATGACCTTCTTTTTTATTTCAGTCATAAGCTTTCATCTTCTTGTAGCAACATGGCACAAGCTATGGGTACCAGCTTATTAAAGTTCAAGTCATTGTTAAAAGCAAATGCCTACTGAGCACAAGCCGATGCCAAGTAAAACCTCTTTACATTGTTTACAAAGAGTACCTGTACCTGGCCAAAAAAAGAAGGCTGGAAATAAAACTGACTCCTAGTTTATTTTCAAATGTTTCAACTCTCTTTTCTATGAAGCAATTAGTTTTGCAAACGGTTTCAGAGGTGCTACAGCTGCATTCTCTCACATCAGTGGAGTTCCACAGTTCCAGGCGTGCAGAGATGGCAGTAGAAATTGCCTTCTAGTGTCTGAAGTTATTCCTAGCTACAAACAAAGCCATGGGGAGATTTATCCCCTTGTCAATTGTCAACGTATCTGTCCTGCATTTGGGAATAGAAATCCATTAGGTTATGGCTATTGTGGATTCCTTTTGTAATAGGAATGTTTAAGAGGCATTCTCATGCCACGATGAAATAGCCCTTCTTTGGCTTACTTCAAGAGAACCCTTTTGTGCACTCCTTTTGTGCCAATAAAATTTCTGGCAAATTTTAACTCTGTAATTCCTTGTTAATAAGGAGGAAATTCTTGTACTTTCAGCACAAGACAAACTTAAGAGTTCAGAGCTCATTTTGAACCTTCCCAACATCCTGGTATGTGGTCAAGAGGAAGCAATTTAATTTGTGTCTTCTTTGAAGAGCATTTCAGTTTTAATCAGTTGAATTTGAGGTCAGTGTCCAAACTCTCCTTGGTATCATGCTCTGGTCTGCGCTGCAGAGAATTTGCAGAGTGTGTGGAAACTGAGGCAGACAATCAGTGCTGGGAGGTACCTGCAGTGGTGCTGTCAGATGTTCAATGCACAGAACCAGACTGGTATGAAGTAAACCCTCCAGCAGAATTATTGGTCTGAATGTTGAGTCCTTGGCATCAAATATGCTCATACTGATAATAAGGCAAATTTCAACTGTCCAGTAAAGATAAAAGATTGTGATTTGGGTGAATCATTGTGTGTTACAATGAATGACAGTAAATAATAACGATGCAAACTTTGCAAACAGACATCAGATGTAAAGAATCTGCATAAAGTCGTCAGCTAACAAGCTGATACACCTACCAAACTAAACTGCAAAGACTACTCAGAAATGATTTGTGAAAATAAATTCATGTGATTTGCCATTGATTACTCTTCTCACACACTGGTCTCAAACTAGAACACAGGAAGTCCCACCTCAATGTGAAGAAAAACTTTGTAACTGTGAGAGTGAGGGAGCCTGGAACAGGCTGCCCAGAGAGGTTGTGGAGTCTCCATCTCTGGAGACTTTCAAAATAGATCTGTTCCTGTGTGGGCTGCCCTGAGTGACCCTGCTCTGGCAGAGAGGTTGGACTTGATCATCTCCAGAGGTCCCTTCCAACCCCTGCCATTCTATGATTGTATGATTTCATGATTCTCCATTTGCCCACTCCCCTATAGATTTCTAAACCAGGTTAACCACCTTCTGCCAAATCTGTGTTAATATTGGAAAGTAATATTTCTGAAATAAAATTCAAAATTATTTTGTAACTCATAAGTCATTTAACAGGCTTTAGTCTTGCTGTGGCATGATATATACACATCAATATCCTTTCTGTGCAACCTCACAAGATGATCAACTCATTCAACATCACAAACAGCTGGAAATCATGGAAGAAAGCCAAAGAAGAGAAGTGAAGAATCACACAAACACTGGAGAGCTAGGAAATTGCCATTGACAGTAAGAAAAGGTGAAAATGACAACAGAAGAGAACTCAAAGAACATCAGGAACAACGAGAAAGGGCTGTATTGTTCCTGGGATTTTCCTGCTGCCTCCAGTTATGCCATGGGTCAAACCTTAGTAGAGTATGGATTAGTAAAATGGGAAATGAATGAGAAGACAAATGTATATCTTTGAAGATGTTTAGTTAAAAACACATATTAAATGCATCTGTGGAATCTGTAGACTGGCAGCACTCTCTTCTGAAGAAAACATGTAAAAAGAATTCAAAACTTCCACAAAGATGGACATCAGGGAAACACACTGTTTTGTCAGTAAAATGGACTATATCGTGCATATATATCCTGTCCAGGTGATTGGAAACTGGGAAGAGAATCCCTCTCCTACAATGGATGTATTTTGAGTGATTGTATACTTACACCATAAATGCTCTAACAGAAAATAAAAAAGAACAAGGATTCTAGACCATAGAAAAAAAAGTTCCATGTACTTCAACTCTTCTTTTGAGCTTTAATATTAACTTCAAAAAGCACTTTATGCTCAGGTACTTCAGATTTATCACATAAACCAAGAATCTCTCAATGAAATCTACTTGTCCAAAAAAATAACAGCAGTGATTGCTGTTTGCCTATGCCAGCGACAGTCCCAATGGCTCTGCACTTCCTCAGTGTATTCCAGAGGAACCTGTATGTATTCACAGCTCATTTCTGAAATGGCACTACAGCTTTATGAGTCCGCAGCATCACTGCAATAACAATAGTTTTGCAAAAGCCTCTGAAATGCAGATTATTAACCATTAATAGAAATATGAAAGAGAAGCTTCAAAAATGCATATTCCAGCCATAACCCACCATATATCCCATCAGTACGGGTTACCTTTCTTTCCTCTTATGGAAATATTTTGAAGAAAACAACTGACCAAAGAACTAATGTCTCATCTGTGCAAGGTGTTACGACTGCGGGTGTAACATCTTGTGAGGTGCCACCTTTCAAATGTGTAAAATGGTCACGGGGGATGGAGATGCGATGCGTGTGTCTCAATGTACAGGTCAGAGAACTCTGGGCAATGAGCTCCCACTGATGAAGCGTTATTAAGGTGACAAAGTTCCGGTGATTTTAAGAGTATTGCAGCACAGATCACAGGGAAAAGTGAATCCCAACAAGAGGGATACTCTGGCCAGCTGACACTTGTAATTGTTACTCAGGAAAATGAACAGACCTGTCTGCCTAACAGTTTCCTGGGCTTCTCTCTGTGCTCAGCCTCTCCAGCCACCTTTACTAAGTAGCTCATTGTTGAATCCTGGCAGTATGTTACCAGGTGAGTAGGTTGGCTCAGCAACTCCCAGGTGGCAAGGGGAGAACAGGTAACTTCATAAACAAGGTTATTTTTCCCATATAAGGATTTTGAATGTGATTAATTCTACCTGCAAGCCAGAACTGAAGTGATGAAAATAGATCCTAAGACACAGATTAATTTGTTTCCATTACAATTTTTATTTTCCCTTCTAGAGGTCATTTCCTGACTACATAACTAATGAGAAAGGATATATTCCTTGAGTCATCTGGGATCTGCCACAGCACATCTGACCAAAGGTGTAGCTACTGAACTGTGACAGTCCAGACAGATGAGGAGCTGCAGCTGCAGCTCATATCATCATATCAAAGCTTGTGTGGCAGTTCATATTTGCCAATATATCCTTCAGGCTAAAAAGATGTGATTTCCTCCCTGGTGATTTCACAAGTAACTTTCATCAACAGTTTGTTGTAAATTTGGCATGGCAAGGGTTTGCAAGAACATACTTGACAAGACACACAGTTTTCTTTTATGAGACTGTATCTGTTTTAGTCTTCTCTGGATGATAGTATGAACCCTAAGTAAGTATTTCTGAGTTTATTCCTCCAGGACTCCGGGAAGAATAAAAAGGAAAAGAGGGCATGCATCTCTGACTTGTTAATGTACACATCTATGATACTCTGCTCCCTTCAGCTGGTTTTGAGTACTTAGCCTCTTAAAAATACATGCATTTAAAATGAAACAAAACACAGCAAGGCTAGAACTTACTATTCTGCTGTGTCATATAAATATTGAATTAAATGCTGCAACTGAGATATGACACTATCTTTCATCTGCAGCATTCCCAACATTTGTAACTTGACACTTGGCTGTTTTAAAGTCTATTTTATATAAAAAGAAGTGGTAGTTTAAAATGGTTACTCTAAGCTAATTGCTTCCTGCCATACTTTAAAATCATCTCTCTTCAGATTAACCCTCCCCACCCATTTTGTTCTCCTATTTTTCTGCAAAATTTTTTCATCTGCTTTAATAGATTTTCCTAAAGATGTTGACGCTGTAATGTCTTCTTTCAAGTCTTCTGGTTTGGTTTTTTTGTTGTGTGGGGGTTTTTTTGGTTGGTTTTGTTGTTGTTGGGTTTTTTTGCATGTACTATGGCAGCTGTCTTATCCTGTCTGAAAGCTTTTCAAACACAGACACACTACACTACCTGCAGAAGCTTACCACATTCTGGGGCTGATGAGAAGGAGGCAAGGATGCTGGATTCAAAATCACCCTGTGCTCTCAGGCCTCAAGATTTCTCATTTAGCAAATGTCAGCAGAGGAGTCCTCGCTGATTCCAGCAGCCACGCTGGGCTGTGCTCAGGGCCGGGAGAGATGCTGCTTTACTTGGTTCAACGGTGTTCATTCAACAGTCTTTTCTCACCAAATTTGGCAAATTTTCCCTTGTCCTCTTTACACTAAAATCTTAGCAAAACAAAAGAGTATGCTTATGCTTACCAGACAGGTTTCATCCAATTTTTACAGTTATAATTAAAAGCTACACTTTGATTAAGGAAATTATGATTTACAATAAAGTGCAAGGAACATGCAAAATGAATAATTAATATTGTATAGACTTCAGCATCATAATTAAGATTAAATACTACATATATTCAAACTGGATTAGCACTTCCACTGAAAGCTGTTATGTGCTCAGTAGGAGAGTCTGTGCATTCACAAAATAATGTTTTATGAGGAGTATTCCAGCAACATTAAGCATAAGGTTGTCATATATAAAATGATTAACGTTTTATATAAAAGAAGCTGTAATTCCAGTAAACGAAGTCTTTCATTTCCCTGCTGCTTCTACCTTTAGGAATATACAGTAAATGAAAAGTGGCTCGATGTGAAGTCTAGTTAAATAGAGTATGAGTCCTCCTGTTTGAAGTTAATGAGACTTGGAAACCTGCATTTAAAATAATGTTGTGATTTTAAATCACCAGTTTCATTAAGGTTTGCATGCAGCACGTACACACGTGTTCTATTAATGCTTCCACAGTCTTTGATACGTAGGACAGGATGTCACCATTATTTTCCTGGTCTTTGTTTGCAAGGTATCCCCCACTTACAGCTACTTCTCAATTCATCTCCACTGATCTCAGGCCTCCAAGAGCGCACACATGGCTTCCATGAGATACAAAGGGAACACTGCTTGAATTTAAGCATGTGCTTAACCAGATATTGTTGAAAGCCAGGAAGTATCTCTATTGATTATGAGACTATTACTGTTCACCTTCAAGGATTTGTTTCCTTATAATGGTGAGAACTGCTTAAGTGAACCTGCAATAATGAGAAGCAGGTAAAGTATTAATCTGCAGAAATGCTCAAATGCAGCAGCAGTGAGAAAAGTGACTCTTTGGCCACTGATTACGCAGTCATGTTGTCAAGGCTGAGTACGTACAGATTGCTGGGGTATTACTCTCAGCACTACAATGTCGGTCTGCAGAAGGGGTGTTGACAAGTTGCCAGCTGCTCCAAGCTGACAGATCAAAGGAGAAATGGACTGTAATCTTCTCCTCAAGAGAACAGAAGATGGCAAGGTTAAATCAGGCCTATGTAGAGGAATGACAGAAGAGTCCAATGTAGGCAAGGCAATAGATGTATTGCTATTAGCTATTTTAAATCTAAAGAAGTAGATGCTCTTCAGGACACTATAACTTCAAACCAAGGTCAAACATCATGGTAAAAAGATTATGCATTATGCTCAATGCCATTACAGTTTGACTAAAGTGATTTGGGTGGCAAAAAAAGGAGCTAACTCACTGTACATCACAAGGTAACGAAGTATCTGACAGACTTTGCCCACATGCCACTGTTAGAGGAAGAGGTTGTGTGGCTGGCTGGAGGCTCTCCAGTGAGAGAGTAGGCAGCATGCGACTGCAGCCCATGCTGCAGCACAGAAGGGATTCTTCAGACAAAAGCTGCAGCCACTCTCCTATCGTTGGTGGTCTCTTAGACACGAGAAGGGGTGGCTGGGATCCTTGCTGGGCCCCTGCCCAAACTGACAGATAGCATTGCTGTCAGCGACAGCAGACACGCTGCTTTACTGAACCTCACTGGGCCTGGCCAAACCACTGCTTTCCTGCGCTCTTCCTGGCACGGTAGTCAATTCTTTGTAGCCTTTACCTCTAAGTGAAGAAAATATAGCTACATTTTGATAATATGATGACTCTTCTAAGAAAACACTTTGGATTTTTTTTCCTGGGAAAGGGAAATGGAAATCATTTCGTATTTCTATTCTGAATTCACAACGCTGACTCAAAAACATTTTTGGAAAACTTTCACACCTGCTTTCACACCAAAGGAGAGGAATGAGAGGACACAGTTCCTGAGTAGCTGGTTTCCCATATAAATGCAACTGGATTTCACAGAAACACAGTTCCTAGTCCTCCTGTGGAGTAATTTTTTTTCCTCATGGTATAAGGAAAAAGTCTACGCAAATATAAACTAATAGCTTAGAAAATTGAATTGTAGTGTCCATATGTTTAAAACATCTTCCTAATGTGGTAAAAAATCTTGGCAAGATCCATATTGCCATTGCTGACATGAAATTAAGATTTGCAACTCCCGTGCCCGTTGGAACCCATGTGTTAGAAAATAAGGGTGAGTAAGGCACAGGCTCAAGATAGCAGTTGGCTTTCAGGTTTTAGGTGCACTCATTAAAAAATAAATAAACCACTGTTTCTGATGGGCTGACTATTGTTTGACTGTTTCATGCTGTGTGTGTCTACATCTACCTGCTGTCCTCTGCCTTCTAGCTAGCACGTGAGCTGGCTGCAGTACAGACTTCGTGTGTGATCCTTGTGCAGTGATTAATATAAGCTTGAATATTGTCTCTGATAATACAATAGAAATGATAAATGTGTTTTCATGCTACGGCAGGTCATGCTCAGAATGGTGTTTTTGATGAAGTATGCACCAAGGCACAGGCAGTAGGGGAATTCTTTTGCTGTATTTCTGTGGAAGTGCAGGAGGCAGGAGCTGCTGTCAGCTCACAGGAAGGGAACAGCGATCCATGGAAAGCTGTTGGTATGTGAGTCGGGGCTGCTGGCCCAGCCCCTGCACAGCCCCCTGCTGCTCTGCGTGCGTGGGGAGAGCCAGAATCTGGGCTGTGGCTGCTGGGGAGCTGGGCCAGGGTCTCACACGGGGATTTGGTGTGGGATGCGGAAAGCTCTGTTCTTCCTCCTTGCACAGGAGCTCCAGGGCACTGAAGCTGTCAGTGGGAAACAGACTGACTTCTTAGTCATTTTATGCTATCTTGTGTCATAGCTGCTTTGAATTTTGAAGAGTTCCATTGTTTGAAACCTGTGGTGACTTTGGGACTGTAAGGAAATCACAGGTGTAGCCACTGCTGTATAATGTGAAATGTTTGTTCAGATACAACTAGATCAGCATTATAGATTTCATCTTTTGGAGAAATCTTCCTCCATAAACAACATGCAAGCCTAGAAAAAAAGGAAATTACAAAGTGGAGCCCAAGTCTCCACTAGGAAATCTCACTGTGGCTTGTCTCATAAGATATCAAGCTTTCCTGGAGCTAAGGAGTATACTAAGGAGTCCTTATCAGCTAGGACAAAAAGCATAGTGTTTGCCAAAGAGCCTGGAATTTTTATTTTTTTTTTTCAGTAGGAATTCTCCATGAGGCCAAAGGTGTACAGAAAGGATTCAGACAAGTGTGCAAATCCCTTCCTATGTAAAAGCACAGCCCAGAGTTGTCAGGGAGGCCCACAGCAGTACAGAGCATGTACACAATTCTGCTGTGGCCATCCTGCCTCCCGGGGAAAGCATCAGGTTGCAAAGGGCAGAGGTGAACTAACACGTCTTGCCACTTCAAAATCATAACTTTCACCTGACCACTCATACATCCCAAATGTTCCTTCACTTGTCATTAATAGAATGAAGTCCATTATTCACCTGTTAACTTTGCTAGGCAAAAAAGCATGTTTTAATATAAAAAATTACATACATTCAGGGTAATCCATCTTTTAAAAGACTGTTAGGATGCTGAAGTCCTGCTCAAATCACAGTATTCCTAAAATTTAAACTGTATTTGACTGCCAAACCATTTTAAATACAGGAGTGCAGCAGGCTACACTGACAATGGTATCCAGCGAGACATGATATAACCAATACTGCATTTATGAACAGAATGCAAGCTGGTAAAACCAGAGTTTAGGATTTACAACAGCAGGAATTAGAGGAAACTTCAAAGAGGCTTTTCAAATGACAGAAACAAGATTCTGATTTGTAGCAAGTCTAAAAAGAAGCACTGGATCCAAGATTATTCTTGATCATGCAAATTCACTGATCAGTTCCTGACAGGAAAGGTTCATCCAGCAGCATTAATGAGCATTAGGATTACATCCCGAATAAATCTCACTTTGAGAAGAAAAAAACGTGAAACATCTCAAAAATAAGAATAAATTACAAGTATGGTCCCTTTTTGTAAGTTACTACAGCATTTTTCAGGCTGGTGAACTGTTCAACACCAAATCTACCTCAGGCAGTAATTACCAAGATACAGCAACAATGAAGCATACAGACAAGTCTATGAAAAATGTAATTCCTGTTGGTTCTTGCAAAGGTTCTTGGGTGGATTTCATAAACTTTTCTACCATTTTAGAAACCATGGAGAAACAAATTACATTGGATACAGGAAAATAAGAAGCAAAACTGAGAAGGGCAGATTGAGAAAATCTTCACCTTGGAGTGATTATTATTTTTTTAAATTTTGAAATGCAGAATTTGCATGCAAAAATACTTTATGGATTTATAAAATACGTTTAGATCTCAAGCTGAACGTCAGAGAAGACTACCATAGCTATACATTACTTTTATAGTGCTACAATTGCAAGTGCTAATACTACATAGCATTAATAGCCTTATCAATTAAAATGCCATAAGCACTTTATAGCATTATAAATTTTGATATTAACACAGGCAAGCATCAATAGTAGTAATTCAAAGTTTCCTGTTACGTGTTTAACTTCAAATTTGATGTGAATGTGGATCTCCAAACAGAAAAATTTTCACATTACAGTTTTAAATACTGTGGGAGTCAAGTAAGCTCTCTACAATGGAAATACTTCAGGTGGAATCTGCCTTCATTACAATAAGATTCTTTTATGCTGATAATGGTACCAGTTACCCACGGTTTGGGTTTTTTTTCATTAAGGCAAATGGTATTGATCCATAAATCATAAACAAACACAAAATTCTGAAGATTACAAGAAAACTTTTTTTTTTTTTTCTTTTAAAGGGCAAGAGTTCTTGTAGAAAATGGCACAGAAAGGAATGTGATATATTTACATTACTTTAATAAAAGTAGAATCTAATTAGCCCTGCTGAGGAATCCTTCAGTAAGCCACTAAGGGCTACCTCTGGTCTTGAATTCACAGACCTCAGCAGATAAAAGAAGTCGGGTTCATATTTCTTGTGGAATCCATCCTCTCTATTGCTGTGCTTCCCTACATATGGACACCACAATAGGCTTTGTCTAGGCTACAGGCAAGGTCAGACATAAAGTAACTTTTTTTTTTCTCATGAAAATTTTAACTTTTTATTGAAAAGAAAATTGTACTGGAACACTGTTCTGGTGAGCTCTGGTGTTGCCATGTCCTGGTGCCTGCATTGCAGCACGGCACCACAGTACTGCCTCTGCAGCCTGGGATCACTCAACCTCCACATTCAAAAGATTTGTCTGAAACAACCCAAGAAAGGCACTCTTCTGCTAAGTGACTCTAAATGGTATTTTGAGGTTGTCACATTTGCTATTTTGTTCCCATAACATACCAGAAGTAATGTTCCAAAAAAAGAAATGGCTTGAGGTAAAAAGTGCTACTGTCATCTTGCTTAAAGGTTATCAGATTAGAAGTTTCAATGAACACGAAGCTACCTAGTTAGTGATCATTCCCAGAATGGAAACATGCAGACTGAGACCAAATCTTTTGTCTGAGCTACTTTCATCTTGGCCTCTGATGCTGTGCCACTCACTAAGGACTGATGCTTTTGGTACATCTA
Organism: Todiramphus chloris collaris; assembly: GCA_025345505.1. Taxonomy (NCBI): domain Eukaryota; kingdom Metazoa; phylum Chordata; class Aves; order Coraciiformes; family Alcedinidae; genus Todiramphus; species Todiramphus chloris. Next base: position 12,907,173 of record JANVCC010000040.1, read on the forward strand.
CCACAATGGACCGGTGTGTTTACGTTGCAGTTCTCCTCAGCTTACCTTTAGGGAAGGGAAATACTGGCCTAACAAAAATGAAAAGACAGAAATGTTCTCACAGTAGACAGATGAAGTTCTGCCCTATGTTTAATTAATGCCTCAACCTAGTTGGAATAAATAGTGATTACTACACTGTCACTGTAGCAGTAGTGAATTGGAGCTGTAAAGCCCAGTTGGGCACTTGGGTGTATTCCCAGGCAAACTACGTGATTTGAAATGACCTCTATGACTACTGAAGTGTTGATTATTTTGTTCTGGTGGATTGGCTACTCACATCAAATTAGATTAGTAGCACATTATGGGCACAATGTGTCAGTTTACACTAGCCAAGAATTTGGCCCCATTTAATTTTTATCTTTTGCATTTTCTCACCAAATGAGAAGCATTCTTTTGAAAATGGCCTTCAAGTCCTGTACATGTTGTATTGTTTCAATCTGCTTCAGCAGGAATAGAACGGAAGACAGTAAATATGATTTTATTTTAACTAAGTAAGAATGCAGAATTTACGAAAGGAGGAATTTAGGAAAATACAGCAAATCATTTCAGGTAGATTGGCAGGATGCTTACAGAGAACAGACTCAGCAGCTGCATGGATATAAAATAAAATGGGAAATGGTAAGCACCCTTGTGGGGGTAGTGATACTCCACACAACGAAGATGAATTTTTCAAACCTATCACCAATAGAAAAAGAGGTTTTACCAGCTTCTATAAAGTACTCTTGAAATTAATGTCATGGTGTACAAAAGAAAGCCATTGCATGATACATTTTTTTAAGCAAGCAGAAGATCTGAAATAATATTTGGGTAATAAATGGCAGTCAAAATGCTGCAGAGAACTGTGCTGTGGACTGTGCTACTGAACATACTCATAGATGACCCGGGGAAGGGGTGAAGCTTTCTAACAGTACAAAGTAATTAATTTTAGTAAAAAGGAAAGGTCAGGGGACTTCTGTAATGATCTTTAGTGTCTCCCTGAAAAAATGGCAGAGGAAAATCAGCGTTGATATATACAAAATAATGCTTATAGGGAGAAACAATAATAACTTAATATCTAAAAAATGGGATGTAAACTAGCTATTACCACTCCAGGCACGCTTGAAGTTACAACAGATATTTCAACGACAATATTTGCTTAACTCTCAGTAGGAATAAAACGTACCTAGAAAGCTACATTTTTTGTTCCCCTGGAAGTGGATAGCTGTCAGCTCAAAAGCCACAGTGAGGATATCTGCCTACAGGGATATCAGCCCATCTCTGATAATATTTACCCAAATTAAAAATGGATGTCTGAATATAACAGCTTGGGGTAATGTGCGCCTGGGGCTTCATTACGGACATGGATTTAGGAGCACAGAACCATGAGGATGGAAGGTGCCCATCACTTAGAAGTTTTAGGCAGTCAGGAGAAGGTTATTTGTCCAGAATAAGCCACAGACTCTCATTCTATATACCCCAATGCAATGTTCTTTAACAAGCTTATGACCTTATGGCAGAAACATAAGAATCTAAAAATTATGTGTGTGGTAAAGAAAAGTGTGATGTTAACATTATTACCAGCATTGCTTGTCCCTACAACAGCAGAGAATTTCTTAAGGGGAAAACAAGGAGATTATCCAGGCTACAGAAAAAGGCAGGCTTCTGTCTTTCCTACCTATCCCTAATCCGATGACTACAGTTTGACAGTTTCTGGGAAAGAAGTCTAGTGACCATATTAATCCTGAGCAAAGCAGGGTACATGAATTAATCACATATTAGATTTCTTAATATCTCTAGGCATGTTAGTGCATCTCTTCAGCATCCCTTTCTGGCCATGTTAAGTCTCCAAGCTGAACCCTTCAAGCACGGATTTAATTAATCTCAATATAAATTCAGTACCTGTAAAAATCAACAAATGACAACTAAGAGTCTTAGCAGCCCCCTCTTGAGGATATCAGCAAATTGAACACTGACACATAAAGGTCAAAAGTTTTAATTTTTAATTCATTAGTCTCCTAGTCCTACCATATAATACAGTCTCCATACTCCACCTTATCCAGAAGTGTTGCAGTACTTCCCTCTTGACTAGAGCTTAAACATCCTGTTCTGTTTTCAAACCTCTATTTATTAGTTACATATCTGAATGTATGCAATGTTATACCACAAATATCCTAGTATTAAAATGTATTTCATCTCATCATCGTCACGCATAGATTTTATTAAGATGCAATGCCACCCTCAGGATATTTTAAGTTTAAAATGCACTCCAACAATGTCCCCTTCAAAAAAGAAAATAAAAAAAGCATTGTCTACAAAGCTTAGAAACTCCAAATGTCTTCTGGAAACTAAGTACAGCTTGGTACACTTCATCGTGCTGACACAAGTTGGCTCTGGTGCTTTAATCAACCTTGACAGCCACTTGTTGAAACCCTCGTATCCAGAGTCTCCAGAACCCCATTCCCACCCAGTTCCATCAAGAACTGCAATGGGAAGAAGTCTGGTCAGGATGGCTTTTTTTCAGCCTGTCAGACATGGAGATCAGTCTGCCTTATGATTAAGAATTTTGACTAATCATGTTAAAGACAATTAAATTTTAATTACTTGCAAATTAGGTGAGAGTTCAGAGAAGCAAAATCTCTATTGACAAAAGAGAGCTGTTTCCAACCTGCTTCTGCCGTTTCTGCCCGTGATCCTCGCTTTAACAATATTCTATGCACTTATATGTGGCCTTATCATCTGACAGATCTGAACACTGATGCAAAGCAAGACCCCTTCTTCAGCTGGGGTGAATAGAAGGTGGCACGGAACAGCTTCTTGCCTAAATCAAGGCTTTCTTTTGACATGTCTGGAAACTAATACTTTTATTTACTCCTACTAGGCCCATAATCAATGAGTAGACATATAGATTAATATGAAACCATCTCACAGAGTTTGGCTTTGCAGAAAGCTTAGCTATATATTTCAAATTCATGTAGTACTTACAGCTCATGCAGATGCATCTAAGGTAGTTATAAATGAGCTCAACAAAGGCTGTTGCAGATGTATAGCTACAAAAACCTAAGAGAAGACTCGCTGCTTGATTATTTGTGAAGGCTTCTGGATGGTTTGTAAAAGCTGTGCTAAGCCATAGGCCCCTGAAGCTTCTCTTCTTTGTATCTGAGATACTTCTTTTAGAGTCTCTTTGTGTAGTTCAGGAATTTCAGCGTGTATGTGCTCAGTCTGATACCTGCTGAAACTTGATCATATTCTGACCACAGAATCATGGAAGAACAGAATGGTAGGTATTGGAAGGGACCTCTACAGATCATCTAGTCCAGCCCTCCTGCCAGAGCAGGCTCACCCAGAGGAGATCACATGGGAACAAGTCCAGGCAGCTTTTGAAAGTCTCCAGAAAGCCTCCACCACTGCTCTGGGCCGCCTGTTCCAGGCTTTGTTACCCTCACAGTGCAGAAATATTTCCTCATGTTGAGGCTGAACCTCTTTTCCAGTTTATGGCCATTGCCCCTTGTCCTGCCACTGGACACCACTGAGAAGACTCTGGCCTCATCTTCTTGACACCCACCCTTTAGATATTTTAAGCACTGATAACATCCCTCCTCAGCCTCCTCTTCTCCAAGCTAAACAGAGCCAGTTCTCAGCCTTTCCTCATATGGTAGGTGCTCCAGACCCTTAATCATCTTAGTGGCCCTGCACCAGACTCTCTCCAGTAGTTCCCTGTCCTTCCTGAAGCAGGGAGCCCAGAACTGAACACAGTATTCCAGGTGGGGCCTCACCAGCACAGAGTAGAGTGGGAGGAGAACCTCCCTAGACCTTCTGGCCACGCTCTTCCTAATACATCCCAGGATGGCATTGGCCTTCTTGGCTGTGAGGGCTCGTTGTTGGCTCATGGCCATCCTCTTGTCCAATAGGACTGCCAGGTCCTTTTCCCCAGAGCTGCTTTCCAACAGATCAGTCCCCAGCCTATACCGATACATGGGGTTGTTCTTCCCCAGATGCAGCACTTTACACTGGCCCTTGTTGAATGTCATAGATTTCTCTCACCTGGCTCTCCAGCCTGTCTAGGTCTCTCAGAATGGCAGCACAGCCATCTGGTGTGTGAGCCACTCCTCCCAGTTTTGTATCCTCAGCAAACTGGCTGAGAGTACATTCCACCCCTTTGTCCAGGGCACTGAACCTGTCGTCCAGGTTCCTGTGTGGCATGCCCTAGGTGTTTCTGTGTTGGCCGGGGCGTTGGACGCAATGATCTGCAGAGGTCCCTTCCAACTGACATACTTGAAAGAGCCTTTTTTTGTTGTCCTTGATCCCCCTTGCCAGGTTGAGTTCTAAGGGAGAGCTATCCTTATCCTATCCCTACATCCACTGACAACATTCTGGTATTCCTTCCGAGTGGTCAGCCCCTTCTGCTGTGTTCTATGTGCAGAGTATTGTGATGTGCAGTCTTCATAACATTTCACTGCCTCCCTACACTTTTTCTACCTATCAAGATTTTTTTATAAAGAATATGCAACCTACGTGCAAAAAAACCCAGTATGCACTGGAATTCCTCCCAACAAAGAGATTCGATGAATTCTTGGGCACATATGAATACTGATAGAACTGACTTTGTGAGTAAATTTGCCTAGGCATAAATGACTGAATCACAGAATGGTAAGGGTTGTAAGGAATGTCTGGAGATTATTTAGTCCAACACCCCTGCTGAAAAAAACAGGTTCACCCAAGGGAGGCTGCCCAGGACCACATCCAAGCAGGTTTTGAAAATTTCCAGAGGAGGAAAACTCCACAGCCTGCAGAGCTTGTTTCAGTGCTCCTTCCCACCCAAATAAGTTTGTCTTTGCCTTTTAGTGGAACTTCCTGCATTCTACCTTATGCCCATTGCCCCTTGTCCTGTCACTAGGCACCACTGAAAAGAGTCTGGCCCCATCCTCTTGACCTCCACCCTTTAGATATTTATAAGCACTGATAAGATCCCCTCTCAGGCTTCTCTTCTCCAGGCTAAACAGCCCCATGGCTCTCAGCCTTTGCTTGTCAGTGAGATGTTCCAGTCTCCTCATCACCTCTGTAGCCTCTGCTGTATTCTCCCCATCTGAATTCAGGAGCCTGGAACTGGTCCCACTACTCCAGGTGTGGCCTCACTAGGGCAGAGAAGAGAAGGAGGAGAACCTCCCTCGATCTGCTGGTGAAGCCCAGGAGACCACTGGCCGTCCTATCCACAGGGGCACATTGCTGGCTGATGGTGAACTGGTTATCAACCAGAACTCCCAGGTTCTTGCTTTCTAGCAGGCTGACCCCTAACCTGTACTGGTGCATGGTTTTTTTCCTACACAGATAATTTAAGCAAAGTAACTTTGGTAGAAGTAAATCTGATATGATAGATTTAGACAATTGGAGAAAGACCTTAGAGATGCAAACCTCATTGAGTCAGGAAAAAAAAAAAGAATAAAAAGTCCTTTTCTTGAGGTAATTTTTGAGGTAATTGAGGTCTAGGATTAGATACAAGAGCTGTATGACATCTAATTGAGAAGGACTGTGATATGACAGAAAACTGGATGGCTTTGTCTGAAGTTTAACAATTATATTGAGGGCAGTTATTGTCATGATTTATCTAATTTCTTAGTATCCCTGCATGAGCAATTAAGAGATCTCAGCAGCAGAAAAGGATTAAGGCATGATGCTTGCGATCTGTTTGTGTGATCCCTTCTGAAGTTCACTAGCCATTTCATCTTGCTAAAAGCAGAACTGGACTCTCACAGCGTGCACTCTGCTCACTGCTTGCTATGGTGTGCACAGTTTCAGCCAGCCTTCTATCTCTTCTCTACATCTTGTGTGATTACAGTTCAGTTCTTCAGTAAACCAACCAGATGACACAAACTCAAAATAAAACAAAGCAAAAACTTATCAAAGAAATAAAACTACAGACATTATCTTGGAATGTAAGACACACAGAGAAGAAGATTTCTTAGTTTTGTTCTCAGACCACTAACATATTCTTCAATCTCAAATATATATACTCTGCCAGTGCATCATCTCTGGAAAAGAAATATTCTTCGGATTTTGTCGCATTCAAAACATAACAGGGATGTCAGGTAACTAATGTCACTTTCACTGTTAAGGTTAAGTCAGCTCAGTTAGAAAGCTTATGTAATTCACCTTGAAGATTATGATTCACTTCTAACATTATCCTCAAATTAAAAGTTCATATATAAGTTAGCATCAGCAAGCTCTTTCTCCTTGCAGTTCACATTGTCCTAAAGTGTTCCCTTGGGTCCTTTTGCTTGGGAAACCATTGATATTATTCTTACTGCTATTTCTCACTAAACCAGCGTGGCTAGAAATAGGTTAAAAGAATAAAGAGATCATGATGAAAGCAGGCAATTGAAGATTTCAGGATTACATTTACAAAGACCTGAGAAGAAAATATCAAGCTGGTACTGTAAACATGGAGAGCTGTAGTAAACAGTTAAGAACATTTTTTGTCAGCATTCAAGTAATGGGCAGCTATTTATAACAGGTGCTTGTTTGCTATGAGCAACAGAAAATCCCATTTGTAAAATCTGCACTATCATTTACTGGAAAGTTTTAGCCTCTGATTAATTAGGCTGTACCCAAGGGCACTCAGGAAGACAAAAAAAATCTTGAAAAGACCTGTTAGGAGTGCTTCCAGAAAGACTGTATACACCGGGAGTCTGGCTCCATCTAAATATTTAAAAGAGGACAAATGTTTAAAACACAATTTCCTTAGTCCAGACCTCAAGTCTTCAGGTGCCAGGTTCAAAATGATGACTTGTTTCCCATGCCAGTAAAGATTCATAGAAAATGGCCATTCCACATTTTCAAAGGATGCAAAGACTTTATATCTATCTGCTGCAAAAGATGCACACATGGGCCACTGAACATAGGCAAGAAATGTGAGTAATCCCTGATAACAGACAGACTGGAAATAGCAGTGGGACTGCATTAGTTGAAGGCTTATGCTAAAGAAATGTAATCACCAGATGACATCACACAGGTAATGAGAGGCCTTTCAACCTACTCTAACTTGATCATAATCAGGGGCTGAAGCAAGTCACATTTTACTCATCATGTAATTATATTTATTACAAGACACAACTGAGTGAGAAATCAGCCACTTGTTAACTGTGTCATCTTGTAGAGCAGGGAGCATGAACCTCAGCCTTCTGCATCCTGGAAACACTGCACTGGGGAAGCAGATACTGCTGGTACTTGGCTGAAATGGGCATGTTGGGGCACTGCAGAAATCAAAGTGCCCCTTGAGATGAGTTACAGCTTCTGGGATTAAGGCACAGTGTTAAGATGCTTTGTTGAGTTGTGGCACTCTATGAAAATTCTAATGAGGAGATGGCCAATGGTTCCCGGAGCAGGAATCAGGTCTTCTCCTGCTCTACAAACGGTAACTGCCATGAGGTGGTACAGAGGGAATCTGTGGACAATGTAAAGACAGACACTGGCATCACAGTGCGGGCTGCTTGCACTGTGATAACCAGGGAGGGGGACAGCGGTGGCTGGGAGGATCCCAAAGCTGGCACTGGCACAGTAGTTATGCACCAGAGACACAAAGTCAGCTCGGCAGGTTACTGTCATGACTTCTAGCAAGCGGGCTTGTTACTGAAGAGTATCTCATTTCGAATGTTTACAGTGATAGAATTACTGTTTGCATTTCAGCTCATCAATGAAACTAAATCTTATTTATATGATTTAATAATTAGATGCATTTAATTATTAATGTAAATATAATACCAGGAAAATCTAAATAATTAATGATATACTTATAAATAATTTCTGTTAGTGAAATAGATTGAGAAAATGATTTGTTCTTAACATTAGACTTATAAATATTTAAAAACAAGTCCCAACAACGTAGTTTACAGACACTAAGAACCCAAATGTTCCTAAGCCATTTACACAGTGTATAATACAGCTATTACACTTGAAGATAAAAACAACTAATGATATGCCCGGCCATAGGCTTTGATTTACAGCCAGGAAGTTGGAAATAATTTTAAATATGACTTTACACATTGCTGAGTGTTTTATAAATAAGATGAAATTGATTTCTAAAAAATCTTTTCCTTGAATCGGAGTATTTGAACACAGATGAACCAGGCAATGCTTTTGTTTGGTGGCTGATATGACATACAACTGAATGTGGAGCTGGATCTTTATGTTCAGCTGTGCTATGATTAATGTAATGTAAACTGGGGGAAAACATGACTTTCTGCTACATTATAATCCCCAATCACCTGGGGTAAGTGTCACCAGCATAAATTATTACAGCCTTGGGCCTGCTCTGATTTACTCTCACTTGTAACGACTATGAAGCCCACTGTGACAGCCACCATCATTCATATCTAGTGATGCACTTGGGTTGCTGACTTTATATTGACTTAAATTGAAAAATAAATGGGAACCTATGTTGGAGTAAGGAGCACAAATAGCTGTTGGAGCCCCTTGGATCTGGATCCACCAATGTGTTCTAACAACTACAAAGCAATGAGAAGCAGTTGTACTGCAGAGAACCAGCGGTGTTTCTGCATCTTTAGTGTTTCATCACTGAAATACATTTTTTTTAGAGAAGAAATTTAGATTTTACCTGAGAAAAGAAATACTTTCAAGAGATTTTTCCAATAAGCCTATATATTTTAACTCCTAGATTTGGCAGGTTACTTCAAAACAGTACAGGAAACAAATATTTTCTATTCAATTCTGCTCTCTTGGAATGATTTTTCAGTGATGCAGCTGTAATTCTATACAATTCTGTTGGTTTAATCTCTTTTATTTCTACAGGTCACTATCATAACAGATGAGATTGTTCTATAATCATCAGGTGGTAAACCAAAGTATCACACTGATGCCTTAGAATTATTTATGATCATGAAGAACATGAACATGTTGGTCTAATTGATCAACACATCAGTTAGAAAATCATTTTTATTCCCATTCCCATAATCCTATTGACATAGCTATCCTTGATGGTGCCTGGCAGAAACTTCACCCTAAGGAAATTTTCTGAGATTCCATAAGAGTCCGTCCACTTAAAACAGTCAAAACCATTACAGGCTACTCCCATATGTACCCAGTTATTCTAAAAGATTTCAGTCAACATGGTTCAGAAAGAGAAAAGTGATCCACATTCTACTACTTCAAGATTAAATGCTAATGTTTTCTATTTACTCAGGTATTATTTTGATAGAGGAAGGGCATTAAAAATTGTAATCCCTCCATTTTTCTGCTCCTTTGCCATGGTATCATGTGACTGGACAACAAAACCCACTTGCTGCTGGCAGCTGCAGAGAGCCATGCCCTTGTACCACTTCTGAGGATTGTGTGCCATACCAGCGCTAACAAATTTGCTCCTTTTGTGACCGTGTGAAGGCCCCTGGTGTGGGAGATGCATGGACAAATAATGTGTGTACCCTGTTATACATGGAAAACATTCTTGTCCTATGGTTTTGTAGAAGGGAAGGTGTCCGGCTTAGTCACATGGGGAGTAGATTTGTGTGCTATTTTTAATTCCCCCACAGTACTGCTTCAGCCACTGATCACTGGATTAACGTGATAGGCAGAGCAAGGAGAGGCCCCAGTTCAAGTAGTAAATTAAACATCACGTGTTTACTTCTTAGCAGAAACCCTAAGAAATCTGGGGGTAATACCAAGTTTTGTTGTATTGCAATCATATTCAAGTGCATTTTAAACAAAAAATAGTCTTTTTAGGATGTAAATTTATTTCAGGCGTGTAATTGTAAGATATTCTGATTTTTTGTGAGAATACATTAAATGAGTACCTGTGGCAGCATTTTCAATAGCTGGATTTATGTATTGTAGCCAGATGCCATCATTTCTCCAAGTAGCAGCATAGACCTTACCACCTGAAATAGTTGTGCCTTAGCTGCTCTCTTTAAAAAAAAAAAAAAAAAAA